>JAHVYB010000005.1:134234-310716 GCA_020623695.1 Calonectria henricotiae | reverse complement strand
AGACCGGCTTTTTTTTTTCTTCTCAAAGAAAGGGAAAGACATTGTTTAATTTTTTTTGTATTTTTGCTCGCCCAAATCAGGGAGTTTTTGGCCCCGAAAAGGCTGGGACCCCATCTCGTACAGAACCCAACTCGGAGTCGGAAATGAACCCCCCCCCCCGCCGGACCCCGCGCCAAGTCCCGCTTGCTTGGCCCTGAGTTCTACACCCCCGATAAATCGTCCCCCTGATTACCCCTCTCTCCTCCCCCCTTTTTCCCCCCCCCCCCCCCCCCTCGTTCGGATCAACATGCGCTCCCATGCTACGGCCAGTCCTTTTTTTGTTCGCAAACTATCCAACCTAGCCGCCACCAGCAATCAATTTACATTTTTGCTATCCATGCGAACTATGAACTACATATGAGCGACAGCGCTAAAAGCGGAATGAACCCGGACACCTGTCAACCCAATTGGGGGCGCAGATCCCAGGCCAACCCAGACCAGGCAGACTGTTTCGTGCATTACCAACAGCCAAAAGGGATAAACAGGAGTAACGCTGCAGCCTGTGAGAGGACGTGAGGAGACCTGCAACCTGCAACAGTGAACACCGAGCCCCCTGCAAAGTTGCAAGGCATGCTCCGTGCATACATACAGAATAATCTGTACATAGTAGGCATATTCACATGCATATGCGTATGCAGCCGCGTTCCCCCATCGCATTCGCATCAGAGCATTCCATTGTGCGGCATTATCACGGAAGCAAAGGTCTTGGCACAATCCGTTTTATGTGAACCCTTCCTATGCGTTGATGAGAAAATGTCGGTAAGTGGTCAAGCCAATCGACAGCGTTGCAGCGGTCGGGCGGCGGACCACTGTCAGGTGCCGCTGGCGAGGTGGTGCCTGTAATCATCATGGCTTTCTCCTCTCCCTCTCCACACTCTCTACCTTGACATGTGCGCCTGGTCGGTCGCGCGGTACGTATACCACCAGCCAGCATGTACAGGGCCCAGCTCAAAGAGCCGGGACCCCGGATTTCGCTGCGTGTGCCGCTTGCTGCTTGATTGCGCCATGACGTGGACCAGCTGCCTTCTCGAATGATGCACTGCTACCTACATACATTTTCTACATTTTTACCTCTTCTGGGCCGCAGTCTGGCAGATGCGAAAAAATCACAACCCAGGTCGGTCCACGCCGTGACGAAACGTCCCCAGGAACGCCTCCGTCAAGCTTCGGCGATGGGCACTCGGAGACGAAGGCTCGGCGCCGTTTGATTCGTCACCACCAACGGGCGCCGAGGCTTTTCTCAGGGGCAAACCATCAACCAGACACCAGACCACGACACGACACGACACGACAAAAGCAGGAACAGGAAGGCCCATCGACCCTCCGACCCCCTCCCGCCACCCTTTCAGGGCGTGTGAGCGCGTGCGCATAAACCCGCTTGTTGCGATGCCCTGGATTATGGAGAGCTGAAGGGGTTACCGAACCAGCCCTGGGTCGCCGTGGGTCCCAGCGTAGATGCGGTGAGCTGAAAAGAGGCGAGGTGAGGGTTGGCGAACGAAATCCGACGGGTCGCGGAGAACGGACTTGAATTCCCTCCGTTAGTCGGTGCCGACGGGGAGAATAACGAGTGCGAGCGGCAATGGCCCTGCGCATAGGGCCGGGTGTCCACTCTCGTGCTTGGAAGGGCTCGGGCCACTAATATAACCTTAGCTTGCAGATTTGATCTTGAGTTTCCAATTCTGTTTTCTGCGTTGCTTTTTTTTTTTTTTGCTTTTGTGGTTTTGTTGGTCTTTATTTTTGTCTTTAGCACTATGGCCTAGGTTTCTCCTCTCGGGACATTATGAAATTCCGGGAGCCCCCCAGCAGATGGAGCCCGCCCTCATCTCGTCCAATTATGTAGATCACAACAAGATAAGCATGTATTGGAGTAACTAGGGTAAAAAATAAAGAAGAAAAATGGCACGCCGGAGAATAGTCACGGACCCCGCGGGTTGGCTCAAAGGGCATGGGGGATACATACTCGGTACTTATCGGGCGTTGTCAACCCCGAACTCTCATCCATCCCTAAACCTCTCCTCTTTTTTCCCAACTGCAAACTCCGACGGACCCGGGATTTTGTCAACTGCCGTGTCGTTTCGGCCTGATCCCTGCTACATTGGAAGAAAAAAACGCTACTGTGCGTGACATTTGTTCCCTTCCCGCCTATCATTCCCATCTCTGATGCTGTTCACGTTGGGTACCACGCTGCGCTGTATGTATACTGTATCTTGCCTGGTTAGGCGGAATGGCACCCACACACCAAGAGATGGGCCCAGCCCAACGCAACTCAGCCCAAGGGCAATAAAGTGCCAGCAGAAACTGTGTAGCCTTGCGTGAGCCTCACTGACTTGCCCTGCAGCAGACCAGGTATTTTTTTATTTTTATTTTATTTTTGGCGGGGGGGGGTTTTTTTAATCAAGTCCCGTCCAACTACATACAGTATCCAGCCTGACGGGAATACCTGTAACACGTCACACTCAGGCCACCAACACCACCCCAGTACCCCATATCAAACGCCCAACTAGGCAAAAGGAAAAGAAGACAAAAAAAGAACAGGAAAAACAGAAAAGAGATAACCTATCCTGGCCTTCCCCCGGGATTCAGCTCGGAATCCGGTCCCCTGTGTCTCTCTTAATTTTACATCCCCCACCCCCATTCCTGCACGACTCATTCACGCCCCTCGTCCCACACCCTCGGGAGGAGGCACACATCGACTTTGACCTGACCATTGCTCAGCAGAGGTTCAAACTGCCACCAGATCCCAGGACCAACAAGAAAAAATGAAGCTAGTATCGCGCAAGGTCCCCAAGACGCTGGAGGAGGAGACGGTGTCGCTGCTACCCGAAGATCCCGAAGACATGGTTCGTTCTATTCTCTTTTCGGTCCCTGTCAACCTTCTACCCCTCCCCCTCACATTCCTTTCACCCCTCACGTCACCACCACCACCACCACCGTCGTCTGTCCGTACCCTCTCAGCCTTGTCCAGAGTTGTGTGTGTATGTGTCTGTGTGTGTCTGTGTGTGTGCGTGTGTTTACACTCGCCACACCCATGCCATTACGATTCACGTTCGCTCACTGGAAGATGTGAATCCATCCTCATCTCGACCATCTCATGCCTCGTCCACCCCCCGCCGCCGCCCCAGCTGATATCCGGTGACCCACACTAACGTCGTCCAGTGGCATGCCTACAACTTGATCCTCCCTGGGGACATCATCCACGCCCATGCCATCCGCAAGGTCGTTAGCACCACCAGCACCGGCAGCACGGCATCGGAGAGGGTCCATACAGAGCTGGCCATCAAAGTCAAGTCGACCTTTTTCGACCCCATCATCTCGTCCCTGCGTGTGTCCGGCACTGTCGCCGCAGAGAACCCCCACGTAACCCTGGGCTCACATCACACCCTTGACCTCGACGTCAACCGTGCCTTCACCCTCATCAAGCCCGATGGCTGGGACTCCGTCGCCAAGTCCGCCCTCCAGGAGGCCCTGTCTGACGACCGGGACGGTGCCCTAGCCGCCGTAGTCATGCAGGAGGGTCTGGCCAACATCTGCCTGATTACTCAGTTCCGAACCGTACTCAAGGTCCGCGTCGAGAGCGTCATTCCGAAGAAGCGCGATATATCTTCAGACCAGGACGCCGGGATGCGCCGCTTCTTCGACAAGACCCTGTCCACCCTTCTCCGGGCTGTGGACTTTACAGAATCCCGCCCGCTGCTGCTGGCGAGCCCGGGCTTCGTCGCCACCGACTTCAAGCAGTACATTGCTAATCAGGGGCGGGACAAGGCGGACAAGGTTTTGACTGCCGTTGCCAAGCAAGCCACTGTTGTTCATACAAACTCGGGCCATGTCCACAGTCTAAACGAGGTCCTCAAGAGCCCCGAGGTCTTGGCCAAGATGAAGGACATGAAATTCGCGCGGGAGACGCAGTACGTCGACCAGTTCTTTGACATGCTCAAGCTAGACGATGGCCGGGCGTGGTACGGCACCTCGGCCGTGGAAAAAGCCGTAAACGACGGTGCCGTTGGGCCCGGAGGGGGCGTCCTCCTGATCAACAACTCGCTCTTTCGAAGTGAGGATCTGGCCACCCGTAAGAAGTATGTGGCCTTTGTAGAAAAGGTTAGGAACGACGGCGGCGAGGCCCGTGTGCTAAGTAGCGATCACGAAAGTGGCCAGCGACTCACCATGCTGGGTGATATTGCCGCTATCCTCAACTACCCAATGTTGGACTTGGACGACGATGAAGAGGAGGATTACGGTGAAGGTGACGCTGGGCCCCAGGAGCATCAGGATGTAATGGACAGTGTAGTCTGATATATCAGATGCTTTAATAAAAATCCGTATAATCTTCATGTGATTGATGTTTGTTTGTCCAAGTGTATAAGACAAGTTGCAAGATAGCTGGGTCAGATAACACTCCTCCCCACAGCACTGGAATGCTAATAAAATCGCCATTTGAAGTAATTAAACCACAACTAGAGAATTTTTTATTCCATAGCAATCAAATAAGTTGAATTGACCCAAGCTACTGAGGCCGTCTTGTTATTTGGTCGTTATCTCTGTGCTTCAGGGTTCTGGTTTTTTAACAGTGACATGACTACCCTATACTAATATGCAGCCCAACTAAAATGTATAAATATACAGATATTGGAGATGCATTGGATTTAAAAGGCGACTGGTTATTGTACCCTAATTGCTAGTCTTGCTTTGTGAAGCTTATATTGTGCTGGCTGGAGCCACGATTTGGATACCTCTGTGTGTTGAAGATCTGGACCTCTGAGGAGCTCACACAATAAAACTCATATAATATTTTGTCCAAACAAGTAAAACTCTGTTTCTGAAGCGTTTCTTGCACTTGAATTGAAATGACCAATGTGTTGGTTAAATTCTGAATACATGTTGGTTGCTTGAGATTCTTCAAATCCTTGGCATCCTTCCACACCAGTCGGATATATGTGCCGTGTTGCCTAAACACCGTCCGGATGTCTGTTTTCCGTCCGACTCCGACCCCACGGAAACACGGCAACACACAATCGTCTCAACTCCTTCACAATCAACTGGCTGCTGACAACCAGCATAGATATTAAAATATCTCATAGATCTCTTGACAACTTGACCAGGCTGCATCACGCCAAGTTTTTGCAACACCCCAAACACCAAACCTAAACTCGTCATCTCTCTCGGCCCTTCTCCACTTAAAACCCCGCGAGGAGTCTTTATCACAACCACATCACATCACACGACACGACACCTGGAAAGCTGTCCATGATTCGCAAAATGGCATCTGCACTCACGCTCCAGTCCTCCCTGAAGCTCAACTCGGGCTACTCCATCCCCCGACTGGGGTTCGGTGTACGTTTTTCCTTCTCGCGTGGGGTGCTGCAACCGCTAATCTATCCAGGTTTACCAAACGTATGCTTGTCTCCAAATGCGCCCAACTTGATGTATGAACCCTGATTGTGGTGAAACAGTCCCGCGGAACAGGCGGGGGAGGCCTGCCAGGAAGCCTTGAGAGTCGGATATCGTCATGTTTGTACCCATCCCCCCCCTTTCATCCCGCCTCATACCCCGGATGCTGACGTTCCTCCAGATCGACTCTGCCTCCTCGTACCGCAACCAAGGTCCGAGCGCCGCCAGCATTGCGGCCGCGGGTATTCCTCGATCTGAAGTTTTCTTTACGACCAAGATCCTGAAGCCAAAGTTTCCCTTGAGCTATGAAAACACCTTGAAGCAGGTGGACACTGCCCTGGAGGAGACGGGGCTCGACTACCTCGACCTGGTCCTCATTCATGCCCCTTACGGCGGCAGCGAGAACCGCAAGGGCGCATGGAAGGGCCTGGTCGAGTGCGTCGAGGCCGGCAAGGTGCGCTCCATTGGAGTCTCCAACTACGGCGTGCATCACCTCGACGAGCTGGAGCAGCACATTAAGGAACTAGAAGAGGAGCGGGGTGGTCCAGGCAAGGGAGGCGTCATCTCGGTCGGACAGTGGGAGATCCACCCGTGGATGACGCGGCCAGACATTGTCAAGTGGTGTTGCGATCGCAACGTTGCCGTCCAGGCCTACTGCCCGATTGTGCGCGGACAGCGTTTTGGCGAGCCCAAGATCAAGGCCCTTGCCGACAAGTATGGCAGGTCTGAGGCCCAGATCCTCCTGCGCTGGAGCCTGCAGCGAGGCCATGTGCCGCTCATCAAGAGCGTGACACCGTCGCGCATCTTGGAGAACTCCCAGCTGTACGACTTTGAGCTTACAGAGGACGAGGTGGCAGATGTGGCAACGGATGAGTATAGCCCTTGTGCTTGGAACCCCACGATTGAGCCTCTTGACAAATAAGATGGCTGTGGAGTGACGGCATAAATACTTGGGCCACAGTCACAATGTCTTTATATAAATTTCAATTTCAACTAAGCTATTAAACAATTAAGAAATCAAGCTTAAATTCCAACGTACTTGGAAGTAAAAGTAATACCCATTTCTGACATGACTCTCTTACACGCGGTTGTTGGCGGTGGTCATGTGATCTCGTTTACAATTCGTGTCCATGCGCCCGGCCACACCACCCCCGCGACACGTCCCCATGCCACAGTCGAGAGAGTCTGGAGGCATTGCCAGATATACCCCCCCCTAGAACGACGGACCCGATGTCGCCGCCACGATGCCCGCCCAGAGAACGTTTACGCTCATCCCCCAGCACCCGGGCGGCAATGACCCCCCCGGCGCCCAGCAGCCCGGCCGGGCCATGACCTCCAAGCAGGCCCAGAAGGCTTACAAGGCGGCCAACCGCGGCCCCAAGCTGTCCCGCGCCGATCGCATAAAGGAGGAGAGGGTCGCGCAGGAACTGATCCGCAAGGAGTTTGAAAAGGAAAAAGCCGCCGCCAAGGCCAAGGCGGTGCGGGAGAAGAAGAAGGAAAAGGAGCAGGCCGAGAAGGAAGCCAAGCGCAAAAAAGGACTGCCGCTGGTCAATGTGCGGCCGAGCCAGGATACAATTGCGTGGTTTGTGCGGGGGAATGGGTCCGCAAAGAAGAGGGATTCCGAAGGGAAGCAGGTGGAAGCGAACAAGGCCCCGGAACCAGAACCAGAGCCACGACCAGAGCCAGAGACCCCTTGTCCTCCACCTCCGGCGCCGAAACTGGACAGCATAACCGAGGAGAAGGAGGAAACCGAGGATAATTTGGGCGACTTGGATGACCTGGACGATTCTTTTGAAGAAGACATTGCGTTGGAGCTATTGCAAGACGTCGAGGCGAGCATCATGAGGACATCCATGCAAAATCCCGAGAAAGACGGACGACAAGCGATTGCCCATCCACCTACGGCTGCACCCGCAACGACGGTTCCGAGAAAACCAGAGCCTACAGCAGGATATAAACATGACCTTGGAATCGAGAAACCAGCTCAGCCAATACCTTCGCCACCAAGGCCACCCCCAATTAAACAAGTCTACAACAGTCCATCACCCTCGCCCTCACCACCCCACCAAGCCCCTCCCATGAGCACGCAAGCTATTCTCTTCAACTTTGACGACTTCTTCCCCACGCCATCTCAGCAAGCCCGGGAGCTCGAAGAAGATCTCGCCGAGGATGATTTTGATTTCCCCATTGAGCCTCGGCGAGAGCCTGAGAAGCAGCCCCCGAAGGTGCCCGAACCGCCTGAACCTTCGCTCCCGGAGCCTGTGTGGGACTCGCCCCCACCCCCTCCTCGACGCTTCTTCACGTCCTCGGGCTCCCATGAGCTCATGTCAATCGCCATACAACGCAGTCGCCGCACCGCCGCACGCGAGGAGACGCAGCGACGTGAAAGGGCTCGCATTGAGGCTGCCGAGGTGGAAGCCGAAGCTAAAGCTCGGACCCAACGGGAAGAGGCCAAGGCTACAGCTGCTGCTGTACGGCCGCCACCAAAACCGGTGGCTAGACCAACTGTTCCAGGCCGTATGGCCTCGGGACACAACCCCGCGATTCAGAGAAAGCCCGAGAATACAAAGATGAATACAAATGTCATACCCGGCAAACCGGTACCGAGACCGGGGCCACCACCACCATCACTAAAACATACTTCAAAACCTTGCACCCCGCGACCAAATCCCGCAGGGGCTAGAAGAGACAATGCGACACCGCGAATACAGGGCAAGACTACTGTGCCAGAGCCCCAAAGGGCACCGGCGTGCAGCTCCCCACGGAGCAACCTAATGCAGAGACAGGGGAATAACAAGGAAAACGCGGCACCGCAGCGCACCGTCGTTGCGCCCGCGGCGAGCAAGGCACAAGCGCCTCCGAGTGCCTCTCAGGAGACGGACTACGGCGAGGGAGATTGGCTTGATGACATTGCTTCGGAGCTCATGATGTGACAATGACATGATTATAAAGTTGGGACCGTTTTTATGACGAATATGCCTGGTTTTATGGGGGGGTGTTTTACAACGCATTTTTACTGGTTGCATGGGGAATAAGACGAATATGCTGGGCATAGCATCACGTACAGGAATGTCTTTTATTTTTAATTTTTCTACAAGGAGTTTTAGAGGAGTGTTTTGGGAGGAATATGCATTGGGCCAGCGTTGTCACCTTTTTCTTCACCTTGTTTTCACCGCATCTTGAGAGACCTACTTGATTATTCGCATATATGCACTCATCAGCGATGATAAACGTCTGAATGAACACTGTCTGAATAGAGACAATGCAAAGCCACCAAACCCTTTTTGTTACAGCATCCACAACGCCGCTCGAAGATGCGTCTTGAGTTCCGCGAGAAAAAGAGGCCATTTCCGCTTGGGGGGAGAATCCCAAAAAACAAAAGCCGACATTTGCCCAAAAGAAGATGAAGAAGGCCGGCCTGACCTGGCCATATATCTCGTACCGTGAAACCCAATGCCGTTTGTTGAAGCCTTTTCTACATACAAACCGACCCAAAAACCAAACCGATTTTTTTTTTGGTTCAACCCATAGCGCCTCATTCGCCTGTGTATTCCGGACTCCTTCATACAGTCGTCATTCATGTCCTCTGAAAAGGACGTGCCGAGCTCCGAAAGAAAGACAGAAAAAAAGATACAAAAAAGGAAGGGGAAAAGGATGTATCACAAGAAGATGCCCACCCACTCTCCTTTTGCAGAGACCTTGGTTTCACAACCGTCGACGGCACATTTGAGCTCGGCTGCTGGGGTGTGATAAGGGGGCCTCCCCTCCGGGGCGCGGAAGCCTACTCCCTCAGGGTTTGCCTTTGTGGGTTTGCGGTTCTCAAAGCAATCAGTACAATAAACCTGGATTGGTCGGGTTAGCCTTTGGTTTTGGAAAAGAAAAGAAGAGGGAAGAAGAGAGAAGAAAGAAATCCAATCCATCTATTAGGGGTTATGCATACATGGCCACACTTCTTCAAGGCCCAGAAATGATGCTCTCCCGGCGCCCTCTTGCGCTTCTTGCCTCCGTTGGGCGAGCTCTGTACTGGGCCTGAAGGGTCGTACGCCAGCTCTTCATTGCAGGCTGGGCAAATTACAATCGTCTCGGATTCCGGGTCGGCGCAGGTGTCGCGGGTGAAGCCCTCCCGGCTGGGGGGTATGGGCTCCATGGGCGGCTTTGGGCTGGGCTCCCGAGGCGCAAATGCGTTTCTCGACACGTCCAGCTGGGGCGGAGGGAAGCCGATGATGTCGGCGCCAAGGATGCCGGCTAGTCTCCTCGTTAGGCCACTGGTGAGGCCACTGGCGAGGCCACTGGTCAGGCCGCTGGTGAGGCCGATGGCAAAGGTTTGGACAGGCCGCGGGCGGGGCACGGAGCTGATAAACTCGAGCTCAATCAGCTCGTCCAGGTGAGGGCGCCCCCAGTGCGAAGTCCTGCTCCGGGTCGAGTCCGAGGGCCGCGTCTCCTCAGGCGAGTCGGCCGTCAGGTCTATGACGCTCGAGGACGCTCGGAGGAAGGTGCTGTCGCTCCGGGCCAGGCGCGGGGGCGAGATGCGCTGCGAGTTTGTTCGGCGAGGGTTCCTGCTTGGATTCCTGCTTGGGTTCCTGCTGGGGTTCCTGCTGCTGCTGCTGCGGGCGTGCGAGGTGGAGCGGCGTTCGTGGACGGGTGAGTCGGGCTCCTCGGTGAGGTCGATGACCTGGGCCCAAGGGTCGGCAGCGGGAGGCTGCGTTGTGTTGAAGTCCGGGGGAGGGGTTTGACCCTCGGGCACCGGTAGGATTAGGCTCGCTGCGGCGTTTGCGTGTGCGTTGGCATGTGTGTGTGCATTCGAATGTGCATGTGCGGGATGTGGGTGTGGGTGTGGGTATGGAGGTGCATTTCTCGAGTTGGTAATGATTTCGATGATTTCGTCGTCGTCGTCATCGACAAAGAGTGAGTCTTCGCGGGAGGCGGCCATGTTGGGTGGAGGAAGCGAGCGCAGTGACGGCGGCGGCGGCGGCGGCGGCGGTTGTTGTTGGTGGAAGTGGAGGTGGAGGTAGAGGTAGAGAGAGGCAGAGAGGTGAAGTGAGGTGAGGGTCCGGGATGAAGGATCCAAGACTCGACAGTCGACGAGTCCATCCGCGGATGCGCGCCGGCCGTCTCTTTATAAGGCAGCCAGGCGGCGTTGAGGCGGTTTCTTGGTGGTGAACAGCGCAGCCGTGGATCCTGCCCAGGCAGCGTCGGGGCTGGCGTGGGTGGGTGTGGGTGGGTGTGGGAAGGGTTCGATGCTCGAGGCTCTGGGCTAAAATGAGGTGTTGGCTGCTGCGAGTGTGGGTTTCGTTTTGGTGTCACGGTCGTGGGTATTGATCGGTATTGCTGCTCTCAATGTCGCTACTGCTTCTCGGTGTCGGTGTTGTTGCCTTCCAGAGTGTCTAAAGGACGAAAAAGAAAGAAAAAAGAAGAAGAAAAGAAAGAAAGAAAAAAGATAGAGAGAGAGAGAGAGAGGCGCCGTAACGGCTGGTTATAGCGAGGGGAGACAAAGGTGCAGGCTCGGCTTGATAATGTGCAGAGACAGGGACAGATCAGGATCAGGGAGGGTTAGGTTCAGGTTCAACCATTCTAGGCCTTGGTAGTTTGTCGCCGCCGCACCTTGGGGGCCATTACCCGCTAAGCATCACTAATTTGCAAGGGACCAGCGCGTGCGTCCAGGTGGTCCAGGTGGCCACTCCCTCACTACCTTTGCCTGTCGTGCATCGCCACTTGACCCTTTTGTCGGTTTGGTCTTCTCTATTCTTCCCTACCTAAGCCCTTTTTTTTTTTCTTTCTCACGCATGACCACATGTCCCTTTTTATTGCAGTTGGCTGTGTAATGGGGATAACCGCCATAAATGACGCATCATTCGCCGCCAATGGGCGACTGAAGCATGAATCAAGTCACGTTTGAATGGCGGGTATCGACGCATCCGATTATTCATCCGATTCGTGAATGAGCCCAACCAAATGACATGAGTGCATCCCTTTTTTTTTCCCCTCTCCATCTAACACGCTCCCACAGTGGGCCGAGACCGTTTAAACCAGCAAAAAGAGAAACATTAATTAACAATCAAAATCTCCACACCCTGTAGTCCTCCCGAGTCATCTTCTCTCGTGATACTTGTGCCATGCCTATCGGGACTGATCCCGACTTGCGGGTCCACTCACAACAACTGAAAAGCACACAATATCGCCCATCAGTGAATCCGGTGAACGCGTACAACCAGGGAATCAATGTGTCCTATGCAGGTCCTATTTCGTCGCTTCTTCTTGTCACCTTTTAGTTAACTACCTACTTCAACCTATCAACTTTAATTAGATGAATTATATGTATGCATGCCCTACCTATAGACAGCATGAGCAGTGTGTGGGTCGCATCCACGCTATGACACATGCAGTCAGTCTCAGAGTAAACAAACATGCCACTTCCCCCATCTACCGTATTAACTCAATGGATTCAGACTCACCCGTGGGTCTTAGCACCCATGTCACACCAGTGAAATGTGTTCTCCAGAAGTAAAAGTCCGCTAGCAGGTTGGCTGAACGGTCTACGCGGAGATCGATCGCCCATTGGGTGAAGGCAATTGGTCCCCACAGGGATATCGAGACCCACGAGGAAGTCCGAATCCATTGAGTTAATACGGTATTAACTAACCCAGACTCGTATCGCGGGTGCCATGTTTCTCGCAGTCGGTCCACATGTAGCAAGCCATTGACATCAATGTGAAACTAGTCATCATGTTGATTGATTGTGGTTAACAATTCAGAGCAACGATTGAAGCAAGCTACCCTAGGCCATGGATTTGCTAACACTAGCTTGACCACAGCTGGAGCAACACCAACGCATAGAAGAGACTGGCTTTCTCGTGTGCGGCATTGGTTTTTAGTGCAGACATGAAGCACGCATTGTATTAACAATCAACAATTGCCAATTTACACACACACACACATTTGCCACCCTAAATGACACTCTAAATGACACAACGCAAAAATTCTTTCATTTTGTGTAAAAAGCCGTTCATCTGTTCTGCCAGTCCATCGGCCAATCTCCAAGGCCTTAATTGTACAGCTATTAAATTTCACTTTGCTCATCCTCCGCCTCCCCCTTTACCAATTTTTTCATTTAAAAAAAGCAATCTTTCCACTTGTAAAATGTCGTCATATTCTATTCCTGCGCGCCGAGTATGCTAACAACGCCCTCGCCATTCACCGTCACCAGCTTCTTTCCCGACTCTCCCCACTGGATGGCAACCGCGGGGACGGCGCTCTTCAGGGGCTCGCTCCAGTTCTTGCTGGACTTGGTGTACTGGTACACGGTGACACCAGAGGCACCGCCCGCTGCCAGGAACTGGCTGCTGTAGTCCCAGGACAGAGACTGGACAGCGCCGCCGGCCTCGAGCGTCTTGGCCACGGCAGCATCTCCCTCCTTTCGCAGGTCGAAGATGGTGACTGAGGTCTGGCCCTTGGCAGTGGCTGCGAACCAGTAGCCGTTCTCGGAGAAGGCGAGCGCCTGGATGGGGGCACCCAGCTTGAACACGGCGGCCTGTTCCAGAGTCTTGGTCATAAATAGTTTAATATCGCCAGAGGCGGTACCGGCGGCAAACAGGTGTCCGTCGGGGTGGAAAGCGCAAGCAGTCAGAGCTAAAACAAGGGTTAGTTGTAGGTATTTAAAAACACTGATTTGTATAATACTCACCAGCATCGGTGTAAACACGAGCGGCCCGTTTCTGCGAGCTGAGGTCGTAAAAGACAATACCCTTGTCACTGCCCACCGAAGCCACAAGCTCACCACCAGGGTGCACGCTCAGGGCTGTGACGGCGCCGGAGTGCTCACTCAGAGACGCCACCTCACTACCGCTATCGAAGATCTTGACAGAGCCCTGGCCAGTGGCAAAGATGACATTGGATCCAGTCCAGATGGTGTCTGTCACCGGCTCGTTGACGGGGACCTGTCGCTCCACCTTGTCGGCGCTGACCGAGTAGATGGCAGCCTCGCCCTTCAAACCACCAACCACGGCGTAGTCGCCCTCGACGCCCAGCGATGTGGCCTGGGGCACGGGGAGCGCGTTTGTTGCTCCGACGGTGAAATTGGAAATCTCCTCCGAGCTGACCCAGCCCTCGGGGATGGGTCGCTTCTTGCGGCCCTTGGACAGTCTAGAAACCCACGTTAGCCCTCCGCATCAATAGCAAGCCAGCACAACCACGTACGTCTGATGAGTCTCGTCCACACGCGCGGCGAGCTCCTCGGGGAGCTGCTCCATGCTATCCACAACCATCGAGTCACCGGCGGCGCCTCCCGACACAGTCACCTTGCTCAGGGCATCTCTGGCCTCGTCGCGCTCCCTCGTGAGCCTGGCGATGACTCGGACGGCGGCATCGTGCTGGTACAGGGCCGTCGCAAGCTCCTCTCGAGTTCGCGCGAGCTGCTCCTTCAGGTTGTACGTCTCTAGCGCAAGGGCGTCCCATTCGTTCTGGAAGGTGGCGAGCAGGGCGGGGATGGAGGTAAGGGTGGGAGGACGCGGCCGGACGATACGCGACGAGTGGATGTCGAGAAGGTCTTCGGGGGTGAGTGATTCGCCGGAGCTGGGCTCGGTGCCGTTCTCGTCGATGTACTGCTCAATGAGTCGCTTCTCGTAGACGACGCCTGGCGATGCGGGTTAGCACGGGGCTCGCATGGCGGCGTCCAGGCAGAGAGGCATGTACGCACCGGACTTCTTGGACACGACGGGCTCTTGGGGGGTCTCCCCAGAAACTGCAGCTCGAGTCAGCACAATGCCAAAAATTCTGTAGAAAAAACCCGGGGACACAAACTTCCGCAAAGCATGGCGACTGTGAATCTAAGCTCGGAAAAGATTCAATGGCTCTGTGTCGCGACAGATGGCGTCTCGCTCGTCTCGTGCTCGGTTGCGACGATGATCTCGTGGTTGAGATTTTGAGTGAGCACCGACCACCCCCAAACATCGGAGCTCCCAGGTCACGGGTGATAAGATAAGAGATCTGTCTGTGCCTGGGTGGAACCCGGTTAGATCGCGAAACCATCTTGTTATATTGGTTACTGCATGGATGAATAGGGCTTTTTAAATAAGTTTCTTGCTATATTATATATATATAGTGGTAGATTTATCTCATTTATTTGTAGCACATATACTTACTTTATTTTGTGATTTATCTGGCCATTACCGTACACTTTAAAAATATATAAATATAAATTGTCATCTACTTACTCTACTTAATAACAGTTGCAGCTGTCTGCATGCAGCTGGTATTTTCCCCCTACCTATGACTACCTACGAATATACATACAACATCTTATCGTAATCCTTATCGCCCTCCCCATCGCTCCCCATCGCTCCCCTCCGCAACTCATTCTCCAGCACACCCTCATCTCAAAGTCGGTGTGTTCCACAAGAGCGGGGAACACCGCGTCAAGACATGACCGCACATCTCCGCCATCCGGCCGCGGGCCAGTGACATTAAGCCACCTGAAGCGCTTCTTGTATGATACCCTGCATTTGCGCCACTCATAGTACATCAACCTCATCTTTCCCCCCTCGGTGAACGTCTGCTCCCCGGAACGCCGTCATCCTGTCTCGCAACCTCCCCAATATCCCAAACACTCACCCACCAACCCCCTCCCATTCTTCAAGCCGAGCCCTCCCAAACCCAATCATGTTGAGCCTCCCGTCGATCACGTCTCTCCAGAGCAGGGAAGACACGGAACGGACCCAGGTTCTAGATCTCCTGTTTGAGCCCAGCCGGGCCATCCATGACACGCTCCTCCCTGTCGTGCGCTCGGCGGCTGAATACTCGTCGTACCCAGAGCTGATTGATGCCTGTCACGTCCGACTGAGGTCCAAGGCCGCCACCAACGGCAACGTGACAAATCCCGACACTGCGCTCCTCTCCATCCTGGGCTCTCATCCACGCCTCGGTGCTCGCAAGGTCGAGTCGGCCCAGTCGGCCGTGGAGCAGGCCAACCTCCAGGGCGAGGGCGAGGAGCTGGCCCAGCTGAACCAAGAGTACGAGGCCAAGTTCCCGGGGCTCCGGTACGTCGTCTTTGTCAATGGCCGGGGGCGACCCGATATTATGCAGGATATGAAGGCTAGAATCGCCAGAGGCGACTATGCCATGGAGGTCGATGCCGCATTACAGGTAGGCACCATCCACATGCCAAACTGCGTGTGCCACACACACACACACACACACACACACACATTCACTAAGCAAAAGCTCACCCATCGGCAGGCAATGTGTGACATTGCAAAGGACCGGGCTTCCAAGCTTCAGAAGCGGGGAGAGTGACATTGAGGGTGGTATAAATGAACCCTACCAGGATAACCGACAGCTCGGAAACATACATGCATACACACACGCACGAATAACATGGGGACGGGAGCAGTAACTTGAAGTAGTAATCCGATCGTCCCCCCCCTCTCTTCTCTGGTATCTTGTGGTACAAGCTGCGTTCCTATTTTGCTAAAAATACAGGAGTACCTTGAAAATCTTGGCAATAAAATATGATAAAAATAAAGTACAGTGACAAAAAAAGTACTAACTTTTCTCTTCTCCACATGCGCTTCGCAAAAAGAGCAAACAACCCAAAAGACAGACACCCCACCCATGCAAGCATTTGGCGCTTGTGCTACCTCGAAACCCAGCAAATGCCGTCTAATTCATCCAAGTACTCCTCATATGTCCGTTCTTCATTGGTCTCTGCTCCAAGGGCTTCCTGCCCAAACAAAACGCTAAAGTCAGAATATACACTGTCGTCCTGGGCGTCGCCCGCGTCGTCCCAGTCGTCGTCGGGCAGGTGCAGGAACGCGAAGCTGTCCTCCTCGAGATCGTCGAGCGGCGGCAGCGGGCTCGACGGCCGCAGCTCCGGCGACTGCACTGGGTGGATCCGGGGCGAGGTGCGCTTCTTGGTCGCCACGACGTCGGCCACGGGGAGGGGCAGGGCCGCCGGGTTGGACAGGCGGCAGGCGGGCGGCTTCACGTGTGCCACCACGACGTCGTTGGGGGGCTTGGCGATGACGACCTGAGGGGGTGGCATCGACGTTAGTGACCATGTCGGGACTATGCCCATGCCGCTGGGCAACGGTGACACGGTCAACGACCGCCCGGCGGAGCTCGCTTGTAAGCTCTGGGGTCTCCATGCCGCCGTCTTGTTCGCCTTTGACACAACGGCCAGGGCCTCTTGGTCGTCCCGTCTCACAACCGCGCCCGGGTGCGTCAGGTTGAGCCGCTTGCGCAGGCGGTTCATGGTTGAGTAGCGTAGAAAGGACGTGGCGTGCAGATACGTGGTCCGCCTTGCCGAGTCCAGCGTCGTGGCCATCTTCAGAAACCGCTTGTCCCCGGACTCCTGGCCCTCGCGGTTGAGGATGTGCGTTGCAGGCTGCGAGTAGGGTTGCGAGAGGCGGCTGGTGACGAGCTCAAACCGCAGGCGCCGCTTCTTGGAGCTCATGCCGGCCGTGTTGAAACCGTCGACGTCCAGTAAGCAGCGGCGCCGCTTGATACCGCGACATGGCGAAATCGGGGGCCTGGCCTCAATGGATATGGGCTGTATGCTGTCTGCGGAAAAAGTAAAGTTGAAATTTGACGCGGCGTGCCGGGGTATCTGGTTCGGCGCATGTGGCACGGACTGTTGCTGTTGCTGCTGTTGCTGTTGCTGCTGCTGCTGTGATGATGATGGTGATAATAATATCTTCTTACCCGCGCAAGCTCCATTCCGATGCGCTTTTAGCGACTTTTTCAACAACTCCTCCAGCAACGGGTCGGAAACGGGACACCTGGGCACCTGGGCAGTGTCGCCGGTTGCCAGGTCCAGGGCAGGTAGGGCGCATTCATCGTGGCAGCCGAGCGACAGGTGGTGACGCCATGACTCCAGCAGATTAGTCGAGCTCTGCCTACTGGCATCTACTTCCATAACGATAGCTCCCGCTTCGTTTGAAGGGAGAGGTGGGCTCCGCGCGTCGTAAATAGTGCCGCACCTGTTCCATCCGCCTTTATCAAGTTGCGCAACGGCGTAAGTGGGTTTTTTTTTGGGGGGGAGGGGGTTAGGGAACGGGGGACCGAGGTCTAGGTTTAAACGAGATGTGGTTCCAAAGCCGAGCCCAATGGCGACGCTGGGATTAGAGAGCAGTTACGCGAAAAAATTGTCGCGGGGTTGGAGGCTCAGGATGCTGGTCAGATCATGCTCTGCTGAAAGACTATGAGGTTTCTTTTCGTCGCAAGATGTTCCGGAGGCCTTGTTTTGGGGGAGGAATTTATTGCGAAGCTGTCACGGCAAGGTGAGCAGAGGCGACAGATGACTTCCAGAGGTGTTTTCGAGACGTCCTAGAGGGCGCAGAGGTTGCCGACCGCCAAAGACGAAGACGAGTCTCGCGTGATGTTGTGTTGCGGAGTGGGGCCTATGCTCTCGAAAGGTTGAGGCATATGCTTGTGGGAGGGTGATTCGGCCGAGATGTGGCGATAGGCGAGCCGTCGTATCAATCAATGGGCCGAGAGAATACGGGACTGGGTCGCGGAAGTTGGGCAGTGGTTGTTGAGAAGCGACAGGAAAACAAGACTCAGTTTTATATCCTCTCTTAAAAAAAGAGAATTGCAAAGGGAAGATGTATGTTGAAAGGAAGGGAAGAGGGGGGGGGGAGGAGGCGAAGGTGGTGGTTGTCAAAACGGGGTCGAGGACCTGAGATGGTGTGCGGGATCACGCCGAACCAATTCCACGGAAATCCGGGGCCTTGCGCGTGCTGGTGGAGATGGGAGGTGCTTGAGTGCGCGGCCTGGGATTATAAAGAGCGAGGGCATGTGTGGTTGAGCCAAGTTTAACTAGATCTGCAGACCGAAAGGGTGAGCGGATGGGCGTGGGAGGGCTAGAGATGGATGACGGGGGAAGGCCGGCCAAGGCTGGCCCCCCAGGGTGTGTGGTTGGTACTAGACGAGTTGGCAGAAAAAGCTGGCGCTACTAGGGGCATGCACTCCAGATGATCATCAACAAAGGGCCAAAGGGTCGGAGAGAGAGAGAGGGGCGCGCGAGCGGTTGAATTGTGACGAGTTTCTGGGCTGGTAACCAGTTAGACCATGACACCACCTTTTCTTTTGGTCGTCCTTTGGGCTACTGTAGACGGGTGGGACCTCATCCCACTTGCAGCGCGAAGAGGCGTCTCTGGTTGCGCGGTTGTGGAGAGAGACGGAGAGAGGCGAGAAACAAGATGAGCAGCAACAGCAGCAACAGCAGCGGTAGCAGCAGTGGTAGCAGCAGTGGTAGCAGCAGTGGTAGCAGCAGTGGTAGCAGCAGTACCTAGGTAGGTAGAGAGAGCGCAGAGAGCGAGAAAGGGAAAAAGGGAGGGGACTCGGGCTGGGAGCAGCCACTCAGGGCTCGAGGGGGGGCCTGCCGGCCTGCTGGGCCTGCCTGTGCTTGCTGCAAGAATGGTGATGATGCTGTCCGGGGTAAGCCATTCCGGGGGAGCATCAAGCCCGCCCGGCGTCTCATAGGCCAGGCGCTGGTCAGGCGGTTGGATCAAGCGTTCAGGGATACAGGGGCCCTGCATTGGCAGCGTCCGGGTGGTCGGTCGGGCACGAAGGCCAAGAGTCGAGCGGAGAAATACACGCGCCTGGCCAATGGCCGTTGCCCTGTAACAAATCGACAGGACCCTTCTGTAAGTTTGCAGCGCCGTGTTGGCACATTCGCATGCACTCCATTTCCATTTCCATTTCCATTACCGTTTTGCCCATTGTCTGTATCCTTTTTTTTTTTTTTGCTGTCTCTCCCGTGACCTCTCCCCCCCCCCCGGGACTAGCCACTAGGCTGAGGAGGTGACGCCATCGGGTTTACTTGCTCAGCTTGTTTAGTTTTAGAGCTGAAAGGGAAAAAAAAATTATCGACTGCTATAACCCTATAGCTCGACTTTGCACTTTGCTTTTTGCGCCTTGCTCGCACCCCGATGGTCTGAAGACCCTGTTAGCATCCTAATTGGGTAATGATCACCAAGTCCCTTGTCGCTTAGCTGTCGCGCCGTTTGTTTATGAATCGGGGCGAAGCAGTGACTGACAGTGGCAACAACAACCAAGCCTCCCAGCCAGGGGGGGTGGTGGTCTAGGGAGGGGGCCCTGCGTGATTGAGGCAGGGAGGGATGAAGGGAGGGGGGAGGGCATCCGATTGCGATCGGTCCCCAATGTCAGCTAAATCACTGGCGAGGTGATTGGACGAGATGACACGAGTTGACGACCTGTTTAGTAATTGCATCAACTGGTTATGTGATTGACGCGTTGCCGTGACCCTCGAATGAAGCTATCAGATTGTTGAGATGATTAGGAGCGCTGCCTTGCACTAGTAAGTTAAACCTAGCCTCAAACGGTGAGTTTGCTCATGGGCGGGTGTCGCCGTCGCTGCCCATCACTACTGTAATTGTCCAAAACAAATAACTCTATCAGCCTCGGATTCTACCCACTCCTTCACCTGATATATTTTTAAAACAGAACTGGACACATCAATAATGAATGCATCGCGTTTATCCCGGGCTAGGATCTGGGATCTGGGATCTGGGATCGGTACCAGAGTCCAAGGCCTCGTCGGATTGAAACACTTGCGCCGTCGGTGAGGGGGAATGAATGACACCCATCAAATCATCCCGTCAGCCTAAAAACCCTCTGAGCACAGCTGGGTAAAGGAACCTTTGGGCACCCGGCACCCGTCGAGGAGGACACTTCTTCCTTCCTATATGAGACGGTTGCAGATTTGACACCGTCTTGACGTATCCGTACCGCAAGACCACACCAATCAAGTCTTGTTAGACTGGCTCTGGGGATTGAGGCAGGCGACTCAGCTGACCAACCTTTTTTTTTTCTTCCTTTTTTTTCCTCCTTTTTTCTTTCTTTTTCTCTCGTGTCTCTCTGTGCTGTCGCGTGCGTCTCTCGTTCAACGCTAAGTTGAGATACCCGGGCCGAGGGCCAATTCGTGCGATTCAACAAATGTTGGCTTCAACGTCTCCCCAATAAGCCAGAAACCGAAGAGAGGGTTACCGCTACTCCGAGATGACCAGCCGACTGACATGAGACATGGAGACACACAAGCACAAACTGCTCAATCGAGACATTTGCCTGCCGACTTCCCCGAACTTAAGCCTTTTCTCCCCCGGATTGCCTTTGTCTTCCATGCAAGCGCTTGCTTGGCTTGTCACTTTTTACTTCTAAAAGCATCGAGCCACAGGGGGCTTTGTCTCTTTAACAAGCACCCGGAGGCGCCACCCAGCCAGGTCCATAATTGGAGCCCGCCTTTTTCCGCCGCCGCTTTGAGCGTAGAAGTGTTGTGCATTTCCGCCCACACGCCCCCCTCCTCCTCCTCCTCTAGTAGATGTGTTTAATAAAAATAACATAAAAAAAAATCCCGTGAGCATGGTTGGCCTCGAATAAAGTTTCAACGTGCCCAACCGGAAAGCTTTCTCCTTGGGTTTGTTTCACACGAGGGATGACGTCCATGGCGCAGCACGTTGTCCATTACCACACATCATGTCGCTGCCACTTACATGCGCCAGAACACCACCAAAACCAAGCCCCGTGTGTGTATGTTTGAGGCCGTAGAGCTACCACTAGCGACGAAAAAAAATAAATAAAAAAAGCAATACGTCTAGTCAATATTGGGTACGTAGTAAACAATAGGCCCTGGACTGACGAGGTAAATGGCATCATGGCGCTGCGGCAGGTGTTTGAGTCGACTGGTTCTGGAACCCCCGGAGGGCCAATGGGTTGTGAGTTCCGGAGGCTTCGGGGTCACGCCTCTCGGTGCCGTATGGGTCGATGTGCGATATTTTGAAGCAAGTGATTGCGTTGCCGGAAACAACACAATAGCTTCCCTCATTAGACTCTTGGCCGTCCTTGCTGCCGCTGCCGCTGCGTATATCCAGACTTGCTGTTCCTTACCTGCGAACCAGGCCTCTGGTACAATGCATGCTGTACTACTCCCACCCCAGGCCTCTGGTAACTGGAGACTGGAGACTGGAGATCACCCGCCGGCGTCGAATAACTCCGCTCGTACTTGGCCAATGCCAGTTGAACAGAACGACAGGCATGGCACACGCCAGCGGGAAACATCTTCGCCGGCCGCGGATGGGGCCACCGTCCAACGACGACCCGACCCAAGACATGGGGACAAACGGGACACGAGACAAGGGTCAACAACGGTGGCTTTTTTTCTTCTTTTTTTTTTCTTCTTCTCGCTTTCCCACAAGAGACTCTTGCAATTTGCTCTGCTGACACTGTCGTCTTTAGCTGACACGGGATTCGCTCATTCCCCTATAGTGAGCGGTCCCTGGGCTAGATGATTGAGCTTTGGCGTGTTGGTCAGCAGTTTATATTTATTTTAATTTTATTGTAATTATTAATCGTCTTCCTACTGAGACGTCGAACCCGCAATTTCCTCGTCACGGGCTAAACAAGTTAGTGACGTGCGGAGAGGAATAGCAAACGCAACACGGTGTGGCTACTGGTCAGTTTGAAGACCCTAACAGACAGGAAAAAGAAAAGAAAAGAAAGTAAAAAGCTGCAGTCTTTGCCACCAGCTGGATGTCGCTGCCCCCTCATTCTTACGCCCGAGATCCGTGAGCCCGCATCGCGGCATTATTTCCAAAAGGCTGTCCCATCCCATCCCATCCTATGGGCTCCGCTTTATTTGGAGCGTCGCATCAGGAATCAGGGGCAATTGTCGCAAAAATCCCATTACGGATCCTACTTTGCCCATTGTCATGGTTGCATTATTGATAGGTCAATTTTGGCCATGTATCGATTAAAAATTTTCTCCCCTGGTGTAACAATACCGTGCCTCTCTCTCCCCTTGTGGTAAAACACAAATTGTCCCTGTTCCACCTCTGGTTGACAAATGAAATAGTAATTGCCCCGAATGATTTGAGTACAGCGAATGTTGTAGGAAAACCCAAGCTACTCCCCCTCCCTTGCGCAGTGCGCCGCGTAATCACGCACGTGTGGTCTTGACGTCAAAGATGTCATTCTTCCATCCGTCTCTCTCATATTCGTACACCCTCTGCTCCGCGTCTCGTCCTTCCTCCTCCCACAGCTTGACCAAACTGCCTGGCGCATAGCGCCCGCGGAACACCCCCTTGCCGGCAGCCTTGATGCCAACTCGCGTGTCAATCTCGGGATTGCGCGCTGGCGCCAGCCTGGCTAGCACCGCGCGTGCAAACGTCCACAGGTCGTGGGGGTTGGCAATCCGTGCCGCCCGCAGGCGCTCCCGTGCATACAGCAGCTCCCTGTTTAGGGCGCGCAGCCCTTCTGCGATGGACGCCTCCATCTGCGCCTCGAGGGTCTTCTTGAGAATGGGGCGGACGAATGGCTTGAGGAGCCATGCCAGGCAGGCAAACTTGGACTTGGACAGCTTGTAGTTTAGATGGTGAATGCACACCTTTACATTGCGTAGCACCAGGATCTCCTCTAGGCGGTCTCGTCCAATCTCAATGTCGAGGGAGACGTCGATCCCACGTTCATCGAGGTAGAATCCAGCAAGACCTTCGTCAACCATTCGGAGTATGCCAGAATGTAGACGAAACCAGTAGCCCAGATCATCAGCCGCGATAGACATTCCTGACACGGTGATGTTGAGCAGCGATGTCATTGATGAAGTTGTCCCAAACCTTGCTTTGCGCACCTCGATATCATTCTGCGTCGAGACCTTGAGTTTGAAGGGCAAGAACGAGGTGTGGTTGACTGTGCGCCCAGGTTCAAGGATCAGATTCTCAATCAGGATATCAATCGCCGGCGAAGCCACCTCTAGACGTGGGATGGGAATGTATTGTATGGCTTGAATTGCCATTGGGATAAAAATGTTGACAGTATCAGCCAACAGCTCATTGTTTGCGTACTTGCTAGGCGGCGATAACAGATTGGCGATCCTCTTGGTGGTGCGCAGCAGATGTTTGATATCCGTGTCGTTGAGCACCGATTGGATGGCCGACTCCAAATTGTCGAGAAACGCCTCGAGGTCATCTCGAATGGAAGTCTTGGCCGTGAGCTCGTTGGCCTTTTCGCGGACTTGCTGAAACCGCTCACCAGCCTCGTCAAAGAAGTCCGGGTCCATCAACATGTCTTGAATCATGTTGCCCACCTGCCTGACCAGCTCGTCAAAGTTGGGGTCGGTCTTCCCATCGTCCACGATGGCATTGAAGGCTTCCTCGACTCTCTTCCAATCTTCAGTGTTTCCGAGAGAGGTGATGAAGAGCCAGAAATTATGAAGCGCCCGGTCGGCCTCCTTGTTGGTGTGGGTGTCCTCCTCGATAACCTGGGCTGCCTCTGCTGCGGCGTGCGCGTATGTTAGCAGATAGCGGCGTACGAGCTCGGAGAGCGTCGAGACAGATTCAGAATAGTCGGTGTGTTGGCGGAGATTGAATATTGTATCCTTCAGGCGTCGAACAAGAGTTTCTCCCTCGTCACCCTTGATGTGCTCCACCGCGCTTTCGCCAGCCTCTTCCACAACTTCCGCGGCGCCTTCCACCACCGTCAAGGACACCTCCTTGAATTCCTCTTTCAGCTCCTTGTTAGATGGAGCCGACTTTGAGTCCCCGTTTGACCGCTTCAGTGCCTCCTTGCTCTCTGCGTCGGGCTCAATCGCCTCGGCAGCGTGCTTTGACACATCTGCAAGGGTAAAAGCAGTGTCTCGAAGGACTTCTCTTCCGACCGTGCTGAGATCGGACAGGAAGATGCGGAAATCCGAATTGTTCAGCAGCAGCGAGCCCACAGTCTGCAAGCTCCGGTAGGTGGCTTTTGCATCTGCCTTGGTTTTTGCCTTTGACGCCTTTGCCTCAATGTGGGCCACGTCGACTTCGAGGCGCGCCTTGGCCAGGTACCAGAGAAAGTCCTGGATCTGGTCTTTCGCGTTCTTGTGATCCAGAAGATCGATAAACTGTGTCAACCACAGCTTTGAGCTGCGTACTAGTGTCCGACCCGACTGGCTCAAGACATCTCCCTGGGGGTTGAGGATCTGAGCCGAGAGAAGAGTGCGCAAGTGGACAATGACTTGCTTGTTAGTAGGCATGTAGCCCTTGGACAAGGCCCGAAGCATCTGATATGTATGGAGCTTCTCATGAAGGCGGGCCTGCAGAGCAGTGTCGTCATTGTATCGCGGGAGCAGAGGCTGCCGCTCGGCATCTCCACGACGGGACTTGCGAGACCCGAAGCACGACATGTTGCTGGTTATGGTCAGTGCATTCGATGTGGGCGTATCCGGCAGCAGTGCATTGCCCAAGGGACTGAGATCCCTTTACTTTGGTGGTGATGGTGGTTTTTTTACTCCCAAAACGTTTGAGTAGAGCCAACCTGCGGCAACTACGTCATTGATTCTACCGGAGCTTTTTCTCCCGTGTGTATAAACTGGTGAGCGCAATTGGAGTAATCGCAACGTCAGCCTCAGAAGATATTCAATGAAGGATGCATCCGTTCAAAAAAAGACTAGGAGGAGGATGCACCCTCAATTATATCACTTTTTGGCATTCTAATGAGATTGAATTTGATGTGATGGTGTATGACGCGTGTAAACGAGAGTCTGGTTTAGCGCCATGGACGCGATGCAGCTCTTGACTCGTCGCATTCCGGTGACAGTAGCGGCACGATAAACGGGTAAGGGAATTGGGTTGAGCTCTACCAAAATAATTAATATCCATAACCAAAAACACGCATTACTCAGGACTGGGAGCTTTGGAACGGGAAGTTAGTTGGAGACTTTCGGACATTCCCGACCCAGTTACCTTTGCCTGTCGTCGAGGTTGTCACCTCTCCCATTCGTGTTGGGTATGGCTATGACTAGAATTTATGGCGCAATTTTTATCATGCACATGGGAAAGTCACTCTCAATCGCTACACCGAGGTACTTCAGATCTAACTGTTCGTAAAAAGAATTGAGCTGGGTGGCGCCCCAATCAAGGTTCGCCCAAGCCAGACCATGACGCGATGACATGGCGAGGTCTGACTCTGTTTCTATTGTCTATCTGACTAAAGAATTGCGTGTCTAGAATGAAGTCTGGTCTTTCCCAGCAGCAAAAATTACAGCATAAACAAAGCGAGAAAAAAGGAAGGAAAAAAAACTTAGAAAAAATACTAGGACTTTTCAATTCGTTCCGCCTCAAACTCGAGCGATGCATAACCTCATAATACCCATAATACTCCAGCCCAGTGACAATGCAGCAAAGCTTGAAACAAACACAAGGCATTGTTGAAAAAGCTTCTTGTTTGACATTTCCCGTGTGCGAAGAACATATTGCCACACAGTCAGCCAGGTCCACATCATTATAAACACGGCAGTTCTAACGTGCTGCTGCCACTTTTGCGACACTTGCCGCCAATGAAAAAAGGCCTCGACACTAAACCATAGCACTTTCGAACCAAAAGCGATGCCAAATAGGAATGCACCTTGGTGATCAAACACTTTGAGCCAGATTATGAGACCAAGGAGCGTTGTCAAGAGGACACTGCTAGCCACTAGCTGTAGGATGGCTTGACGAAGCTCGACGGAGTATTGCCCTCTCGCATTTGCAGAATGCCCAATCTTCAATTCAACAACAGCCTGAGCCACCTGAAAAACGTACAAACCGACTACCGTGGGTATCGCGAAGCCGGCGGGGCCAAACTCCGGACCTACTTGGTCTGTGGGGCCGAACCTGTATGCCGTCGTGACGAAGAGGGCGAAGAAGAATAAAAATCTAAGAGCCATTGCCACCCAGTCCCGTGGTCGGACCTTTTCTAACCAAAAACACCACAAGACCCATAAGGATTGAGACAGCGGTTGGTAGACGAGAATCTCAAACCCCAGCATCATGGCGTTTTTGGCAAAGCTCTGCGAAGTGTTAATGAGAATGTACATGCCATACTGAACGTAAGCCCATGCTGCCAGAAAAAAGAGTCCGCGGAATGAGCTGGAGGCCTCGTATGAGCCATCATCTGTGGTAGGGGTTTCTCTGGGTTGCCCATATTGATTTTCAAGTGTAAACAGGGGTAGGCCTGATAGGTTGCGTTGGACTGACAACGTCTCATTGGTTTCGTAAGACACCTCTTATATCTGGTCAGAACCACTGGATATTAAAGTATTTAAAGAGATAATGAAACTCCAAGGTTAAAGACAAGGGAGCATTGGTACTGGTCGTCATGTGACATACCGGAATTGTGATTCAAAGCTCCCCGGGATGAAATGTACTCTGACATGTACACCACAATCGATATCAACGGTGCTGCCAAAAGCGCTAGTGGAAGAATTTGGCCAAAGCTCCAAGTATTTTCATCGCTTGGGCCTTGACGTCGAGCATAGAACAGCCTCAGTGTCCCCCAGACCATAGAAATCACTAGATAGTATACCTAATAAGCGCGCCACTGTGAGCACAATGATGTAATTATTTTGATATCGACTTGGGCCTACCTCTGACAAAACTGAAGTGAGGAGATCTATTTGTACGTGAATGAGTCGAACAGTGGCCATGGCCAATGGCTGTACGACTATCGTTTTTGCTGTTTGCCATCTTGAGCCCGAGAAATCTATTTGCCAACCACTCGAAAGTGATATCGACCTATCCTTGAGACCCGAGGACATGCGCCGCAATCGGGTTGTAAATCTAGGCGACATCTTTGCCAGTCGGATCGAGTATCCGTAAACGAGAAGCCCAATGGATACCAGCATGGATTGGAAAGATGCTGTCTTGGTGTCTAGGCCCATGCGGTACGTACATGCCGCATACTCGGCCGGCGATACGTTGCCGTCCTCGCTCGCGACCCACGTGAAGTGAGCCGTGGGGCCTATTGCCACAGCCAAAAGAGCTAGCATAACGAACATGGCCGACACTCTCCATAATTTTTCATTGGGGTTGTTGTGGAGGTAATGCCGTAGAAACGTTAGGGCCGACAGGTGCGTCATGGACGCGAACCAAGCCAAGTGGACAAGCATCTGCCAGTGATATGTGGAGAGGCGACAGTTGACAGCCGCGTAGCCACTGACGAGAATGGCTGTGCCTGTAACAATTTGAATGTCTGCAAATAAAAGTATACACTATGTGGCACCCAATCAGTATATGCCATACAGGAACAAGCCGACGGCGTTTCGCGGATAGTGACGTACCTTATTGAGGGTGGACTCTAATTTCCATTTTTGCGATTGACGGATTGATGGGACGATGAAGGAAAACGGTGGCGTGCGGCAGATTGACAAAAACACTCTATCGACTGGGTTGGGATGTGGTGTTTTTGTAGCACGGTCGTCGCGTTTTCGGAACGCATCCAGATCTGGGTCGAAGATGCACAGGTAATATGCTGTGAGCAGGAACACGACCATGAAGGCCGTAAGTAGAAAGCTCAAGACGACCTAGACGGTTGTTAGTAGCTGCGTAAGCGTCCGCAATCGAATACGGGACCGTGGATTTTGCATACACCCAGGCCTGAGATGTCTCCGTTTGGTTCCAGTGTTCTTGGCGGTTCGTTGCATGAATATGCGCACGCATCTTGGCTCCCACCCATTTTCTGTCAAACACGGCGGCGCTAGTTGTCGGTTCCCTAACGGAAGCTACTATGTGACGGTATGCATTCGAGACATGGTGTGGAAAAACTCTGGCAACGACTATGGAGGGACTATTCGCGAGGGAGGACGCCAAGTTAAACGCCAAGTCAAACACCATTCACGGGGGGTTGATTTGCACACAGCTCGGCTTTTGGGGCGGGGCAACAACCAGGCAGCGAGCTATTTTGGTTTCTGTGCATTGTTGCACATGCGTGTCTTGGCTGCCACGTATTGCGCCACTCTTGTCTCTGCAACGCCTCATCTTGTGATACCTTTGAACCTCGGAGCCCAAGCATCTGGGAGGTTGCCATTGCTGATGTTTACTCTCTGTTCTAGGGTAGCAGCAAACCAACAATTGTTAGCAGAATGGGCCAGACTGTCGGTCGGAAACTCCAATCCAAGATTCGCCAATCTATCTGCCGCTGGAGGTTCCGATGCAGATCATGGCCTGAGTTCGGCCGGAGGCGCCACTTTAGATCGGCGTCACCGTTATCTCCATCCAGGGCAGCCGACGGCACCCATTTAGGATGTAACGCGAGATGACCAATCGGGTGTTCTGTGGCCAGAGGCTGCCCGGCCTATCGCGACCTTGCGTTCGTCCCGTTGTGGTGTGGAAAGGGGGACGAGGCTCTAGCTCAAGTGGCGCAGCTAGTCCAGGCTGCCTACCTGAGACGGACCTAAATGCACAACTGTGGCTCCCGCAGGATATGCAGCCGAAAAGCCCCTGGTCTGGGCAGATGCCATATCAGGTTGATCTATATTTAATTTAGGGGAAAGCCGGCACTTTCGTACATCATGCAGTTTGCCAAGGTTTCAGCTTTAATCCCAATTGGTTATGCGTCGCGGGAGGCCATCCCCACTGTTACAGGTGATGGTGGGTGGTGGTCGAAACATGAAACGACCATTATTTTTAGCAAACCGACGTCGATGCCTTTATAAGCCAACTTCATCCCGCCGTTGATTCAAATCTTCATCTCACACTCAACCGTGCATTCTCAGCCCAAGCTCAAGTCTGTTCACCTCTACCATCAACACATCAACACATCAACGCATCAACACATCAACACAACAACACCAACAACACCAACAAAAGCAAACAAACCTCCAGTCAAAATGAAGACCTTCACCACCCTTTACACCGTCCTTGCTCTGCTCGCCACCGCTCAGGCCCTGCCTCAAGGACAGCCTCAGCCCGAGCCCGAGATGAAGATGATCAAGCGACAGTGCCAGGTTGCACCTAACGGAACTCGCTTCTGCAACACCAAGCCTGTAAGACCCTCCAGAGCCCACAAATATGCGATGGATTGGTTCAATATGCTAATTGAAATTATAGCGCTGCCACACCAACGAAGACGGATCTCAATTCTGCGTCGCCTCCTTCGATGGTTAGGACAGCCACCCATCAATGGAGTAGCCGACAAATTCGGCGATTTCACAGAGTTTGACGTTTCCTTTTCACTATTTCATATATCGACAAAGCGTGTATTTTCTCAGGCCAAAAAAAATGAAGACACAATGGCCGCATTCGAGTATATCAACTTTGGCAAGTGGCCGCTGGCGACTGCATTCACATTGGGAGGCATTTTGTATGATAACTGTACCAAATTTGGGGAACCCATTAGAACAAACAAAACCTCACAATATGAGCTAAATGTTTTCTTTTCTTTTCATAAACTTCAGCCGTTTGCCTTGGGAGCGAGAAAAGCACGTGAATTTCTGCAATTAACTACTAATGTCCATTGCGTATCGCCATGCCTAGTGTGACAGCGAAGGATTGTCTACCAGCATTAATGCAAGTTCGCGACGCATGGAATCAGACGTAACACCACCCACCGCTATCTTTCAAAACAGTGGGTTTGACGTAAGTGTATGAGAAGAGAGTGTATTAGTTGCACAACTAAATTTGTGGCCAGAAAGGAAAAAAAAAGGAGCCTCCATACTTCATTTAGATGTTGCTACATCCGATAAATTATTACTGTAGCATATCAACCGAGACAAGTACCGATGGCCGATTATCCCGCAGACTTTGACTTACGGCACAAACTGCGACAAGTCTGAATCGTACTTATCGCTCTTCTGGAAGTCCGACAGACGTGGGTCGATCGATTCGACTCTAGTTGGGTGCGGCGATCATTAAGATCAGCAAACCTAACGCCCCCAAAATACTTAAGGCAAACTGCCAACCACCCGTGTAAGTCGACCACAATAACACGGCAATATAACCCTTGCGCAGTTAAAATTCCCGAGCTTCTAAATCTAGTGCAAGTTTAAATGGCTTTGCATATGGTTTTTCTTTCCTGTCATACGATAATTTGGTTCGATGCGATAAGTACTCTTGGCCTGAAAACGACGAATCCATCCTAAAGATCTAAAATGACATGCCCCAACCAAGTGTGACTACACCTTACAACTTGCCACCTGAGTTCAGCCTAATACCGTGCCTATTGTAAGAAATAAAGTAAATAAATTGAGTCTCCATTTAGTATATAATCTTATTCTAAGATGCTTGGAATATTATCTTTTCCATACGATAACACGACTTATAAGGCAATCAGATGTCAGCTTGAGCTAGATACCAGAATGATTTTTCACGAGGAATTTTTTGTATATCCTTCTCAATTATTTCTCTGATACCACGACAGCCTATATCTCCCCCACACTTGCATATGATTTTAGACGCCCCTAAAAGCATATTTGCTTAGTAAATGTTCGTAAAATTAAACTTGCGAATACAAAGCACGAGAAGCAACTCGGACCCGAACTAATATTGGGTGATATGATGACTAGACGGGAATATAGTCTATTGGTCTTCAAATGTGAGATCGGTCTAGGTGGACAAGGGGTATTTCACAGCAAGACATTCGTAGCAAGATATAGACATAAAAGTTAAGAATGTATTCCAGACGATGAAAAAGAAACGTGCAAAAGATGAAAACAACCAGCCAACGGAGGCGACCCTGGAGCCTGAATCTTGTATGCCACCCTCAACAGCTGGCCCCCTTTCATTTCGGGCCCATCCACTCGTGAGCCGATCCCAAAGTTGATGGGGGGCCATGTTTACAGCGTGAATGGCTGTGCTCCCTTCTCTGCATTGCTTACACTGGTGTGTGGCTAAGCTCGGGTCGAGATCGCTCGAGTCTTAGCGCAGACGCGAGCTAGCAGCCACGAGCTAGCAGACACTTGCACGGGGGGCGGTTCGCGCCACTGCTATTATTAACCCCCGAATGAAGCCATGGTGAGGCTAGAAGAGAGACCGTTAATGTTCAGATTGGTTAGGTTTAGACTAGCCCAATGAATTTCTTTGAACAGAAATGACAAACGCGCCACTCAGATCATGACGGGCGCAAGCTTCACCATAATGCGCGGATTAGGTACTTGGGCTGAACTACATGTGGACAGGGTCGCGTGTCAGAACAAGGGAGCGTGTTAAATTCGAGGGACCAACCCACTTCTGTAGGGATGGCTCGTGACGTATGATAAAACCCCTAAGCCATCCATTCTGGTTGCTTTCATACTCTTGAGCTTGTCGGTTCATATATCATATTTTGCTATTTTTTTTTTATGTGACTGATCTTCAATTATGCTCGTCATGTATATGCCGACTAAATCATATCTGTGCGCATTGGTCAATGATCTTCACGCTCTTCCATCTTATCCGATCACGGCGTATCCGTGTGTTTATTCAGGTCGTATGTTATCCCTTTGACTGTCGTAAGACTGCCCCTCCGTACCAAGCCCCACATAGCTTCAGTTTCAAATGGCTACTTTAAAAGTTGAGAATCCTCCAATAAATTTGGGTTCATTGGTTGTCATATTACTAAATTTGGCTAGAGTGCTGATCTGCATTAATATTGCCACTAATATTTAGGTGACTTTTATTCTCACTAGATTTAGGTGAATAATGAAGTATCTGGATTTTATCTATGCCATGGTTGGCTCAGACCCTCGCCCGTGACCTAATTGCAATCTTACGACAGTCAAAGGGATAGGGAAAGGCTTTTCTCCCGCATGTATTTAGGCGGTCGAATGTGAGATGACAAGCGTGTGGAAATAATGGTTGATGGAAGCCTACGACCATTTGAGCTAATGCTTTGTTGTCAACACTGCGATCCCTTGAATCCTGTCGGAGCCTCTTTACGATCATCGGTCACTAGTAAATGCACCTGTCAGTTAATTTTAAAGGATCCCAAGATGGTCGGGCACATATATTACACAACAGATCACAGAAATGTCTTGGTTTAAGGAAGGGAAGCGAAGCGATCCCGAACTGCTACGACGCTGCCTGCAGGCGAGGGATGAACGACATGACTTACATAGCCGCTGATGCCATACAAATCCAATCAAGCCTGGCATTTTACCCTACACCCAACCGGCAGGTGCCCTAAGGCGTCGTTCTTTTTAATTGGAGGACTGAAGCATAGTGCTGTTCGTGAGGTGATTCACCGTTTATTCTAAGTCGGTGGTTGGGTACAGAACGAAATGCTGACGCTGTGCTTACTGGAGCTAGTGGGTGAGATGGGGCTGGTGAAGCAGGGATATGCCCCCCCCCCCGGCAACTACCATCTTGCACAAAGACGTGCCATTTCACAGGGTGATGAATATTGATATTTATGCAGAGGAAAAAGGCGAGCAAGAGAGTTGGGAACGAACCAACGTTGCGGCGCAGCGTGTGCTCGCGCCATAGTATCGGTGCTGTTATATGTGTAAAGACGGACAATGGGAGAGTACTGTTTTCTCAAGGCACATCTTTTAGGCATAATTAATGAGTCTATTCGGATTTAACTCGACATTCTTCACCCCTTGCTAGCTGGCTGGTGCATTGCCAACGGGGCCGGGCATTACCTAGTTGAGCCAAGTCAGCAGCGCCACCTTGTTCGATTGTTTTTGTTGCACGTCGATGTGCGGTGTGAAGCATGGAAAAATACGAACAATTACTTCTGAGGTTTATAGCACTCAAGAACCGCACGTGTCGAATGAGCCGTTGCTAAGACATGCTTGAGCAGTCTTGGGAGAAGCCAAGAGGTTCTGGTGTGTACAGCACTCGTCCCAGGCCTGGATTGGTTCAGCCCTGTGGGGACGCCCATGGTATTCCCAGATAATGTCCGGGCTAGGTCTTACAGGGTTCCTACGCCAAATGTGCCATGTTGAGAGCTGCCACCGTCAGAGTGAGGATTTGGAATGCCTGTCGTAGGCCCGTGGCTTAACAGTGGTGGCGAGCATCAAGCCTGGGTTTCTTTCCCCCAGCTGCGCCGGGTTCACAGAAACCCAGCTGTGCCAATAATTTCGTCTTCTGGCTGCTAGTTCTCACCGGGACCTTGCACACCTGGCGTCGCAGTGCCGGGTTGCCGTGTCACGAACTTCGCTTTCGACTGACAACGCAAAACTATTCGACGATGGACGAGTTATCCACCTGCCCCATGGGCCATCGTTGTTCGTTTGGGGTCTAATCGGGGCAGTTTAGACGAGGACAATGTCCAGGTTAGTCCTCCGATGACTCCCGGCCTCCACTTTGTCCGTCGTTCTCGTTCCCCGGATTTGCAGGCACGCCCATGTACGCGTATCTATGCTCTGACCTCAGACGACTGGTTATTACTTCGCTGCTGACGCTTTAATCTAATAACTATCTCGGGTGATGCCTTTTCTTTTGATCTGCCACTCTCAATCAAGTCTCACAAAACTACTGTCGTTTCCTCCCTTTTTCGGGGTTTTCTTTCGTCTTGACCGTTGACGATAGGTGGTGTGTGCATGCACCTTTAATCCAAGACCGGGATAGAGTAAGGACCTGCACAACATCGTGGCGAACACAGCATGATGTGGTCTCTATCAACTTCTGGCTCGGGACGGGGCAATGGCTGGGCGACCTTGGCTCTGCTGTTTTCCTTTGCTGGCCTCGCCGTCCAGCAAAAAGACCCCATTAATGATTTTTGTCGACGATGGGGCCATCAATCAGCCGTTGTTGATGACAAGCTCTACATCGATGGCGGTGTGAACATCTTCAAGGGGGATACCAAGCACGAGAACTATACCAGTACGTTGAATTAAAGGCAAGCCATGGTGTCACAAGGGCTGACATTCCGCAGACACATACTTGATCTACCACGACCTCTCAAGTACAGACTCATCAGGAATGCCAACGCCGTATGCCAACCTCAGCAAGAACTCAACCATCCCCAGTGTCAACGGTGGCATTCTCTGGCCCGATACTGTGAATAAGCGGTTCTATCTCTATGGCGGCGAATATCTTGACCAAGACCCGGTAGACTTCAGCCTCTACGCGTACGATATCTTGAACAACGTTTGGGATAATTATGGGGCTGGAGATGATATTGTGGCTTTGAGCTATGGTGCTGGCGTTTCTCTCTCAGACCGTGGCCAAGGGTACTATTATGGAGGATGGATGAGTAACAGTTCTGTCCCTGACTGGGACGGTGATTCGATCCCGACATCGTATCTGCTCGTATATGACATGGACTCAAACAAGTGGACGAACTCGTCAGGACCGGATGATATTGGCAGAGCTGAAGGTATCATGGTATATCTTCCTGCTGGCGATGGGGGTATGCTCATCTATTTTGGTGGAGTCCGCCAGGAAGACGGAAAGCAAGTGGGACAGCCCTTGGACGAGATTATCATCTTTGATGTCTTGAGTGGTAAGACTTATACGCAGAACGCCACTGGCGATGTGCCCGATAACCGCCGCCGATTCTGTGCCGGTGCCTCCTGGGCGGACGACCGGTCGTCTTACAATATGTTGGTATGTCCACTATATTTATGAACGTGGGCTGACATTCTTGATACAGCTACATTTATGGTGGTGCCAGTATTGGCAAGGGAGACGGATACGACGACGTCTACGTCTTGTCAATCCCCACCTTTACTTGGGTAAAGATGTACCCTGATACAGATGGCACTGGCGACTACCCTCACCACAGCCTGACCTGTAATATTGTCAACGAGGCTCGGATGATTGTTCATGGCGGATTCTTCCCGAAAGACGACTCGTGTGACTCTGTTGATCAATACGGTCTCCATGGCATGGATCTGGGTAGAAAAAACGACGACAAGGCCCTTTGGCAGGTCTGGCAGCCGAACAAGACTGATTATGTTGTCCCAGCGGATATCATATCAGTTATCGGTGGAAAGTCAACTGGTGGAGCAACTAAGACAGCGCCGTCGAAGGGATGGGGCAACAACGACCTGGAAGCTCTCATGACCCGCACGGCCTCGGTCGGTTCTCGGACGGCCACTCGAGACGTCGGGGACTCGACTTCGACCAGCTCATCGGATTCTGGAAGCGACAGTGGAGACAGCTCGAGCTCACTTTCTGGTGGCGCCATTGCTGGCATCGCCGTCGGTAGCGCGGCCGGAGTTGCCTTGATCATGAGCGCGGCCTGGTTCCTCTTCCGACGACGGCGCGCCAAGCACCAGCCCGTCTCAAAGAACCCACCAATGACCCAGACAGGCAGCGAGCCATCGCGCGGCGATGCTGTGTCTCATGGGCCCCGGAGCCCTGGATCAAACTACGCCTCGATGAGCCCACCTCCCTTCCAGCTGTCACCTTCACCTGGCCACCGCGACGCATACAAAGCTCCCGCCGAGCTCGGTAATGAGGGAGTCACAAACGCTGGGCATATGGTGCCGTACGCAGAGATGGAGTCCAACCCCGTGCAGCAAGGTCAATGGGCCCAGCAGAGCCCTGCGGTCCATGCCCAGACTCCTGTTGGAGTTGGTCCCCAAGTGGCCCAGGCCGCTGGCTCCCAAAACCAGCATATGCAATTTGTTCAGGAACTGCCTGCAGAGCCGGTTAGGAACAACTAGGCTGGGGAACATTGGTGTGATAATAGCCATGCATCATGGTGCCTCTTCCTGTCTGTCGAAAAAAAAGCAAATATAGTTGCGTGGTCTTGTGTAATTCCCGCGCATTTTAATGTTCAAATGATTTGATCTAGAGCGGTGTGAGCGATGGAAAGCTATGGAGTACTGGAGTGAGGATCATACACGCGCTGTGTGGGCGCCCGTATTGTTGTAAATGGGTTTATTCTTAGTTTATCTCGGCCAGAGCCTTGAACATAATTCTACCTTAAATAAATACATGAATCTCTGTACCTGATGAACTCACTGCCAAGGCAAAATGGGAAGTGCTTCCTTGTTAGAACAGGCAAGTACAGCAGGTTATATTCTCAATAGTGTAAAGTTAGTTGTATGGCACGGGGCTGCATTTGCAATGCCACTGGTTGTATCCCAAAAACGGTTGTACAGTGGGGCAACAAAAGTTCCGAGGAATACCCGAACCCCTCACCTCAACACCAATATAACTAAAAACATAACTCTTCTTTAACCTCAAATAAATCAATAAATACTATACCAAATAGCTTATATTTATAATTATTTGCCTTATAAAAGAATAAAGATTATAATAATATATAAATATAGGTATACTATATATAGGATTAGAGCTAATAAAAGGCTTTCTACCTAGGCTATTTATTTTATTATTAAGCAATATATATATTAAAGGAGTACCTAAGACTGCCCTTAGTCAAGGAAGCTATATATACTAAATATATATAATAAAAGGTATATATTTTAAATAATTAAGAAAAATCTTTTTATTTAAAGCCCTAATATAATTAAAAAAATAGGTTTTTATTATTTAATTATAATATTAAACTAATACCTTAAAAAGAAGAATATTTAGTACTAAAAAGTATTATAATAATCTAAATTAATACTAAAAATAATTACTTAAAGGCTTATATTTATAAAAAAGTATATTTATATTTATATTTAGTATTAAAAGTATTAGATTTTTATAGATAAGATTATAATTATAAGGGATTAAGGGAAAAGGTAAAAGTAGGTTTTTTATTATAAGGTTTAATTTAATAATTCCTTTATTTTTTTATAATTAATAATAATATAGGGAGAATAATTTTATTAGAAAAATATATAATCTTAAGAGAAATTATTATATTATTTATAAATATTTTAAGGTAAAATTAAGGGCTTAAGGTAATCTTCTTTAGTAGCCCTATTTAGCAATCCTAAGGCATCCTATAAAGGTATTATAAGCTATTATATCTAAGCCTACCTTAAAGAAAACCTTCTAATAATAGCTTAACCTAGTAATATATTTATCTAAAATAATATTTCTATATATATATTAAATATAGTTTAAAATTAGCTATATAAGTAAACTAAAAATAAAGGTATTAATATTATTAATTTCCCTTCTTATAGCCTTAATCTTAATCCTATAGAAAATATCTAGCCCTTAATAAAAAAGAGGATAATAAAGGTATATCTAGAGCTTATTAATATACCTTAAAATAATAAGACTAAGTAGCTATTATAAGAGGCTACTATTAAAGCTTAGAATAATATTAAAAATAAGATTATAACTAATTTATATAAATTAATAAGGAACTAGCTATAGGCTATTATTAATATAAAAGGCTAATATACTAAATATTAATATATACTCTATAAAAGAGCTCTCTTTTGCTAATCTATTGGTATATTTAATAAAGAAATTAGGTCTTATTTAGCTGTGAAATTAACTGTTAAAGTTTATATGTTATAATAAGGGCATAGGCAGGTTTGGCAACTCCTCGGAACTTTTGTTGCCCCACTGTACTATAAAGCTGTTCCTAGGTCTACTGCCTGGTTGAGCCCACGGTTGATTTTTTTTACAAATAAATAAATGGGATGATACTAAAGAAATTCCCCATGAACTATTTTATGAATCAGTTATGATGCGTGGTTTTCTAAATTCTCAACAGAGCTGCACAATTTTAATGTTGCCTTGTAGAAGCACACCTATGAGGCACGTTATGCAAGTACACAAAAGACCAGACTAACTAAGTAGGTAGGTATGTGAGGGAGGTACCAACAGCTGCCACCAGACGGCTATTATGTGAATTAGGCAAGAGCAAACATGCTGAAGAAACCGCGGTTTTTCTTACCATGATTCACTGCTTTACAACCCGTTGACGGCGTTATAGCTTTCTTCTTCCCGCTTTCTTCCTTCCCTCCTGCATTCTCCAACTCTATCTATTGGAAGTTCTAATCTTGAGCCTCTGATGCTCGCTATCATATGATCTGCTCACAGATTATATATTCACCATTTCGATCAAGCTGGTTCTACTCTAAACAGTCTACAAGTGCATCTGATCGAGTTCTATTGTCTGCCCGAGAAGGTTGGGGCCCAGGAGAAAGCTCGATGCAAGCTGCCCGTCCTTTATAATATTGCATAATATTCTCCGTTGGTTAGTGAAAGCCCTTTTCCTGTTCCACCTATTTTCCTATAATATTATTTTTTTGCAATACTTGACCAAAGAGATCCGCCATCCTAACCTTGAATTATCGCTTAAAAATTCTTGTGTAGGACACTGGCTTAAACGAGTGTTTCCGAGAATCAACAGCTTGATTCCTGCCGTGGACTACCTTTTCTAGGTACTTTCCAGTTTATCATGGCGACCGTTGTAAATGGTGAATACCGTGCCTTGGTATGTTTCCCTTGTAATGTTGTTAACGCATACCTGGTCTAAAGTGCCTGTAGGCAAATCCATACATCACAACGGCAGTATCCCCAAGAAAGTCACTCTCCGTTACACCTAATGCCATGGCAAGGTTAACTGAGAATAAACTCAGGGAAGCAGACGGGGAATTAAATGCTATGCTGCGAACACCAATTCACCAGGTGTACCAAATGACCAAAGATGGAACCACGTATCTTGCGCCGGCTACACTGAGAGGCACACCCACCACTAGGATGGACGAAGCAGGGCCCTACTGGAAGAGTGGCTGGAAGTCTCTGACCAAGATATTACAGGACGAGTTGGTTGAAGTAGCGCTGACCGAAGAGTGGGCGGAGAAGAAGAAGCAAAATCGCTTGGATGGGGAAGCCAAGAATAAGCACAAGAAGCACCAGGACAATGTAAGCGGACATCGCAAGATTCGCGAGATCTTTGGCAACGCATTGTCCCCTTATCACCCCAACCAAATCGTATCCAAGGAATACCTGCCCGGGGAAGGACTGTGTGACCTTTCACTACTCTATAGGCTGGCACTCAAGATTTCCAAACTTCGGGTCTTGCACGACCGCGGAGAAATGAGTATGAATCCGTGGGATTTCTTGCGCTGGCGCATCAACGAGAAGGTCGGAGAGCTTGTGGACTCACCTGATCAGGGTGAGCGTGTGAATATCGGCCCCATCATTCGGAACATCGGTGACGAAAGGAGGCCGGGGAAGGCGGGAACGTATTACGACCCCCTTTTGCACAAGGCCATGCTTCGCGTTGTTGAATACCAGAAACAAAACCGGGAGCGAGAGCGAGCTGCCATTCCTGGGCCCCAGAACGCTCGCAACCCCAATAGTAACCGACAACCGACCAATATTCAGAGAGGCAGCGCGGTTCCTCAGATTCCAACTCTGGCAAGCTTCCAACCCACTAGCGGTCTAGTGGCCCATGAACAGTATGAGAGTCGCCGGCGTCGTAAAGTGGTAAGGCGTTCTACTTTCCATGCCGCAAATCCGGTACGCATCCTAGGAGACAACTAGGAACCAACCATGAACCCTTGAATAAAAATACTACATGAGGGAGGTTGGATATTAATTTAGGCACTCGGAAATAGTCTTGTAAGTTATTCTATTCAGTCTCAATGCGCCTTGATGCTGACTGTTGGAAGTTGCCACTAGTCTAGCGATCAAAAGAATGAAGCTTTCTTTCATGGCTTGGTGGATGATTTCTTATGTTCTCATGTTTTTCTTAATTTATATCTCCTCTCCTTTCTTTTCTGCAGTGGTAATTCATTGGAATTTCTTCCGCGGCATCCGGTCATGATTTTGTCGTACAGATGGATGGGAGCTAACGAAGCTCACCGTGGATATATTTTGTGGCTGATGGTCAGTACTTGGAATTCCATGAAAGCAATCATCGTTTTCTTCTTTGGGTCGTGTACAACTCGACCCACACATTCTACAGACCATGGAGGTTTCTCAGTAGAAATGGAATTTTGTTTCTTTGTCGCTCAATATATTCGCACTAAACGTAGATGAGGCAGACGTTTGGGCGGTGGTTTTATGTCGGATGGTACCAGTTCGCTAGTCAATGACGCCCTGTAGTGACCCCGCAAACGCTGCTATAGTATCTGTCCTGCACCACTCACGCACGACCCTAGCAAGCCAACCCTTCTCAAGAAGCGAACAAATTGTCCAGTTCCTGCTGAAACATCTTTTCAACCATCTTCCTTTGTATGTTCCCCTTTGTTCCTGTCCGCGGGAGTGTTCCCTTGGGCTTGACCTGAACAAACCGTGCTTCGCCAACGCGTTCGTGCAGGTACCTTCGCTCATGGAAAGGAGTAATGCGACGGAAGATTTCTTCCCTCAGTCTCGAGATGTCACCATCGGAAGAAATCGATGCACTTTCCTTTGGCTCTATGTAAAGCACCGGCGATGGTCGACCGCTACCGACAACAACAGCACCGCTGATAAGATCCTTGGAACATGTGTCCATGGCGTTGTCTTCGATCGAACGCGTGTCACACCGGAGTGACACCTCCATTTTGATCCAGTCATCATTGCGCCCTCTTGAACGGTAGTGTCCAGGCTTCACTTCCACAAAAAGATCTCCAGTATGGAAATTGCCTGTCTCTTTATTGCGCAGGGAGGGATGTGGGCAGTCGGGCGAAGTAGGAGGCACGACAAGCTCAAGGAATCCTGCATCGTCATTGTTCTGCTCCGCGCTGGAACTCTCAGAAACCGGAACAAACTCGAATAAAGATCCAGGAAGTGGTCTCAGCAGGCCCGCATCCTCCCCTTGACCGCCGATCCCTTCTAGCATGCCGGCGAGTTCAGTGCTGCCAAAGAAGTTGACCAACTCAACACCCTGCTCCCGTGCCCACGCTTCATCTGCATCTTCGAGAAGCAGCCCACCATGGCAAATGTAATCGAATTGTAAGAGGGTATCGAGGATTGATGGATCTGATCGAGCTTCACGGATAAAATTGCCCGCGTAGGACGAAAACATCACTGCACCTTTTGCGCCGCAATCTCTTGTCATTTTCTGCAACTCGTTCGACGTGTAGGGAACTTCCGTCGGAAGGACAAGGCAGCCGCCCCGGTCTATGGTTCTCAGGAGACAGTACAAGCCCCCCAGATGACAAAAAGTACCCCTTCTATGATGTCAGTCAATTGCGACCAGGAATTGAGTGGTGGAAGGCGACGGTGTAACTCACGCAATTATTAATACATCCTGCCTTTGGGGATTTTCGCGCGGAAAGCATAATGTCTTTTTAATGGCAAAGTCTAACCATTTTGCTGTGTATGGAACCAGCTTTGGGCTTCCGGCTGTTGATCCAGAAGTGTGCATAATGATGACAATGTCGTCTGCAGAGGATGGCGCCCATAGAGCCGGCAGCGTCAGGTGGTCAAGGTCCAATGAAAAGATGTCGACGGTGGGAAACGTAGGAAGCTTGGGACGCTTGATAAGCGATTCGAAACTGGGATCCAGTATGAGTGCCTCTGCCTCTGCCCGATCAAGCAGTTCATTGACTACAGTCGGACTCGTCATTCGAAAAGAAATTAGTTGCGGGACGAACCCTGCCCTGGAAACCCCCCAGATGTGAACAACATCCAAATAAGATTTTCCAACTAACCTGTTTCCGCTCCTGGTTAGCTGAACTTTGATGCATATTGCCAAGACAAATAACGATGCTTACCACAAACCAACTACAGATCGCTCCTTTAAACCTCTTCTCTTGAGTTGACTCGCCCAGTAGCAGGCATATTTCTCGACATCCTCAAGAAATTGAGAGAACGTTATGGTGCTCCAACCTTCAAAGATGTGTCCATCTTGAGACCAACTGGGGACCTTGAGAGCTGGCAAAGATGCGTATTGTGCAGCGTTTGTGTCAAGAGTGGTGATGTGGGTTTTGTAAATCGCCATGTTGGTTCGTTAATCCCAGAGGATAGGAGTAAAGACAATGCAGTTTAATCAGGGAGCCTTGGAAAATATTTTGCTTTTTTATTATTCATTAACCATACAGTGCTATTGCCTTAGACCCGACGCAGACTGTATACCAGCACTAGGATGATGATACATGATGACCACCACACAATACTATGCTCTGATGTGAGACAGAGATTGACGTAGTATAATAAGCACAAACATTCCATTTATCGCTAGACCCATACAGGCGATCGAGTCAGCAAAATTTATTCAGCGGCTGTGACAATTGCCGACTTGCCGCTGACGACGTGGGTGACCAGTCACACTCACCGACAATCCATGCGGCACACTCTAGCTGAAACAGTCAGTACCCGAGTAGCGAGGATTTGATGGGCAGTCACGTTCAAATACAATGGGTACAGGCTTGAGACATTTGCCCCAAGTGGTCGTCACGCAGGGGGGCCCTCCGCAGGAACCTAAATAGCATCATCTTTTAGTTTGCGCTTGCAGTCACTAGCGCGGCGGCTTAGTAGGTGGTGCGTGGAAGCTGGCCGTGTACTTGGGCGAGAATGCTCATACCAACGAATTGAGGGCGTTATATTCTTGGAGGAGCCTCCTTTATCGTTCTCAAGAAGCCGATCTCGCAGTCCCATAATATTTATTTGTCATGAAAAGGCATGACTGCACCGGTCTGGGCCCAGGCGTCGCGTTCTATGACCCAAACTGCGAATGGCCGACTTGTTGACCAGACAGAGTAAATCACAATTCGCTCACAAATACGTGTAATGGGTGGTAAATGCGTACAGGAATTGAAAGTGAATTCATATTTTCAAAACAATCCCAGCCCAGACCAACCGTTTTGTAGTCATTTCCCATTGTACTTAGGTTGCCAAACCCGATACGTTCCCGCATGGGAACTTATGTGATTTTTCGTGTGCCACTAGTAAACTGGGTCAAAGGGCGCACAAGGGAGTACTCATCGTTTGGTCACTCATTCCTGAATCGGAGCTGGTTCAACCGAATTGAGCTGCAGACATACTTTTCATCTGATTGCCATCATAATCCATGCCGTAGTCCTCGTTCCTAGAAGAGCGTGGTATTTTTGTCATCTAGCTGAGTAATGTTCCGCAATCTTATCGTAGCTAACAAGTCTATGAGACACATTCCAAGCTTTCCTTGCGAACCACGACACGCAGCCATGGGATGGGCCATTTTACGAAGCGTACTAAAGGTCATGCACAGCACCCAAGGTCTTCAGATACACTGCTTGGATAGATATGTTGCACCAAGGCGTGAGTTGCGAAGAGATGCACAGAATTATGGGGTCCGATATGGTAAGCGTCGATCGAGCTGTAGACTCGCGAGTGAGATGAAATTGGGGCGTGGAGAGGAGTCTATCAATCTAGAAGTTTTCCGCGTACCAAACACTTCAACCACCCAACCACAACATCGTCTACCCATTTGTTTGATGTATCCTTCTATTCCAATTCCCCGCCCCGGGCTTTTGCCCATATTTCCCCGCGTCCCCAGAATCATTCCCTCCACACGTTGGAGAATGGCGGGGATGGTGGGCAAATCAATAGGGCTTAGTCTGGCGATGATGACTAGTAATGTCATATTGTTCATGGTATGGATAGAAGTTTGGACCCCCCCCCCCTTTTTTTTTTTTTTCCTCGAGGACCGTCTCCACGATTCCCGCAATTTTAAATATATCCATTTCATACCAAATTTTATCAAAGAACACGACAGGAAACAGCTTCAAGGTAACAGTCCTTTCCTCTTGCTTGTATAACAAGTGGAAATCATGTCTAAATGACATGAGTCATCCCATGCGAGTTGCTTCTAGGCATTGTTTGGGGAAATGATCTCCTGCATGTGGAAGAGTGGATCTAGCTCGTTTTTCTCGCCTGGTGTTTTCCTCATCAGCTAACGAGCAGTTCAGTTAGCAGCTGCTGGCGGGACGCTCAGACGATTCCATACTAACCTCATCGCCGTCAATGTTCCTGCACCCCGTAACGTGTTATTGAAAGACGATGCAGAAAATCTGCTTTTTTGAGGCGACAAAGCCAGCTGATGCTTTCACCTTGTCCTGGGTGGAGTACCTTTGTACAGATATATATGTGGTACTCTGGCGCCCCATCTTAACCTACGTCCCCCAGATTCTCGTAAACATTAACTTGCTATTTCACATACTCGCTTATAATGTTCAATGAGCCTAAGCCTCAATTGGATCCTGGGAGGATTGACCGCGTGCCCTCACACAGCGGTGAAATGTACGAGGACAAGAAGATTGAGCACGATGCCGTCTTTGGTGCCGTTACAGAAGATGGGACGGGTAATAATTATGTACTTTATCAGATAACAGAGATGCTGAAGGTTCTGCAGGTTGGATGGCTCGGGACCACAGCATTGATGGCGAAGACCCAAATTGGCCTAGGAGTTCTCTCTATGCCTACTGTATTTGATGCTCTCAGTAACACCCTTTGATAGTCATTTCCGGCATGACTACCTGGTCCAACTATATAGTTGGCGTATTTAAGTTATGGCATCCTGAAATATATGGCATTGATGATGTAGGCCGAATGCTATTTGGGCGAATTGGATACGAACTATTTGGTACTATGTATTGGCTTTGTAAGTATTTTGCCGAACGCAATTTCACAGTGGCGAAACTCACAAAGTTCTCAGATTTCACTTTGGTTTCTGGATCGATCAGCTATGCTCAGCATTTCCATTGCCCTAAACGCTCTTTCCACGCACACGACTTGCACTGCCGTATTTGTGACTGTTGCCACGATTATCGAGTTTATTTTTTCCAGCATCTAGACGCTTGGCCGTATTAGTTGGCTGGCATGGGTTGGCTCAGTATGCATTATTACTTCAGGTTAGTGTCATTAGTAGAATTTTCTAGTCACCTCTAACATGCACAAAATCTTCATTGTAACCATCGCCGTTGAACTGCAGGACCGCCCTTTAGATACACCCGAGGACGTTGTCTGGAAGTCCGACTTCAAACTAGTCAACAACCCGAGCTTCACTGATGGCATATCGGCCATTTCAACAATCATTCTTACCTATGCTGGTGCCCTGGCCTTTTTCAACATTGTCGCTGAAATGCGCGATCCAAAACTCTATACCCGATCCCTAGCCGCCTGCCAAGCCTTGGTCACTGTAATTTATATTGTGGTAGGCTCTATTGTCTACTATTGCTGTGGATCATACGTCCCTTCGCCTGCTCTTGGTTCCGCTGGCATACTCGTCAAAAAAGTATCGTATGGCATTGGCCTACTCGGCTTGATAGTCTCCGCCGTTGTTCTTGCTCATGTAAGAAACCTTCTACCCATCCCATGAAAAAGCTAACATCGCATAGTTACCCGCTAAACATGCATTTGTTCGCATTTTGCGAGGTTCTCACCACCTCACATCCAACACCCTGATATACTGGGTTCAGCGGTTTGGTCTTGTGCCGACAACTCAAACTCTACTTAGGCGCGAATTTATTTATGCAAGCGCTTAGTTGATGAGACAATGAGTATCATGACCAAAATGGCCTAAATCATAGCCAGCACTTATATCAATACAAATATTACGTTAATAAATACATCTACGGATCAGCGCAAACATGATGGTCCGATTGTTATTAGTATTTCTCAGCGCATTGCATTAGATAATGATAATCTGAGCGCTGCTGCTTCAAGAAACTGATTCTTTGCCTCAACATGACACTGGCCACAGTTAAATAAAGGACCATTAGTCCACTAGATATTTTCTATCCTACCGTCAACAATCTCCCTATGTAGAGTTTCATCAAAATGGCTCCACTCCTATCTCCCTAAACCGTCGCTTCTCATATTTTTTGGTTGCTCTCCAGTTACTCAAAAACATTGTGATTACGAATAGAAATATCAGAAAAGCGCCCAGCAACGGGGCAATCAGTGAAAAGACCGTGAATCCGTAAGTAGTTCTCTGAAATGCCTCATTTTCGTACAATCTATCAACACCAAGCCCAACCTGCATGGCTGCTAGCGCAACGACCACATATCCGAGAATGGCGGCCAGCACAGAAAAGTGATTGCGTAGAAGGTCTCCATAGTAAGCAGGGGACGCTATTCTAGAGTATCCCCGTAGAATATATCCCTTGCGGAAGCAATAGATCTTGTTTAGTCGACTAAGTCGTAATTCTCCGTACCAATAGCGAGGATTGACGAGATTGTATTGGTGAGTTTCGAGAAATTGAGCTGCCAAAGCCTGCCAGTTTTCCCATGTTACTTGTTCTGGTAGAAGACCGCATTCCTGAGCGATGCGGAAATCACTTTTGTAGGCTATTAGTGCAGTATACGAGAAGAGGAAGCCCCGGGCGCAGGCCTCCAGGCTCGAGTGTTGCGCGCCGGGAGCGTTGATAATATGATCTTTCCAAAAATCTGGATCAAGGAGATATGGTGGCATCGGTTTGATAAAGATACGGTTTCTCCACCAGACCAAATGTAGTTCTACATCCTCGGTGATGGCAATTTCGCGAGAAAGAAGCCGCTGATAGTGCAGTGCCCGTGGCGGCATTGGACGTCCACACATCCAGAGCCACGACTGTACATCATTAAGTCGCTGTACCAGCAACTCTTTTTTCAAGAACTAGTGGTTGGCTTGGGGCACGACAATGTCATCTTGAGCACGGCTGGTGGCTGGCAGATGCGAGCCGAAGTTCAGTTTGCCGGAAACATTCTGATTTTGCGAGTTCTGTTCCAGCACCCTTACGGTGGAAGACAATGGCGATGTTGTCATAATTAAGGAACCGTGTCCTGATTTGATTTATGAGTATGGGACCTGCGCAAAACAATATTGAGAAACGGATGACAATGGAACATGGGCGAGTCAGTAAAATTGCAGGATCTTTAAAAACTAAGCTACGTAGACGAACGTTACCAGGGTGCAGCTGACAAGCTGAAAAATACCCAGAAATTACAGTCGAGTATGATTGGGCATCTGCGCAAAAAGGGGACCAATCTTAGCGTCTCAATTCTGTCTAGGGTCTCGCAACCAGGATTTTGTATGGATTTAGCCAACAATATTGGAGCTTACCCCTAAAGTGCATCATCTTCTTGCAGCTCGGGTGTCACACTAACCAGGTTTTTTTCGTTTCGGTGCCGTATATTCCGACGCAAGATTGGGGGCCAAATTGAGTAAGCATCCGTTGAGGACAGGTCGATCACGCAGCATTCAACACCATAAGCCTCATGGACTCTTTTTGCGCGGAGAGAAGCCAGAGTTTGATCTGCACTGGTCTTGTTGAAAATACCTTCACAAAATGTCTCTGTCCCGATCCGAAACTCGGCGCAGAGTCGGTGCTGGCCCGTTGGAGCTGCAGCCTGGCGGCTCGGGTTTGGCTCGATCAGGAACGCGACGCAGAGTTGGCGATGCAGTTCCTCCCGAACAGAAGAAGGGCTATGGAGTCGTTCGACAGGGAATCAAGAAACTGTATCCCCCTCCTGACTCAAATAGAACCACAGACATAGAGTAGGTGTTTCTCGCATCCCCAAAGAACTCCCTAATAATCGTCTTTAGTATTGTCTTCGTTCCAGGTCTTGGTGCCCACCCAGAGCACAGCTGGAAGTCGGCAGAAGGCAACTTCAACTGGGCGAGTGACAAAGAAGGGATAGCTCGAGACTTTCCGAATGCTCGAGTACTGCTATATATGTATGAATCTGCTTGGATCGGGGGTTTGAAAGTGAAGCAATTTATACACAACCTTGCATTCACTTTGCTAGAGGGTCTGGCATCAGAAAGAGAGGTTTGAACTTACTAGTCTCACAATGCAAAAGAGTTCCATTAAATTGACCAAATTTCCTACAGATTTTAGGAACATCAAGACCGATTGTATTCATTGGTCACAGTATGGGAGGTTTGGTTATCGCAAAGGTTTGTTCCAGTTCAGTTACCCCCTTCATCTATGAGCATGAGTCTAACTGATTTGGATGATAGGCGGTTTGCTTGGCAGAGTCCCGGCAAAATTTGTTTCAGAATATGTTTGAAGACATTGCTGGCTGTGCTCTCTTCGGTACTCCCTTCGATGGCAGCGAGGCTGCCTCGGTGGCAGCCATGATTTCCCATTTTGGCGGAAATTGGGATATAACTGTCAACTCGAAACTTCTTGAGCTGATGAGGCCTGGTGACGACGGTCTCAAAGAGTTGAAGCATGAATTCATTCGGGTGGTAACAAAACTAAGCCCCAAGATTGCACTGTATGGATTTTGGGAAGAACAACCTACAAAGATTTCAGACCTTTCTGGGGTACCCGAATTCATCAGGAAGCTCCAAATCCCGTTGCCTGGAAAATTCGCCAACCTTGTCGATAAAGAGTCAGCAATTTTGGGTGGCAACATGGACGCTATGGGCCTGGCTTCCAGTCATCGGGATTTGGTCAAGTTTGACAGCTCCAAAGACGAACGGTATACGCTAGTGCGAGGCCCACTCAAAAGGCTCGTTCATGGAGCATACTTGGTTGCAAAGGGTCGGCGTCAGTCTACACGACATATTGATAGAGAGGTGGTAAGGAACACCATGGAGGTACTGGACGGTGCCCGAGTGTCCGTCAAAAGGAAGATGATCACCGCCGCTTCTTCATCATGGGTTCCTAATGATGTAGAATATGCAAGTTGGCTGGCAAAGCTCAACGGAACCCTTGAGTCCCCAACTATGAAACGGGGAGACTGCCTATGGATTCGTGGCCCAGAGGGGAGGGGCAAAACCAGTGCTACACTTGCAGCACTGGAGGGAATTGAGGATATGATCAATGCTAGTCCTATCAAAACATCTGTTCTTCTCGCATACTTTTTTTGCGATCGAACGGCAGATTATGGCACTGCTGAGGATCTGCTCAAATCCCTTGTCCGTCAACTCATCGACCAGCAGGAATCATTGGCCACCCACGCCAAGTTTCTGATGAGAAAGAAAGGAAAAGATGACTCCAAGGGTCAAATTCAACTCACAGTAGAAAATCTATGGCAGGTTCTGCAAGATATTCTTGGAGATATTGACCTTTCCGGCGCCAGGGTCTACCTCGTTGTGAACAACTTGGACACACTCCAAGGTGAATCACAATCCACAAAGACGTTAATTGATCTCCTTGGCCTTGAAATTGCAAATATGAATAATGGGAGACGTTCGATTGTCAGGTGGCTAATTACTAGCGGAGAGTCATGGAGCATTGGGCAGTCGCTTAAGGGAGGATCCGTCCGACTGATCGATCTGGAAGATGAAAAGTACGAAGACCAAGTCCAATTAGAGCTAAAGAAGCATGCCCATGAGAAGGTTTCCGATCTTGTTACTCGGAAACACTACAGTAAAGCTTTGGCATACTATGCTGGTAGCCTGATTGGTAGGAGGGCTCAGAATACTCAATGGATCGACATCACCATTGTTCAGCTCGAACAATTGTCGTCACAAGATAGTGATCTTGGTATTCGTCTCCATTTGGAGGTTGTCCCTCAAAAATTGGACGAACTTCTCACTACGGCGTGGCATCGTGTCTTCGAGCTCAACCGTGGGGATGTGGACGAGATCAAAGAGGTGTTACGAGTTCTGGCTCTAACATACGAGGACCCGACCGAGAAAGAACTTGATCTTCTGACCGGGCTATACTCTACAGAGGAACAGAGGACACGACTAACTCAGTTGGTTGACATGTGCAATCCGTTAATAAGCCTCCGGAGAATCAGCAAATCTGAATCAAGAGTAGGGTTTACTCAAGACATTGTCAAGACTCATCTATTCGATAACGCGAATAAGCTTCTGGGACTCTCAGATGAGGACATCAAATTACAACATGGTATGCTGGGCTTTCGGGCATTTAGTCATATTGTAAAAACTTTTGACTTCCCAGAGACCGAAATGGATCATGGCGGAGATGAATCTGCAAGGGAAGGTCAAGAGGTCAAACCTGAGACCGAAACAGAGGAAGGTGTGCCAAATTACGACGATAATGACGATGGCGATGACGAAAATGAAAGCGATGACGGAGATGAAATCGTCACTCGAGACTCAGACCAAGTCACGGAATCAGATTCCGAATCAGATTCCGAATCAGATGGATGGGTATCTGAGGACGAGGACGAAGACGAAGAAGATCCCGAAGCACCGTTAATCAAAGATATGGCCTTGGCATATGCAGTGAAATATTGGTTGTTGCATGCCAGCAGAGCAACGACTGATCTCGCGGAAGCACTAAGTACAGAAACAGAATTTTGGAAAACTGGCTCAATTATCCGGCGCCGTTGGTTGACAGAACACAACCGAATGACAGATTCTTTCAAGTACTATGATCGCTCTGGGCTATCTGGTCTCCATGTGGCTGCTTCAATTGGCTTTAGGCAGCTTGTAGTAGCTTTGATGAAGAATGGACATGAGGAGGAAAAGGATCAAAGGGACTTGAGAGAGCTTACCCCTGTAAGTATTTTGTATAGGACATCACTGTGGCACCGTCCATGAGTACATGAACTGAATACTGACCCATTATTCTGATATCATAGCTTCACCTGGCGGCTGGCTTTGGAAATTCTGACATTATTGAAGAACTTTTGAACAAAGGCGCACAAATCAATGACGGCATCAAGGAAGAATATGAGACCCCACTGCACATGGCTGCTGCTGAAGGCAACGTCAAGGCGATGGATATTCTTTTGCGAAGAGGTGCTGACCTAAACGCCAACAGCGCCAACTACGGAGGAGTTATTAATGCAGCAATTGAATCCGGAAACCGCGAGGCCGTGAAGCTATTGGTCGAACGAAACGTCTCCCTGGTTGCCAAAGAAGATACTAATAAGGAGACTGGGAAGCAGGGAGATGTAGGTGCGCAGGATGAAAGTAATAACCAAAAAGATGACGAAAATGATGAAAATGAGGGCGAAGATGAACTTAGTGATGAAGAAGGTGAAAGTGAAGATGAAGACGACGAAGAGGTTATTCTCTCGCCTCTAGCTCTTGCTGCCTCGCGTTCAGACTTGACCATGTTGGAATTCCTTCTTGAGGAGTATTCGCAGAAGCTGCCTCCGAAGGAATTCGACACGGCACTCATCAAAGCAGCACAACGTGGTCGGATGGAAGCTTTCAAGGTACTATTCGACTACTCGCACACCCAAGAGGCATTGCAAGATTCTCTTAATCAGGCTGCCGAGGAAGATAATTGGGATATCGTGGCACTCCTACTTGAAAAATGTCGAGACTTGGACTGTGATGACGCTTTTGTCGACGCCGCCATGGGGAATGATGAGCAGCAGGAGATTCAAATTTTGGAGGCCATGTGGGAATATGCCAACGGGCAAATCTCTCCCGAGAAACTGGATGAGTCGTTATATTGTGCAACAGACTTCGAAAACGCAAATACAGTCCAGCTTCTCTTGAAGTTTGGAGCTAGTGCTGATGCCACTGGTCCTGAGTAAGTCACGAAATCTGGGGTTGGATTTTACCTGTGAAAGCCAGGTTTTGCTAATTGTAGCCTCTTATTTAGATACGGAAACGCCCTGACAGCAGCAGCATACGACAACACAATTCATATTGTGAAAACCCTTCTTAATTACGGGGCCAATGTAAACTCTCCAGACGGCTGGGCTCTCCAAACAGCTGCAGCTGAAGGTCACATGGAGATTGTCGAGCTACTTCTGAATCGTGGGGCCGATGTGAACGCATTTACCACTCACAATGACATGCAACAGGGAACTGCTTTGCAGGCAGCTGTGGAAGCTGGAAACGGCGTCATTGTCGACCTTCTTCTTGAACATGGAGCTAATCCCGATCTTGGGGGAGGTGAGCTCACGTGTCCCATCATAGCCGCAGCGAGAAAGGGGGAGAAGGATATTCTGGAACGTCTAATACAAGCCAAGGCACAAATCGACATTTTAGGTGGACCATACAATGCGACCGCTCTTACTTATGCAGCCATGTATCTTCCTCAATCCTCCCTCCTTTCTCTGGTCGATGCTGGCGCAAACATTGATCTTCCTGATATTGAGGGTGACACCCCACTCATTCTGGCTTCACGGTTCGGAGATGCCGAGTCTGTTCAATTTCTGCTAGATCGTGGTGCCAACGTCTTACTCACAAACCACGAGGGCAAGAACGCTTTGCAGTCAGCTGTGGAAATTGGAAGTGAGGAGTGCGTGGAAGTTCTCGTTGCCCATGTTTCCGTGCTAATGGAGGCACTGAGGGTTGCAATGGAATCGGGCGATACCGCCGTAACCGCGGTGGTTCGAAACGTGGAAACTCGCAAACAAGGGCTCAGCTACGAGGAAGAGGACAAGCCAGAAATCCCCATTGAGGATAAAGTTGTTTTTAGCCAAAGGAGCACCCACTACCAAGCGGCGGAAACACAGAGCAGCGCAACTCTATACGAAACCGCGGGTGAAAACGTGGACCACCGCAAGTTTGCAGACGCACCAGAAGCTGTCACGGACATGTCGAACTATGGCCAAGGTCCAAGGAGCAGAATACAGGGCGAGGGGCTCAGCTGGAAAGACACAGCCGACCCAAACGCATGGCAGTATTTTGCCAGTCTAAGCATAACTGGAGAGGAAACACCACCACAACCATCTGCTAACCAGCCAGGGCCGCCTTGGGCACAGGAGGACACTCCACAACGGACGCATGTATATCCTGCATCCGCCTCAGGCGTCGTGCCGATTAGAAGAAAGCCGATACTCAGCCCGAAGCCAGATCCGTTCGGCAATGTACCTACAACAGGAACTGGACCGCAGTTTTTGAATCAGCCAACAAGCCACTCGTCAGAACATACCCAGAACCCATTCTCGCAGCAGATCCAACCACCATTTGGGGCTCCGATCCAACATAACACGTCCTCATACCAAGCTCCAACCCCATATCGACCACAGCAGTCGCAACGAGCTGAGGACAAGTCTCGGTACCCAATTCCAGGCGAGCCGCACTGGAATCAGTATCGTGCCAATCAACCACAACAAGGTCAGCACCAGCACATTGTCTCGCGGGGGGCCGGCAGGGTCTCATTACAACAATCAGGCCAACAACAACATACCTCACCACCCCCTCAAATCAGACCATACGCACCACCCAGTATGGATTATGGCTTACAGCGTTCAGAGAGCTATTCCGGCCAGCCAATCCAACAACTACATAAACAGCCTTCAAAGTCGTTCCTGGGTATGAAGATGCCGTGGTCGGGAGATGGTCAAAAATGAGATTGGTCTAACGGCGTATTATCAGACCGCTTCATGTGAATTTGGCTCAGCGTTTATTATAGCCCCAAAAGCTGTGTTTCCCAGGTTTTGAACACCCACAAAACTTGACTCAATGCATAGGCTTAATGTTCTGGCCCACTAGCCGAGGATCAGTGCATCCATCCGAGTGCAATCCTAGGCACAAGGTTAATTAGACCCACAACTATCCAAGATGACAAGTATCTGATCACTATTGCCAATATAACCGAAGTCAAACCATTCCACGGCCGGATTTTGGATACAAAGTAGGCTAATTCTTGTGCTTGATAATATTAGCTATTTGCCCGTCTACTCAACCATGTAATAGAAGTCGGATAGTGGGATCAAATTTACCGCACAAGTTCATGATGGAGACCTGATAGAATGATATTCGGATGGGTTATGAAAGCATTATTTTTAAACCCGTTCAGTTAAGTGAAATAAATTTACAAGCTTGCTATGAGTTCTGGGGTCTGCTGTCTTAAACTGATAAAAATAAGTTGGACCACTGTGTGATGCAATTATGTGAACAAAAAAACCGTGGTATATATAACCTTTAACGCCTCAATACAAGAAAAAGGCATCAGTGTTATTTCCATTGGGTTGCATGAAGCTATTGGAGATATATATTGGATTTAAAAGGCTATTGGGTATTGTAGCCTGACTGCTAACTTGGCTGTGTGAAGCTTATATTGTGCTGGCTTGGGCTACGATATGGATGCCTCTGTCGTTTTAAGAACTGGACCTCTAGGATATCAAATAATATAACATATTGGAAGTTACTGATATACCGCCATTTCAAATGCATGCGTAGTAAACTGTCATTTCCCCGCATTATTTTCGCCTATTCTTATACAAACCTCACGCCTTCTTCAAAATGAAGCTAATTTCACTTGTCTCAGTGCTTATTGCTACTCTGGTAGCGGATACAGAAGCTCAACTAACCTATTCAACACCTGGAGCCCCATACTGCCCGCCGCGTGCGGCTACATTGGCCTAAAAAAGACCCATCTTGGACGAGTTTGTCCAGAAGTTGTTCGTGGATAAAAACAGGACTTCGGCTCTCCTTGACCATGTACCCAAAAGGTTTATTCGACACAATCCTTTCGCTTTGTCCAGCCGAGAAAATGGAATTTCGATGATCGCATCCTTTGTGGAGGGAATAGAGTTCACGATTGCCAAAACAGGCGTGTCTGGAGACTCTGCATTTATCCATACTCGAGTGGAAAGCATTAATGTGGCTAGGCCTGCTGCTATTGTGGACATATTCCAATTCAGCGGTTCATGTATAGAAGAGCATCGGGATCTTATTAAGCAGGCCCCCGGGAATGCTACGAACCTGTTAGCAATGTGGTAATCCAGCCGAGAAAAAGAGATTTGGTCTGTGTTGGTCACTTCTGAAGCTTAGAGGACCCAGACGGCTTTGGCGCATTTCAGCCCCCATTCAGATACTAAATGTGGATGGAAGGTACAGAAGCTTGCAACAGTACGATGCTAGTCATAGTTAGATGTGAAATTACCTAAATCCATCAAAACCCCCTGATTACAAGTGAGCCACGAAAGTCCGCTCTTCAATTCATGTCAATACATTTTATTACAACAATCGCATTTCGTTCTATGGTGAATTTCTCTCGCAATTTTACGTGTAGAATTCCACCAAACCCATTCTATGTACTAGCTTTGCCTCTTCAAATTGAGGTATCGAAGGTTTACACCAAAGTGATCTGTTCAGTAACTGGTTAGAAAAAAAAATCCTTGTTCAATGATTGGATAACTTAAATTTGGCACATACCAGATATGTACCGGAATATGTACTCTCACCAAAGTCTGTGCCATGCAACGTGGTGTTTTTAAGCGGAGCAAGGCCGGGCCCGGCGAGGGGGAAATGCTAATTCTACTATGAATAGTGAATAATATGTAAGCTTTTAGAAGCTGGGTTATTAGAAGCTAGATCATTAGAAGCAGCTAAAGGCAGTGAACAGTGGGGCTAGTGAAAGCAGTAGGAACTGCAGCTTTGCCTATGCCTAGGGCGATGCTTAGCGCTCGGCAGCAGGGTCTTGTAATCAAGCAAGAGGACGATTCAGCAATGCGAAGAAGTAGAATGACAATCCGACTTCTGCCACCACTTTTCGCTTGGTGTAATTTTTAGCGGGAATCCGGGGAACGCCGGCCGAAAGGCAGGAGGAACATCCTGCAATGCCGAGCTAATATCGCAAGCGCCACCAGATTACCAAGTCCGACTCGCAAGCGCCACCGGGATGCGATCTGGAGGCCGAACGTGTTTTAATTGGCCATGGGTGAGCCCCACATCCAATGGTTTGTAAGCGATCCTGGATATTGCGCGACTCGGAAGTTCCTTTTGCCAAATGGGCTTGGTAATAGCAGACGAGGCCAAGCTAGTTATCAAGCAGATCTAGAAGATACTTAGAGGTGAATGGGAACTCTCTGAAAATATAAGAGCAGACCGCAAGTCCAAGACCACCCACAAATCTTCATCTTCACAACATCACCTCATTCATCCAGCTTTGCAGTACAAGGCAACATTCACCCAATGTCTCGAGCTCTACTTATTACCGGTGCGACCGGGAAGCAAGGTGGCGGTGTCATTCGCGCTCTTCTCGCTCGAAACACCGACTTCAAAATTCTCGCTGTCACGAGAGACCCACAGTCCGCATCAGCCAAAAGATTGGCCGCCAAGTCTTCCACATCTCCATTGTTCAAGGCAATCTTGACAATACTGAAGAAATATTTCAGAATGCAAAGAAAATCACAGACTTGCCAATCTGGGCAGTCTTCAGTGTTCAGGTAGGCATTCCTTCAGAAACCGCTTCATCACAAGACAGTAGATTACTAACAGCGACACAGTCGCCAGCTATGAATAAGAATGGCCCAATCATAGAGGAAGCTCAAGGAAAGGATCTCGTGGATTCCGCAATCAAGCATGGTGTTGAGCACTTCGTTTACTCATCTGTCGATCGACATGGTGCTCGGTCGATCGATAACCCCACTGACATTCCACACTTTATCAGCAAGCACCACATCGAGCACCATCTCATTCAAAAGGCCGAGGATTCAAAAATGTCTTGGACTATTCTGAGACCCGTTGCATTCATGGAGAATTTCCAATTCGGATTCGTTGGCAAGGTGTTTGCGACCGCATGGAGGGATACCGTCAAGTCCCGTCCTCTTCAATTAATTTCGACTGAAGATATTGGTGAATTTGCAGCCCTGTCATTCGAGAGACCGGAGGAATTCAAGGGCAAAACTATCTCCTTGGCGGGAGATGAGTTGACATGGAACCAGGCTGTTGATGTCTTTAAGAGAAAGACAGGAGAAGCGCCCCCCACCACATTTGGGCTTTTGGCTAAGCTTATCATGTGGCTTTCGAAAGAAATGGGCACAATGTTTGCCTTTTTTGAGAGGGAGGGCTATGGTGCCAATATTAATGAAGTTAAGAAAATGCACCCCGGATTGACAAACTTGGAGACGTGGTTGGAAGGGCAAAGTGGCGTGGAGAAGTGAACTGGGTGCAGGACTTGTACCATTTAACTTGTGAAAGTAATGGGGTTTTTTTTTCTTGACGTAATTCTAAATAATATAATACACACAATAAGAAATACTATGGAACATTTTCAATTTGGCAGCTGGTGCAAACTGCGCAAAGTCTGAGTTCTTGAAAATCCGGTAAGTCTTCCCAGCTGCTTACTTTGTTGCTGCTGCTTAGCCATGCCGACTACGCCAACCACTCAAGCCATGAACACGATTTTCATTGATCATATCTCAGGTTGCGGTTGCTTAGAGCATCACATATCTATTCGGTATTATAATGGGAAACGAGCGAAATTGGATACTCAGATGGAATATGAGCAGGCACAATTGAAACAAGTGTACTAAGATGAGATGCGTCAAGCTTAAAATACATTCGCAAACTCTCTTTTCATCACATAGCTCTCTTTCTATCCCAATCTGTGCAGGGGAACGTCTATTCTGATGGAACGATGAACCGCAACATTGGGTCTAGACCAATACGTGTAGAGCGATGCTCCTATTTCGTCAGTGAGAGTAGCTCTGATGTTTGATTACAAATACATGACGTTTCTCGTTACTTCATAACTGCTGTTCGAAGTATAATAAGAGATGACAAGACCAGTGGCAAGAGTTACATCACAGGCGTATAATTGCATTATCCCAGTGGTACTGGTATTTGGCTGGGAATTCTATAGGAACAAGCCCCGAAAATATCATTTAGCATAAGTTTATTTCATTTAGACGACCAGGATAGATAATTCAGTTGCCTTATAAAGTTGATTAACCCGAGTTCTCGTTAAGAAATTGGCGTATGTAGTCGGCGGCTACGATACAACAATCGCCAGTCTCTATAGGCAGCTCCACAAATGCATGAGGAGCTCCCGTCACAAATTTCACCACCCCATGCCCGCCTGCCATCTGCCAATGGGCCGCCATTAATATGGTGTCATCAAGCAGTGGATCGGCCGTGCCGCAGAGGAAGAGGGCAGGTGGCAGCCGGGATTGAATCAGGTCGAGTCGTCTGTAAAGTGCCGATATTGCCGGGTGCTTAACATAGTGGTCGTATGGATGTCCTCGTTCAGCGAGAACACCAAATTCGTCCTCAAATTCATCCAAGAGGGGCAATATTTTGCTTCCGTCATCAGGGAATGAGAAGCTGCGGAATATGGAGATTTTTTCCGCATCAATGCATACTGTATTCTGTTTGGTAAAGACCGTGGGTAGTGATGACCAGGAGAAACAGCCGTATGACAAAATTAGGCCTTTGAGAGTATCAAAGTCCGCATGAATACCAACAAGATGATAAAAGGTTTGCATAGTTAGATACGCGCCAGCAGACTGCGGCAGGTACTTGGGCGTTAGTAGTAATTACACTCCAAGGACGGCTTTGTGGGTTACTCTCTCACCTCTCCTCCGATAAAGCGGAGTGGCCCACCAAACTTTTCGGGGCCGTTCTTCACAATATAATCTGCTGCATCAAAGCAATCATGTTGCGACGAAGGAAATGGGTTTTCTGGGGCAAGGCGATATCCAACAGAAATTGTTGTACAGTCTGATGCATCAGCAAAGCGCTGAAGAAGAGCATCATTCCTAAATTAATATTGTCGTGTCAGTTGTTGTGCCGTTCAAGGGGATTGCCAACAAACTAACGCATCGTGTGAGCCAATCGCAACTCCCCCTCCATGGAAGTGAATGAGGACACCAGATGGCTCACGGTTGCTGGGCTTAACCATCCGGCAGGGAATCAGGCGGCCAGGCTCCCTAGATTCCACTGATATGTACTCGCCTTGCGGAAGAATATTTGGGCCTCCTTGGGCCCGCATCTTTACAACATCACCCTATAGAGTATGAGCACCTCGTATATAACAAGTAACAAACAATTGAATATCTATATATGTACCGAATCCCACATACAAATTCATGAGCGGTGGCTTCGTCAAATTGACGCAGAGCGTCACAGACCTGGGACGTGCCTTCGGTGACGTTGCTTGCCGAGAATTGGGCAGGGCTCAAAGTGAAGTCGGACTGCATGGTTTTCAGGATGTAATGAGAATTGGATTGGATTTGTGGTTATGTTGTCAACGGGACGGGTTTGGTTCGAGGAGGTATCACGGCAATGCTGTACAGACACACTACCATTCTCTCAATCAGTCAGAAGAGCGGGGTTTGACAGAAACGTAAGATGTGGATCGTTTGCGATTGTCATTCACCTCACACGTGATTATATGTTCCTCGTGCGCGAGAATGACTGAATGGGCTTTATTGGACGCCCCTACATCGAATACCCCACTGTCGCCTCATCCAGACATGCAGGAGAGACTAGCCGACACATCTATTGAAACAAAGAAGCGTGGTTTTAACTTCCCCATAGTGTGGCGGAAATATACAGAGGAAGAAAATGACTGGGCTTCATATCGCATATCACAATGACGACTCTATGAAACCCCGGCAATAGCGCAATATGGATATTGAATTCTGTTGAGTCTAGGGTACTCTACCAGTTACACCAAGTGGGTCTTCTTTAGTTACAATAGCCAAAGGCAACGAAGCGGCAATATTCAAGTCCATAGTTGGGTTTTCTTATGTTCCCTAGACCCTAGAAGCTCGTAGAATAGTCACAAATAATCAGAGCCCAAGAAAGTTGGCACGGACCGCCAGGCAGAATTCACGAGCAGGGGTATTGAACGGCATCATCATACATGCGAGTACGAAACTCTGTAAGGTGCCAATATGGGTTAGGTATGCCAATGTGACACTATCCAGCTTTTTCTTCTGTCTTTTTTTATTTTTTATTTTTAATTTTTTTTACCTTGGGGTTATGAGTTGAGAGATTCTGCGACACCAAAAGACCTAGCTGGTTGTTCCATTCGCCCTCTTGAAGCTTGGCAGTGGGTACGTGCTAAATTTGATCTGAGTGAGGGATTACAAATTACAAAAGGCTAACTATTTATTTACTGCATTTCAACTCATTTCGCTTGGGATTTCCGCCGGGAACACCGCCGCATCGCCAATGACAGACTCGACGTTATCAGTCGCTGGGGCCCTGATCTACACCAGGGTTTCGATTCCACATGATGTGGATATGATGCTGCTGTTTGTGGATTCTGCCCGTCTCCTCTATATACAGTGCAGCTGAGAAACCGAGTCAAAGCTGTCAAACTCACAGGTGGTCTCAATAGCCTCGATTGACGGCTGTGACGTAGTTCAGATGCCCGGAATAGCCGGCATGAGGATTAAGGTAATAGGAAGATGATCAAGGCTGCAGTCGGCCCCAAAACACCATGTTAAATAACGCGCGAGCCTGACTTATCAATCTATTGACCACAGGGCCCGCCGGGCCCGGCCAATTGAACATCAAGGCCAAGTCGAGATCGTCATGTCGATCGAACCTTATGACCCGAAGCCGGCTGCCGCCCTCAGCGGCAGCCTCCAACGGCCAGCAGTAACAGCAGCTATAAGAGACCTAGACAGAACCCTTCCATAGTTACAGAAATCAAGAGCTTCTCAATGCATCTGGAATCATAGCCATCTATTGATAAAAACCAAGGGGCAAAGAAAAAAAACACTGTTGATATGCCCAAATACTTTAACAATGCAATTAGCTTACTTCTTTTTTATATCACATATTAACTACAATAGGCTAGACTAGTAGCGCTATGCATTCAGTTATGAATCATGTGCTTTGGCCACTAGCTAACTCCTCACTTTGCTCTCAGCTTTATCACATTTTAGTATACCTACATAGGCCCAACTCTAAATTCCTAATGGTTGCACAGCGGATGCAGAGTCGAGCACCAATCATCCAATGTCCAAGTGTTACCCATGAGGTTGAGAGGATGAGATGAAAGTAAGTTTTAATGGCATGTACTCCAAACCAGGTGCCCATTCTTCCTGGAGGGTAGAGAGAGATGGAAGAGCCTGTCTTCTACTAGGTTCTCAAACCCCGGTATGTGCTATGTTCGAAGAGAACGTCATCACAGACGCATTCAACCCGGCTCGGGCACGGGCACGGGCTCGGACTGTGTCAAAAACACGAGATTCTTTGGGTGTCCGGTCAGGAATCCTCTGTAGTACCTGTGAAGTTGAAAAAATTGGGTTTTCCGATCCAGCAGATGTCATCCAGAGAAGCCGGTGGAAAGAAGACACGGCAAGATGACGTAGATTGCATCATGTGGTGAATTTGCTGTTCTGTTTCACAAGCCTCCGGAACGAGTGTCGGATTGTTTGAAGCTTCCGGCGCTCCGTAGGATGACTAAGCGGAGGAAAACTTGCCAGTGGTTACAGCGCCAGAGGCCAACGCTCAGTGGTACACCGTTCTGTGGAGGAAAACCATGTCGGATTAGAATATGCCTTGATTCCCCGTGCGCGTTCGTTTTTCTCATTGACATGCTTCATCTAGGGGAGTTTCACACAGTCGAGTACGTGAATCAAATATTTGGGTGTCTTGTGGGAAACCTTCATCAAAATAATGCTTTGCTTGATGAAGGGCGCGGCGGCTTCCGTGGTACTTTGAAACAGTATGAGCATTGATTTGGGCTTCCCGTTTGTTACCATTCTTGTCGTAGCATATGTTCGGATTGTCCGCTTGAGGTCAGATTAAAAATTGCAACGAGTGCGGACAAAATCCAGAGAAGCATATGCAACTCATACGTAATTTCGAATAACTTCAACCTCCAGATTATCTTCTCTTCACACTAGTATGAACCTTCTCTCACTCACATCTGTCAGATGGGCCAATATATTCCCAATACTCCATGCTATTTCCTTGTGAAATATCAGATGCACCGTGTTATATTCTCCTTTAGAGTTATGGTCGTGCCTGGAGCACTGCTAATGTCTGTTTGCTTTTCTTCTTCTTTGGTATTCTTGAATCTGTCTGTTAACCGGGCAGCCCTGAGCAGGATTGGAGCTGGTCTCTGCTCGTTCATTATCACATCAACTCTGGTGCAGAGCCTGGGCCCGTCGGATTCTCGGTTTTGCCGCTTACATAATGCTGTTTTTTAACACAACTCGCTGCCAGATGACGTGGGTCAATTGCGGACTAGCCGTGCCAACCTTGTTTCCGGCGCCGCGAGTGGATCAAATTAAGAGCGCTAGCTACTGAGTCAGTGTAGGCTGGGGGACTAGCGTTAAGGCTTAGCGCTGCTGCATTGTTGTGACACCCTTTACGGCTGATGACGATGGCCAAACAGCGCTGTCGGGCGGTAATCTATTGCGAGACCCCGACCCGGACGAGGGGAGTAGGTTGCCGTTATGGCATTCAACAACACCTCCCGGGACACTTTTATTTCCGTCTATTTGTATTTAAAAATCATTTTGACCCCTCAGTCGTTTCCACCAATTCAATTCAACCACAACTACTCTTTGATTGTCTGGATAGGGATTCATCACAAAAATGGCCATCAACATGGATCCCCCTTCAAGTGATCACCAACAAACGCTCCCGGGCTCCTCTTCTCAAAACACACACACAATAAACCATGATATCGACGTTGACTATGAGAAAGAGTCAGATTCTGACTCTAAGTCGCCCCAATTCAGCCCTGTCAGAACCGCAACTAATACCCACGACCCACGACATACAACGGAGAATTCCTTTGCTAGTATCGGCGAAGGTGATAGGCAAGAGCTGACAAGAATTGCAACAAATCTTACCCGAACAAGAAGTTTTGCGGGCACAACATCACGACCAACGAGGTTAGATTCAATTGCGGAGAACGATCCAGCCTTACAACCAGAGAGCGACAAGTTTGACCTGGGAAAATGGTTGAATTACTTCGTCGAGCAGTTTCGAGAGCAAGGACACACCGATAAGGAAGCCGGAGTTGGTTTCAGCAACTTGAGTGTGTCTGGTGTCGGAGAGGCGCTCCAATTACAACCCACAGTCGGCGACTATGTTACAAGCATCTTGCGCCCCGCTGAGTTGTTCAGCTTCCGCAAAAAGTCCCCGAAGAAAATTCTCCATAACTTCAATGGGCTGGTTAAGGGAGGTGAGCTTCTCATTGTACTTGGAAGACCTGGCTCTGGGTGCAGTACTCTTCTTAAGTCCATGTGCGGAGAGCTTCATGGCTTGAAATTGGACAATGTCTCCTCCATCAACTACAATGGCATTCCCCAGGATGTCATGATGAAGGAATTCAAGGGCGAGGTTATCTACAACCAAGAGGTATGCGGATTAATTTACTATCTATTATATAATCGCTCAACTCTAATTCCCATTACAGGTTGACAAGCATTTCCCCCATCTCACAGTCGGGCAAACACTCGAATTTGCAGCATCGTGCCGCACACCGAGCAACCGAGTCCAAGGCATGAGCCGTCAAGAGTATTGCGAATACTCAGCCAAGATTGTCATGGCTGTTTGTGGATTGAGCCACACCTACAACACCAAGGTCGGCAATGACTTCATCCGAGGCGTGTCTGGTGGAGAGCGCAAACGCGTCAGCATCGCAGAGATGATCGTGGCAGGAGCCGCATTTTTCGCGTGGGATAACAGGTACGTCTTTCATTGCCGGCGCTGGAAAATAACTTGAAGCCTAATCAGTCAATAGCACGCGTGGTCTCGACTCCGCCAGCGCCTTCAAGTTCGTTCAAACCCTAAGGCTAGTATGCAACGCGACTGGCGTGGCCAACGCTGTAGCAATCTATCAAGCCAGCCAGTCCATATATGACTTGTTCGACAAGACTACGGTGCTGTATGAGGGCCGACAAATCTACTTTGGGCCGGCAAATGAGGCCAAGGACTTCTTCGAAAGGCAGGGCTGGGCATGCCCGGCGCGTCAGACCACCGGCGACTTTCTTACCTCTGTTACCAATCCCAGCGAGAGAAAGGCCCGTAAGGGAATGGAAAACATGGTGCCCCGTACTCCTGAAGAATTTGAGCTGTACTGGAGACAGTCACCTGAGTACCAAGCTCTACAAGCAGAACTACAGCAGTATCAACAGGAATTCCCTGCTGATGGAGCTGGTCCCACCGCCCAGGCCTTCCGTGATCAGAAGCAGCTTGCTCAGTCCAAAAGCGCGCGCCCCGGTTCACCTTATTTGATCAGTGTTGCAAAGCAGATTGAACTCAACACTCGACGAGGATTTCAACGTATTTGGAACGACAAATCGGCTACCTTTACCGCAGTCATCAGCCAGTTTATCATGGCTCTAGTTGTTGGATCAATCTACTACGGACAGGCTAATGCGACAATCAGTCTGGCCTCAAAGGGTGCAGTCCTGTTCATGGCCGTCTTGATGAATGCTCTTGCTGTTATCTCTGAGATTACCAGTCTTTACACCCAGCGAGAGATCGTCGAAAAGCATAAATCCTACGCATTCTATCATCCGGCTACCGAAGCAATCGCCAGAATCGTTACTGATATTCCTATCAAGTTTCTCTCTGCCGTCGCATTTAATCTAGCTATTTATTTCCTGGCTGGACTCCGGCGAGAAGCTGGTCCATTCTTTCTGTATTTCCTCATTGTATACGTCGCCACATTTGTCATGGCTGCCGTCTTCAGAACTATGGCGGCGATCACAAAGACTGTGTCACAAGCTATGTCCCTTGCCGGAGTTCTTGTTCTAGCGCTTGTCATCTACACCGGTTTCGTTATTGCTACTCCGCAGATGAATGATTGGTTTAGCTGGATTCGGTGGATCAACCCTCTGTTTTATGCATTTGAGATTTTGATCGCAAATGAATTCCATGGTAGAGAGTTTACTTGTTCCAGCATTATCCCATCATATTCGCCTAATGTTGCAGACTCATGGATCTGCTCAGCAGTCGGTGCTGTTGCAGGACGCCGTACTCTAAACGGAGACGCATACATTGCCAAGAGTTTCAAATATTCTTACTCCCATGTCTGGCGAAATTTCGGCATTCTAATGGCTTTCCTCATCTTCTTCATGCTTCTCTATTTTGCTGCTACCGAGTTCAGCTCGGCGAGCGAGAGTAAAGCAGAGGCCCTTGTTTACCTGAGAGGTCGGGTCCCAGTGCATCTCAAGAACATGATCGGCAACAAGACCTCCGATGAGGAGATTGTTAGCAACCCTGGTGCCACTGCCCAAACAGGAACTACTGCCATTGATTCCATCCCGCCTCAGACTGACATCTTCACCTGGAAGGATCTGGTGTATGACATCGAAATTAAAGGAGAGCCTCGAAGACTGCTGGATCATATTTCAGGATGGGTCAAGCCTGGAACTCTGACAGCACTGATGGGTTCTAGTGGCGCTGGAAAGACAACTCTTCTGGATGCACTTGCCCAAAGAACTACAACTGGAGTCATTACCGGTGATATGCTTGTGAATGGGCACCCACTGGATGCCAGCTTTCAGCGCAAGACTGGCTACGTGCAGCAACAGGGTATGTGCAAAATTGGAGTTGCGGCTTATTCGTTTAACTAACTTGGTTGCAGATCTTCACTTACAGACTTCTACTGTTCGCGAGAGCTTGCAATTCAGCGCTCTACTTCGACAGCCCCAGCATGTCAGCAAGGAGGAAAAGTTCGACTACGTTGAGAAAATCATTGATATGCTCAACATGAGAGACTTTTCGGATGCTATTGTCGGTGTGCCTGGAGAAGGTCTGAATGTTGAACAACGAAAACTGCTCACCATCGGAGTTGAACTCGCAGCCAAGCCCAAGCTTCTGCTGTTTCTTGACGAACCAACCAGCGGTCTCGATTCACAGAGCTCTTGGGCTATTTGCGCTCTCCTGCGCAGGCTGGCGGATGCTGGTCAGGCTATTCTGTGCACCATCCATCAGCCCAGCGCCATCCTCTTCCAGGAATTTGACCGACTTCTGTTTCTCGCCAAGGGAGGTAGGACCGTGTACTTTGGTGACATCGGCCCCAACTCCCGAGTGTTGCTGGACTACTTTGAGGCAAACGGTGCTAGACCGTGTGACAATGATGAGAACCCGGCAGAGTACATGCTCGAGTTGGTCAACAGTGGCATGGACTGGCATCAAGTCTGGAAAACCAGCCCCGAGCGACAGGCAGTGGACGCCGAAATCCAAAACATTATTGCTCAAGGAGGTAATACTCATAACCAAGAATCGCATGATGAGACGGCAGAGTTTGCCACTCCACTTATGATACAGATGAGGATTGTGAACTGGCGAGTGTTCCAGCAGTATTGGAGATCTCCAAGCTACGTTTTCGCCAAGGTTGCATTGAGTATCGCTGCGGGTCTGTTCATCGGCTTTTCCTTTTACAACGCCAAGGGAAGCTTGGCTGGTATGAACAATGTTGTGTATGCTGTGTTCATGTTGATTACCATCTTTAGCACTCTGGTGCAACAGGTATGTCCATTACGCCTCACCAAAGCTATTCTATTACATTAAACTAACCCTTAACCAGATTCAACCGCTCTTTGTCACTCAACGTTCTCTCTACGAGGTCCGAGAGAGGCCCAGCAAGGCCTACTCTTGGAAAGCTTTCCTTTTTGCCAATATCTTGGTCGAAATTCCCTACCAGATCTTTGCTGGTATCCTAATTTTCGCCTGCTTCTACTATCCCGTTGTTGGAGTTCAAAGTTCGGATCGCCAGGTTCTTGTGCTGCTCTCATGCATCCAACTCTTTGTCTACGCCAGCTCGTTTGCGCACATGACCATTGCGGCCCTTCCGGATGCGCAGACAGCAGGCTCCGTGGTCACACTCCTGGCGATGATGAGTATGACATTCTGTGGTGTTCTTCAAGGACCAAATGCCCTTCCAGGATTCTGGACTTTCATGTATCGGGTATCACCATTTACCTACTGGGTGGGCAACATCGTTTCAACAGTCCTGCACGACCGACCAGTCACATGCTCCGACACTGAGATGTCTATTTTTAACCCTCCCAGTGGCATGACCTGCGGTGATTATCTTGCCGACTACTTGAAGGCGGCCCCAGGTCAGCTTCAGAACCCCAATGCGACTGAGAATTGTGGTTACTGTTCTCTTAGAGTCGCAGACGATTTCCTTTCTGGTAACAAAATCTTTTGGCGCGAGCGGTGGCGTAATTTTGGAATTGTGTGGGCTTATGTGTTCTTCAACATTTTTATTGCAGTCATCACCTACTACCTTTTCAGGGTTAAGAAGTTTTCGTTCGGTCGGCGCAAGGGATCTAATTAGAATGGGTATGGGCAAAACTTTAACGATTGTCCTTTTGATGTGTTAGATATATTGGACGGGTCCTTTCTACAGCAGCGTGTTTATTTGTCATGTATTTTAATGTATTAATCAGATGTGTAATGAATGGCTTTGAATTTATATAATTTACTATCAATTTACTTTCAAGCAAGGTTTTTTTTACTCAAGTAACACTAGCCTGACATCTAACCTGTCGCATCTCTCTAAGCCATTACGATATTTGACTGAATACACACACATCAATATATATCACAAGAAACAAAAAGGCTACATTTTCTAAACAAATTTACCAAGACAGACCGTTACATGAAGATGGTGGTTATGTTTCCATTCGGGACACAAATGCATCGAAGTTGCAGTAGCAGGCTACCCAAGGACACACGATATGATATTCAAAGGTAAAAAGAAAACACCCCAACTCCTCAGGGAGTAGAGAGAAAGAACTGAAGAGGTCACAGTGGGGATCGAACCCACAATCTCCTGATTCGTAGTCAGACGCCTTGCCATTGGGCCATGCGACCATTTGATCTTATTGGTTGATCCTGTGGGTTAAAATTTTTTATTTTGAAGCTATCATGGCCGCCCCACATTTGCCTCAATAGCCCTCGCATTGTAACTCAACTCACAATGGAATTCAGTATCTAACAACGTTGGTAAAAACTCATATCCTTGTCCCTTCATATCATGGAGAAATTTTGCCTCCATAATTTTCCATTGCACTAATTTCGCTCATGTTCATGGGTAGTTGTTTGCTTCATGCATCATTTGGGTAGATTGATTTTGGCAAGTCAAGCTTGCAGATTGGTTATGTCACACTCATACTACTGCTCTGAGTAAAGCTCGCAGTGGTCTAATGAATAAAACCGGGTTGTAAGTTTCTGTTATACTAGTCTGGCGAGGACTAATCACTTTATGGTTAAATACTAGAATGCTAATATTCCCTCCTATTATGTTTGGGACTTCATTCCTTCACAAAATATATGGTACACTGCCGAAGGTTATGGAATTCTTTTTCACAATAATGGAAGCCGGTAGTTATTTGATTGATTGGCGTTCCTGACGAAATGCTCCCCTTAGGCTATTCAGGGCGCTCAAAGAATTCATTGTCTTGAGCCCCTTACTGATGTCTCAACTTTACCTAACTTAATCCCCAAGTAGTCTACATTTTGTTACCATAGCGTTGTTTGCCATGTATCAACTGAAACTACAGGCAAGCTAACATGAGACATATGTGATCTACTCGCCCGCGGGGCTACCCCACGTCATTAACGCGTGATATATTGCTTTTCACCATGAACTGACGGGCTATAGACCTAGACTAAGAGCTCTAGATGGCGCTTTGGCCTTTTGGGCGACCTGAGTTCTCGGCTGTAATTGGCTGACCGATCTATAGAAAAGAACATGTGGTCAGTGGCGAGATTCCATGATCGACAAGAAGAAGGAAATCTACTACGGGAGCTGAAATTGCTGGGTCTCAACTCCTACCCTTGCACAACTCACTGATCTTTCGCCTTCATTTCCAGAATAAATGTTCCAATTCTCCCCCTCCTTGTGCTCATCATTAACCTCTCTGTTGGTCACAAATTCATAATGGAAGCCATATCGGTGTACACAATTCCCCCAAGCCCCCCCAGGTGGGATCAGGTAGGAGTCTTCTACTTGTCGTTTTGTGCAACCTGGACCACGCTTCTGTTTATCGGCATGGCATTCTGTCTGTACAATCGTGACAACCCAGTTCTCAAGCTTCGGGGTTTGCCCTTATCTTTTGCTGCCATCACGTTTTTACATACATACTGGATTCTAGGTCAACTGGTATACCCGTTCGGAGCAGCAATGCCCCTTGTTCTAGCATATGACATCCAATACTTCTTCATGGGGATTTGGTTTCCCCTCGGAATTGCTCTGTTTCACGCTTCCAATAGCCGTTTTCTATACATCGCCAGACTACAAAAGCGATTCGTGCATCCCGAACTTGAAAACAAATCAGGTTGCAATGGTTCCTCGACATCGTGGCTCTGTCGCATAAGGAATCTGACATACCCAAATAAGATGATGTTGTTTATTGGATTTGGCATGGTATTTCAGGTACCTCATTCACTTTAAATGTGGTATTGTCCAAGCGCTGACTAATGGCATCGAGGTACTCCTTACTGTGGGAATGTGGTTGGCCTGTCGAAAGTATCACCCGACGTATGGGATTCCCGGTACGGAGCTTCATAGCTCAGCACTCCCGGAGCAGTTGGTAGAACTAGGCCGTGGTTGGGAATGGTGGCCATCAGTGCTATGGCAAGTAATTTGGACATGGGTCGTGCGTTATGCCAAGTCACAACAACGACTCTTCAATGTTGACATATTGCAGATAGCACCCCTTTTGCTTTTTCGAGCATGGGGCATCCGTGATACTATGGGTTGGCGTACCCAAACAATTGGCTGTTGCCTCTCCAAGTTGGTTTAGCCCCCAGCTGCATTCTTTATGTCGCTAACAGAGCATCCTCTAGTCTTCACGCAACCCCAATGTTCCTTATTTCAACGTATGTACCTGCTTTTGCAAAGGTCAATGCATATTTTTCCCCAAGCCAATGGTAAGTACCATGCAAAAGTAGTTTGTCTGGGCTAGACGAAGTGTGTGCGCTGAATAGATTTAGGATTCATGCCTCCGTGTTCATGTTCGAGATTTTTACGGTGTTCGTACCCGTCTTCCAGGTGTTAAAACTCTGGGCCTTGAACAAGACGGTAGCGGATTCAAACGAAAAATGGGAGTCTTCTTCTTTAGAAAGAACTCTTGAATCATCAAGCTCGACAGAAATGAAACCTTCCCTCGGTGCCATTGAGAGTGGTCGGACATTGGACTTTCTGGACCCGGGCATGAATGATCGATTGTTTACGATGAGTGCTCTTGACCTTGTCCTTACTGATAACCCAACCCCACTGCAGGACTTTTCGGCCCTGAGTGATTTCTCCGGAGAAAATATTGCCTTTCTCACAAGTGTGTCAAGATGGAAGTTGGCTTGGCCCCAGACGCCCACAGAAGACCAAAGATGTGATGCATATCAGCTTGCACTGCAGATTTACACCACCTTCATCAGCCCTATTCATGCCGAGTTCCCATTGAACCTCTCATCCCATGATTTGAAACACCTTGAAGAGATTTTTGAAGTGCCGGCCAGAATTTTGTGCGGAGACGCGGGTTTTAACATGGCTACGCCATTCGATACCAGCCCGTCCCTCCCCTCTGGCCAGGCAAATTACGCAGAAGTCTTTAGCAATGCAAGATACTCAGGCGCGATTCCCGTTGGTTTTGAATCCACCGTTTTCGACCAGGCACAAAGCCATATTAAATATCTTGTACTGACCAATACATGGCCAAAGTTTGTCAAGTACGTGCACCAAAAAAGGCAGTCGGTCGAGACGGATCGGAGTGATTTTACTCTTGCATCACAAAACACGCTTGTCAGTCGTGTATCTAGTCGGCTTGTGATGTTAGTCCATTCGGTCCTTTAAGTCAGGTGTGGATCAAAGGTCATACAAAGGCTGTTGGGCTGGCTGGGTGTGCGCAGCATCCAAGCACTTGAGCTTCGAGTCGAGAGGCAGCATAAAAATACTGCGGCACTTGTCAGTTGCCTTAACTCCCAGCCTCACTCGACAGTTTTCGGTGAAGTGGTCACCCAGGCAATGCACGCCAGCTTGCAATCAGACCAGCAAGGATGGGTCATAGCTACGGAATCAAATTCCAGGCGTCTTTGGTGCAGTGTTTGCACTATAAATGAAAGGTGAACAGCTAGCCAGACGGCTGGCTAGCAAACTACATATGTTTCATCGTGCTACTAGTTTAGGTGGCGTGGAAAGCCTCATCAAGTGGCGTGCCCTGGCCGACAGCACGATTGATAAAAGGCTACTCAGAGTGACTATGGGAGTCGAGGCTTGGGAAGATTTGACAGATGATTTTCTCCAGGCTTTCCAGACGCTCATTGAAGAAACCGGGAAACCGGGGGAGCAATAGTGTCTTGTGGCAGCTTTGAACCCAATATAGTTGCAGTAAAACGGACACAGAAGGGACGGAATAATGCAATTAATCATGTCCTCTTCAAATCAAGATTTACCAAGCAAATGTACTTGCAAATCGGAGATGATATGTACGAAAGACGCCTCTCGTTATATCGAATTTCATGACTAAATCAAGCAGGTTTGCAGGGAACACAATGAATCATGCTAGGAAATAACACTCCCACAATAGGCGACTCTGTGGCGCATTATATTTACATATATGTAATTACTGGATTATGGATTATATATACCTTGGGGAAAGAAATTCCAGTCCCCTGTGATGCGGCGAAGGCCAAGTTTCTAAGAACTGGTAGTGTGCATCGACTAAAGTCGACTTCAAGCACTCAATGCGGGGCATCTGGATGTTGTCTTTCTAGCTCGCACAATCCTCGCACTGGAAGCAATTACGATCGTACCAAGTATAGGCAGTGTTTGCCTCGCCGGGTGTGAGACCATCCTCGGCAAGCGAATAGTATCCAAAGGCACACATTTCCCGGCCTCCAAAATCTGGGAGATATGCAAATGCATTGCAGTTCAGGGCATCCTGGTAACAAAGCAGCGCACAGTCTTTGACTGACTTCTGGCTCTTCTTGACAAAGGGTGCATAGCCCCACCAGTCCCAGCCCTTGACGCCGAGAACGCCGCATGTCAACGACGAGGGAACAGGGGTGCGAGAAACACATGTCGCAAGAGGAGTCGGGGCCACGGCGCCAGGGCATGTAGCTGATGGGACCAGGGTGGCCTCAATGCGAGATCTTGTAACTGGGCGTGAAAAGGCAGTTGTCGTGGCCGACGTGGTGGTGGGAGAAGCAGTGGTGGATGTACGCGATTCGCCGCCAAGCACGGTTGATATGACGCCAGTGTTGACCTGATCTCCCCAATCGAGCGAGGCGTCATCGATATTCGCGGGCGTGACCTTGTTGGACATAAAGATCGAGTCTATGTAGATAGAAACCGTGTTGCTGGAGGCGCAAGTGAAGGAGAATGTCAGACTCTCTGACGTGGACAAGGCAATAGCTTCCTTGGTGTAAGTCTCCCAGTTGATATCAGTACCCGAGGCAATGGTCTGTTTAAAGAATTGGGACCCAAGGGATGCCTGAACGGTACAGCTGACTCCACTCGACGACACGAGAGCTAGAGAAAACCGGATTGTGTAGGTGCCGCCGGTGTCTAAACCGTTGACCTGTTGCGAGATGTATGGGGATGTGTCCTGTCTTTTAATGACACCACCATCGCCGCCACCTGATATTTTTCCACAATTTGTATCCTTGCTTCCATCTCCGCGATATCCGTTCGTCTGGTCTACGGTATAATCACCGGAGAAGGATTTGTCATTGGGGCCAGAGAAGCTGCCGCCGTCGATGACATTGGTAACAGAGGCGCTGGCAGCGCTGGTGGTCGTTGACACATCGTTTGGTTTTGTGGTTGTCGCTGGCGCAGTGTTTGACTGCGTGGTTGTGGCGGAGGGAGTGCTGCCAGAGTAGGAATCGCCGACAGTTGAAGAACTGTCGGAATGGGTTGTGCTCAAGGCGGAGGAGCTGTGGGGGTGGCAAGGCGACGCAGAAACCAGGTTCAAACCGCCAATAGCGGCCAACGCCGTCAAGGTTACGAAGGAGCGCATGGTGAGAGAGTGGCTGGTCGAAATGTCGTTCAAAGATAGATCAAGACAGCGAAGGGATTTCCATCTTGTCACAAAAGACGAACGTCTCTTGTGGGACCAGTAAACCCTGTATATATAGCGGCAACACATCTTCACCTCGCGTCGGTTTTGTCCTTTTAAATTAAACACGACCCAAGTTGCTCCGTATCGCTACCAAGTCAGAGCATCCAGCTGAATATTTGCCCCTGGACAAACGTCCTGATGCAGCGGTGCCCCGGCCACTAGAAGCAATAGTGTGATGAAAAGCGGCTCTAGTTTTCGATAGTTTGTTTCCATCAGGTGGCTGACACCCCACTTCACCGAATCGGCCGCCAAATTTGGGCCGCTTAGGACGCCACACAGAGGTGAATGGAGCTAAACAAATGCTGTCAATGTGAATGCGATGAAATTCGCCGGCTGAAACGATCCGGTTTCCTTATTTTTTCGATGCGCTTGCTTTAATTAATTATAGCGTCGGCGTACAGTGGGGCAACAAAAGTTCTAAGGAGTTGCCAAACCTGCCCATGCCCTTATTATAATATATAAACTTTAATAGTTAATTTTATAGCTAAATAAGACCTAATTTCTTTATTGAATATATTAATAGATTAGCAAAAGAGAGCTTTTTTATAGAGTATATATTAATATTTAGTATACTAGCCTTTTATATTAATAATAACCTATAGCTAGTCCCTTATTAATTTATATAAATTAGTTATAATCTTATCTTTAATATTATTCTAAGCTTTAATAGTAGCCTTTTATAATAGCTATTTAGTCTTATTATTTTAAGGTATATTAATAAGCTCTAGATATACCTTTATTATTCTCTTTTTTACTAAAGGCTAGTATTATAACTTAGAACTAACTTACTCTAGAATTAAACTGCTATACTAATAGAAGTCTAGATAAAGACCTACTTCTTGTTTTTATTAGTAAGGCTTATTGCTTAATATAATAACTAATTAGAAGGTATAGCTTAGAGTATATAGTCTTAGTACTAGGGCCTTGGATATTCTAAGGGCTTACTTATATTAGTATATATTTAAGACTTCTAGGAATTATTATTATTAGGATATAACTTAGCTTTTAATATAATTTAATTACCTTTAATTATTTACTTTAACTAATTAATCTATTATTAGATATAATATATCTTTATTATATTTTTATCTTTTATATAGACCTAATATACCTAATCTATTCTATTAATATAAATTAATAATATAAATAATATCTCTTTATTAATTAGCCTATAAAGTACTTACCCTTAGCCTTTTAATACCTAATTATTAAAGCTTTACTATTTCCTTTATTAGAATTAGGATTAGACTATTATATATTAAAAGCTCTTATTTAGTAGATTATCTATATTAACCTTATATAATATTATTATAATAGTATTTTAATTTATTATATTAGGATTATTTTAATCTAAGGGGAAAGGTATTTTTATTTTTAAAGCTTTAATTAATAATAAGAGTATAAAAGAAATTAAAACTAATAATAAAGAGGATAAGTAAATTAAGGCTATATAGTATAAGAATAAATAATTTAATAATATTATATATTAGTTTATTAATAATTTATAGCTTAGTAATAAATATCTTATATATATAGAGATAGTATTATAAAATGCCTTTAATATAATAAATATTTAAAGGATTAATTTATAGCTTATAAGCTTAGTAGGATTAGAATCCCTAATAAATATATTTATTATATAGCTATTTATTATATTATTTATTATGCTTAGTATTATATTAGTACTAGTAGTTTACTAAAAGGACCTAGGAGAAATAATTAAATCCTTAGAACCCTTTAAGTAAAATAATTTAGTAATAATCTTATATAAATAGATTATATTATTAAGATCTTATTATTATTACTTTCTATAGTATTTTATATAAAAAGACCTTAAGGTCTAATATATAATTAGATATATAAAAGGTAAGGTATTATATAATATAGAATTATATTTAAATAATTTTATTTATTACTTCCTAAAGGAATAAAAGGAAAAGATATAGAAGATATTTATTAGCTTTAATTACTTTAAAGAGAAAATTATTAGCTTATATAGAAAAATTAATAAGAAATAAGAGGCTATTTAGAAACTTTAAAATCTAACTTAAGGAAGCTCTTATAGTTCTTATCTATCTAATTTTAGGTATTATATAGCAAAAGTTAATTAAGATAATAAGGCCCTTATTAATAAGTTCTATTATAGCCTAAAAGAGGATATATAGAATAAGATATATAAGAAACTTAACTTACTTATTTACTTTAATAAGTATATAGTATTAGCTATCTAATATAATACTTGCTTATACTAAAGGTAATAGCAAAAAAAGATAGGGAAAAGGGCTACCTAATTTACTAATATAAGGCAAAAAAAGAACCCTTTAACCTCCTATAGGATAGCTTTAGGACCTATAGAACTTAATAATACCTAATAAAAAAGGGACCTCTTTTAAATAACTTATTAGAATTATAATAAGAAAGGATATACTTTTTATAAGTATTCTAAGCTTAATACTAATTAATAATTTAAACTTATTCTAAAAGGCAAAAGATAAATTAATTTTATATATACTAAGAAAGAACCCTAAATAATAATCTAAATAATTAGAAGGATTACTAAAGGGACTTCTATACCTAAGAGAAAATTAATCCCTATAATTAGAAAAACTCTTATTATAATTAAAAAGTAAGATCTATTACTAATTACTATAAAAAATACTATATACCCTTTATATTAAAGTAATAGGAGTAATAAAATTATAAGGAAATAATACCTAAGATAGCCCCTTAGAACTATAGGCTATAATAGTAAAGCTATAGTTCTAATAAGCTATCTTTTAGCCCCTCTTATAGAAAGAAGCTATTAAAAGAGCTACCTACTAAGTTTTTATATACTATTAATAGTAAAAAGCCTAAATAATTTAAAATAAAAGTATATATTAAAAGGTAATAGTATAATACTATAGTAAATAGTAGAGCTAAAATGAATTATATTTACCTAAGAATTATAAACTAATTTTAGTTACTATAGAAGAATAAGATAGATCTTTATATAATATTAAATCTAGAAGGTACTATATTTAATTATAAGAATAGAGTAATTAGCTAAGAGATTAATTACCTTAAGGTCTTTATAAATAAGAAGAACTATAATATTTCCTTTAATATTATTAATATTAAAATATATAATCTAATCCTAGGGTACCTATAACTATACTAATATAATCTATATATTAATTAGTATATTAGCTAAATATAAGTATTCTTAGAATATAATATAGCTAATAATATAAATAATAATAATTTAAGATTTTTAATTTTTAGTACTAATTATATAAAGGCTATATATAATAATAGCTTATTACCAAAGGAAATATAATATAAATATAAGGCTAATCTAAGGAGAAAATAATAGAAAGTTATTACTTATCTCTATATATAATTCTAATAGCTTAATTAAGACCTTTAAAAGATAAAGGAAGATATTACTAATAATTAATTAAATAAAATACTATTATAATATTATATCTATAAATAGTTATTTATAAATAAACTTAAGATTAAAATATTTAAATTTAATTAATAAGATTATAAAATTATATTAAAAGAAGAAATAAATATTTATTTCTTTCTAATTTATAATCTTAATTAAGTAAAACTTAATACTCTTAAGGAGTATATTAAAGATATACTATAAAAAGAATATATATAAATATTAAACTCTAAAGCTAATTATCTAATAATATTTATTCCAAAGAAAAATAGAAATTTTACCTTATTATAAACTATTAATAGCTTAATAATATTACTATTAAAGATTATATACTATTGCCCCTTATTAATAAAATAAAGAATAAGCTATATAAAATAAAGTAATTTATTATACTTAACCTAAAGGAAGCTTATAATCTAATATATATTAAGAAAGAAAATAAATAAAAAACTGCCTTTTAAATAAAGTTTAGGCTATTTAAATACTTAGTAATACCCTTTAAACTTACTAATATACTAATATTCTTTTAGAGGATAATTAATAATATATTATAAAAATACTTAGATATCTTTATTATTTACTATCTAAATAATATCCTTATCTTCTTAAAAGATAAAAAAGATTATAAGTAATATATCTATTAGATTTTAAAAGCCCTTTAAGATATTAATCTATTAGTTAAACTAAAGAAGAGTATATTTTATACTAAAAAAATAGAATTCTTAGGATATATTATATTATATAATAAGATCTAAATAGACCCTAAGAAGATTATTATAATAAAGGATTAAAAAAAACCAAAGAATTTTACTAAGGTATAATTATTCCTTAGATTTACTAATTATTATTATAAATTTATTAAAAACTTTAGGTAAATAGTAAGGCCCCTTATTATTTTAATAAAGAAAAGAATACCTTTTATCTAGGGATTAAAAGTATAAAAAGTATTTAATTAATTAAAAGATATTATTATAGCTAAGCTAATACTTATAATATTTAACCTTAATTAATTAATTAAATTAAAAATAAATACCTCTAATTATACTATTAGAGCCTAAATTAAATAAAGGGATAATTAAGGGAAACTATATCCTATTATATTTTATTTATATAAATTATAAGGAGCTAAACTTAATTATCCTATTTATAATAAGGAATTTTTAGTAATTATTAATATCTTTAAGGAGTTCTAATAATATCTCCTTAGAAATTACTATAAAATTATAATATTTATAGATTATAAGAATATATCTTACTTTATAATTACTTAAAAGCTTAGTAGATAATAGTTATAATATATTAAATATTTATCTAAGTTTAATTATTATATTATATATATTAAAAATACTAAGAATACTTAAGTAAATACTATTAGTAAATACTCTAATTACTATAAAGAGAAAAAGATAACTATAGAAAAGTTATTATAATATATACCTTAAGATAACCTTAAATAGGCTCCTATTAATAATATAATAATTAAAAATAAGAAAATTATAATTATAATCTAAAGGGAAGAATAATAAGAGAATTATACCTCCCTTAGATACTAGAAACCACAAAAGCTAACTTCTAAGAACTATAGACCCCTTAGAGTAACTATAGGTAGCTATAGTTCTTATAGGCCTATAAACCAAGCTAATAAGCTTATTATCTTAATAGAATAGGGCAATCTACTCTTATATAGGATTAAAGAGTATAATAAGGCACTCCTAGAAGATAAATAGATAATATACCTATAGGTTCTAGATAAACTATAGGACAATCTAATCAAAGAAATTTATAAATATTCTTTAAATAGATATAAAGATATAAATAAAATCCTTAAATAAATTAAATAAATATTTTCCTTTAGTTATATAAAAAAAAAGGTAAAAGCTATTATTAAGTAATATTTATTTTATTAATCGATAAAGTTATTATAATATAAGCTATATAATAAATTATAGCCTATTCTAATTACTTTAAAACCATAGGAATTAATTACTATAGACTTTATTACTAATTTACTATTATTAATAGATCTTATTATTAGTAAGTATTATAATACTATTTTTATTATTATTAATTAATTTATAAAGTTTACTTATTATATCCCTTATAAAAAGGCTATAAATAAAGAGCAATTTACTTACCTTTTCTTTTAATATATAGTTATAATATATAGACTACTAATTAAGATTATCTCAGACTATAGATAGCTATTTATATCCAAGTTCTAGTAAGGACTAATAGCCTTTATAGGTCTATAGCATAAGCTTACTACTACTTTCTAACCCTAGGTTAATAAATAAACTAAAAAGCAAAATCAAAAGATTAAGTACTATTTATAATATTATATTAATTATAAGTAAATAGATTAGATATAAAAACTACTAATTATTTAGCTTACCCTTAATATATCTTACTAATTAAGTATTAAGACTATACCTATATTTACTAACTTTGGATTTACCCCTAATATATTCTATACTAAACTGGAAAGACTAATTAGAGTAAAAGTATTACTTAAATCTAAATAAATATAATAATTATACTCTAAGATAAAAATAAAACTTAAATTTATTTATATATAAATAAAAAAATATTATAATCCTAAATAAAAGGAAGGTCTATCCTTTAAGGAGGGGGATATAATCCTCCTAGCTATAAAAAATATTACTATAAAATAATAAAATAAAAAACTTAATTTTAAGTATATTAGTTTATATCCTATAAAAAAGAAAATCTTATAAAATAATTATAAACTTAATCTACTAAAAGATATTAAGATTTATCTAATTTTTTATATTTTCTTATTTAAATTTATTATTAATATTATTATAATAAATATAGGATTATATATTAAGCTAGTAGTTAAACTATAGGAAGAATATATTATTAAAAAAATCCTAGAAAAAGATATAATAAATAGAGAAATATATTATTATATAAAATAAAAAGGATATACTAAGGAAATATAAAAACCACTATAAAACCTTATATATTACTTAAAGAAACTAGATAAATTCCTTTATAAGAAGTAATAATTAAATTATTATTAAAATAAGTATTAGCCTAGTCTAATAAGAATACTAATAATTAAGCCTTAACTAACTCTACTATAGGAAGACTAATTGCCTTTAAATACTCTTCTATTTTATTTAATTACTTAAGCTTAATAAATACTATTATTACCTAGGACTATATAATTAATATTACTATCTAAGCACCTTTAAATACTTTTTATAATACCTTAAAAGCCTTTTATAATACTTTAAAAGATATATATAATAACCCTAACTACTCTTTTATCTTATTTTATTACTTATATAATTTCTTTATTTCCTAAACTACCTAGAATACTTTACTTATTAATATATATAAAAATAAAAAGGACCTTAGCTATACTTATAGATTATAAAATCTAAATCTACCTAATTATAAGATATATAACCTAAGATATACTTATTATACTAGATAGAACTAAACCTAAAAATATACTTATAATCTATCTATAGATACTATTTATAGGAAGGCCCCTTAGCACTAAATAAACCTATATAAAATAATAAATCCTAATTCTTATGCCTCTTCTAAAGGGATTCCTTTAATAAAGTCTAATAAGGTATAATATTAGTAAAAATAAGAAGATATAAGGGATATATTTACTAAGTAAAGCTATAGAAAAAGGGAGAAAAAAGCTAAAAGAATAACCTATAATAGTCTTAAGAATAAGACCTTTAGAGGGAAAGTATTATATTATAATTTAGAATTAATTTACTCTAAAATTAAACTACTATACTAATAGAAGTTTAAATAAAGACCTATTTCTTATTTTTATTAATAGGGCTTATTACTTAGTATAATAACTAATTAGAAGATATAGCTTAAAGTATATAATCTTAGTACTAAGGCCTTAAATACTCTAAGGGCTTATTTATACTAATATATATTTAAGACTTCTAGGAGTTACTACTATTAGAATATAACTTAGCTTTTAATATAACTTAATTACCTTTAATTATTTACTTTAACTAATTAACCTATTATTAGATATAATATACCTTTATTATATTTTTACCTCTTATATAGACCTAATATACTTAATCTATCCTATTAATATAAACTAACAATATAAATAATATCTCTTTATTAACTAGCCTACAAAGTGCCCACCCTTAGCCCTTTAATGCCTAGCTATTAAAGCTTTGCTATTTCCTCCATTGGAGCTAGGACTAGACCATTATAGCTAGATATTTTCTATAGGATTAAGGTTAGGGCTATAAGAAGGGAAATTAATAATATTAATATTTTTATTTTTAGCCTATTTATATAGCTAATTTTAAACTATATTTAATATATATATAGGAGTATTATCTTAGATAAATATATTATTAGGTTAAGCTATTATTAGGAGATTTTCTTTAAAGTAGGCTTAGATATAATAGCTTATAATGCCTTTATAGGATACCTTAGGGTTACTAAATAGGGCTACTAAAGAAGACTATCTTAAGCTTTTAATTTTGCCCTAAAATATCTATAAATAGTATAATAACTTTTCTTAAGATTATATATTTTTCTAATAAAATTACTTTTCTTATATTATTATTAGTTATAAAAAAATAAGGGAATTATTAAATTAAATTCTATAGCAAAAAACCTACTTTTGCTTTTCTTGTAATAGTTTAGTTCTAGCTCTAATAGAGGAAATAGCAAAGCTTTAATAGCTAGGTATTAAAGGGCTAAGGGTAGGCGCTTTATAGGCTAATTAATAAAGAAATATTATTTATACTATTGGTTTATATTAATAGGATAGATTAGGTATATTAAGTCTATATAAGAGGTAAAAATATAATAAAGATATATTATATTTAGTAATAGGTTAATTAGTTAAAGTAAATAATTAAAAGTAATTAAGTTATATTAAAAGCTAAGTTATATTCTAATAGTAATAATTCCTAAAAGTCTTAAATATATATTAATATAAATAAGCTCTTAGAGTATCTAAGGCCTTAGTACTAAGATTATATATTCTAAGCTATACCTTTTAATTAATTATTATACTAAGTAATAAGCCCTATTAATAAAAATAAGAAGTAAGTCTTTATTTGGACTTTTATTAGTATAATAGTTTAATTCTAGAGTAAGTTAGTTTTAGATTATAATATAATACCTTTTCTCTAAAGGTCTTATCCTTAAGATTATTATAGGTTATTTTTTTAGCTTTTTTCTCCCTTTTTCTATAGCTTTACTTAGTAAATATATTTCTTATATTTTCTTATCTTTATTAATATTATACTTTATTAGACTTTATTAAAGGAGTCCCTTTAGAAGAGGTATAAGAATTAGGATTTATTATTTTATATAGGTTTATTTGGTACTAGGGAGCCTTTCTATAAATAGTATCTATAGATAGATTATAAGTATATTTTTAGGTTTAGTTTTACTTAGTACAATAAATATATCTTAGGTTATATGCCTTATAATTAGGTAGGTTTAGATTTTATAATTTATAAATATAGCTAGGGTCCTTTTTATTTTTATGTATATTAATAAGTAAAGTATTCTAGGTGGTTTAGGAAATAAAGAAATTATATAAGTAATAAGATAAAATAAAAAAATAATTAGGATTATTATATATATCTTTTAAAGTATTATAAAAGGCTTTTAAGGTATTATAAAAGGTATTTAAAGGTATTTAGATAGTAATATTAATTATATAGTCCTAGGTAATAATAGTATTTATTAAGCTTAAGTAATTAGATAAGATAGAAAAGTATTTAAAGGTAGTTAGTTTTTTTATGGTAGAGTTAGTTAAGGCTTAATTATTAGTATTCTTACTAGACTAGGCTAATACTTATCTTAATAATAATTTAATTATTATTTTTTGCAAAGGAATTTGTTTAGTTTCTTTAAGTAATATATAAGGTTTTATAGTAGTTTCTATATTTCCTTAGTATATCCTTTTTATTTTATATAATAATATATTTCTTTATTTATTATACCTTTTTCTAAGATCTTTTTAATAATATATTCTTCTTATAGTTTAATTACTAGCTTAATATATAATCTTATATTTATTATAATAATATTAGTAATAGATTTAAGTAAGGAAATATAAAAGATTAGATAAATCTTAATATCTTTTGGTAGATTAAATTTATAATTATTTTATAAGATTTTTTTTTTTATAGAATATAAACTAATATACTTAAGATTAAGTTTTTTATTTTATTATTTTATAGTAATATTTTTTGTGGCTAGGAGGATTATATCCCCCTCCTTAAAGGATAGACCTTTTATTTGTTTAGGATTATAATATTTCTTTATTTGTATATAAATAAATTTAAGTTCTATCTTTATCTTAGAATATAATTACTATATTTATTTAGATTTAAATAGTACTTTTACTTTAATTAGTTCTTTTAATTTAGTATAAAATATATTAAGGGTAAATTCGAAGTTAGTAAATATAGGTATAGTTTTAATACTTAATTAATAAGATATATTAAGGGTAAGCTAAGTAATTAGTAGTTTTTTTATTTAATTTGTTTATTTATAGTTAATATAGTATTATAAATAGTACTTAATCTTTTGATTTTGCTTTTTGGTTTATTTATTAATCTGGGGTTGGAAAGTAGTAATAAGCTTATGCTATAGACCTATAAAGGCTATTAGTTTTTACTAGAATTTAGATGTAAATAGCTATTTATAGTCTAAGATAATCTTAATTAGTAGTTTATATATTATAACTATATATTAAAAGAAAAAGTAAGTAAATTGTTCTTTATTTATAGCCTTTTTATAAGGGATATAGTAAGTAAACTTTATAAATTAATTAATAATAATAAAAATAGTATTATAATATTTACTAGTAGTAGGATCTATTAATAATAGTAAATTAGTAATAAAGTCTATAGTAATTAATTTCTATAGTTTTAAAGTAATTGGAATAGGCTATAATTTATTATATAGCTTATATTATAGTAACTTTATCTATTGGTAAAGTAAATATTACTTAATAATAGCTTTTACCTTTCTCTTTATATAACTAAAGGAAAATATCTATTTAATTTATTTAAGGGTTTTATTTATACCTTTATATCTATTTAAAGGATATTTATAAATTTCTTTGATTAGATTATCCTATAGTTTATTTGGAATCTATAGGTATATTGTTTATTTGTTTTTTGGGAGTGCCTTATTATACTCCTTAATCCTATATAAGAGTGGATTGCCCTATTCTACTAAGATAATAAGCTTATTAGCTTAATTTATAGGCCTATAAGAACTATAGTTATCTATAGTTACTCTAAGGGGCCTATAGTTCTTAGAAGTTAGCCTTTATAGTTTTTAGTATCTAAGGGAGGTATAATTCTTTTGTTATTCTTCCCTTTAGATTATAGTTATAATCTTTTTACTCTTAATTATTATATTACTAATAGGGGCCTATTTAAGGTTACCCTAAGGTATATATTATAATAACTTTTCTATAGTTACCTTCTTCTTTTTATAGTAATTAGAGTATTTACTAATAATATCTACTTAAGTATTCTTAGTGTCTTTAATATATATAATATAATAATTAAACTTAGATAAATATTTAGTATATTATAATTATTATCTATTAAGCTTCTAAGTAATTATAAAGTAAGATATATTCTTATGGTCTATAAATATTATAATTTTATAGTAATTTCTAAGGAGATATTATTAGAATTCCTTAAAGGTATTAATAATTACTAAAAATTCCTTATTATAGATAGGGTAATTAAGTTTAGCTCCTTGTAATTTATATAAGTAAAATATAATAGGGTATAATTTCCCTTGATTATCCCTTTGTTTAATTTAGGCTTTAATAGTATAATTAGAGGTATTTATTTCTAATTTAATTAGTTAGTTAGGGTTAAATATTATAAGTATTAGCTTAGCTATAATAATATCTTTTAACTAATTAAATACTTTTTATACTTTTAATCCTTAGATAAAAGGTATTCCTTTTTTTATTAAAGTAATAAGGGGCCTTGCTATTTGCTTAAAGTTTTTAATAAACTTATAGTAGTAATTAGTAAATCTAAGGAATAATTATACCTTAGTAAGGTTTTTTAGTTCCTTTTAGTTCTTTACTATGGTAATCTTCTTAGGGTTTATTTGGATCTTATTATATAATATAATATATCCTAAGAATTTTACTTCTTTAGCATGGAATATACTCTTCTCTGGTTTAACCAGTAGATTAGTATCTTAAAGGGCTTTTAAAACCTAGTAGATATATTGCTTATAATCTTCTTTATTTTTTAAGAAGATAAGGATATTGTCTAGGTAATAGATAATAGAGATATCTAAGTATTCTTATAATATATTATTAATTATCCTCTGAAAGGATGCTAGTGTATTAGTAAGTCTAAAGGGTATTACTAAGTACTTAAATAGCCTAAACTTTGTTTAAAAAGCGGTTTTTTATTTGTCTCCTTTCCTAATATATATTAGATTATAGGCTCCCTTTAGGTTAAGTGTGGTAAATTACTTTATTTTGTGTAGCCTATTCTTTATTTTATTGATAAGGGGCAATAGTATATAGTTTTTAATAGTAATATTATTAAGCTATTAGTAATTTATAATAAGGTAAAGTTTTTTGTTTTTCTTTGGAATAAATATTATTAGATAATTAGCTTTAGAGTTTAATATTTATATATATTCTTTTTATAGTATATTTTTAATATACTTCTTAAGAGTATTAAGTTCTATTTAATTAAGGTTATAAATTAGGAAGAAATAAGTATTTGCTTTTTCCTTTAATATAATTTTATAATCTTATTAATTAAATTTAGGTATTTTAATCTTAAGTTTATTTATAAATAATTGTTTATAGATATAGTATTATAGTGGTATTTTATTTAGTTGATTATTAGTAGTATCTTTCTTTATCTTTTAATGGTCTTAATTAAGCTATTAGAACTATATATAGAGATAGGCAATAACTCTTTGCTATTTTCTCCTTAGATTAGCCTTATACTTATGCTATATTCTCTTTAGTAATAAGCTATTATTATATATAGCCTTTATATAGTTAGTACTAGAGATTAGAGATCTTAAATTATTATTATTTATATTACTAGCTATATTATACTCTAGGAGTACTTATACTTAGCTAGTATACTAGTTAATATATAGGTTATATTAGTATAACTATAGGTACCCTAGGACTAGGTTATATATTTTAGTATTAATAATATTAAAGGAGATATTATAGTTCTTTTTATTTATAAAGACCTTAAGGTAATTAATCTCTTGGCTAATTATTTTATTTTTATAGTTAAATATAGTGCTTTTTAGGTTTAATATTATATAGGGGTCTATCTTATCCTTTTATAGTAATTAAAGTTAGTTTATAATTCTTAGGTAAATATAATTTATTTTAGCTTTACTATTTACTATAGTATTATATTATTACCCTTTAATATATACTTCTATTTTAAACTATCTAAGCTTCTTACTATTAGTAGTATATAGAGACTTAGTAAGTAGCTCTTTTGGTAGCTTCTTTCTATAAGGAGAGCTAAAAGGTAGTTTATTAGAACTATAGCTTTACTATTATAGCCTATAGTTCTAAGGGGCTATTTTAGGTATTATTCCTTTATAATTTTACTACTCTTATTACTTTAATATAGGGGGTATATAATATTTTTTATAGTAATTAGTAGTAGATCTTACTTCTTAATTATAGTAAGAGTTTTTCTGATTATAGGGGTTGATTTTCTCTTAGGTATAGGAATTCCTTTAGTAATCCTTTTAATTATCTAGATTACTATTTAGGGTTTTTCCTTAGTATATATAAAGTTAATTTATCTTTTGCCTTTTAGAATAGGTTTAAATTATTAGTTAGTATTAGGCTTAGAATACTTATAAAAGGTATATTCTTTTTTATTATAATTCTAATAAATTATCTAAGAAAGGTCCCTTCCTTATTAGATATTACTAAGTTCTATAGGTCCTAAAGCTATCCTATGGGAGATTAGAGGGTTCTTTTTTTACCCTATATTAGTAGATTAGGTAGCCCTTTTTCCTATCTTTTTTTGCTATTGCCTTTAGTATAAGCAGGTATTATATTAGATAGCTAATACTATATACTTATTAAAGTAAGTGGGTAGGTTAAGTTTCTTATATATTTTATTCTATATATTCTCTTTTAGGCTATAATAGAACTTATTAATAAGGGCCTTATTATCCTAGTTAATTTTTGCTATATAATACTTAAAATTAGATAGATAAGAATTATAAAAGCCTTCTTAAGTTAGATTTCGGAGTTTCTAGATAGCCTCTTATTTCTTATTAATTTTTCTATATAAGCTAATGATTTTCTCTTTAAAGTAATTAAAGCTAATAAATATCTTTTATATCTTTTCCTTTTATTTCTTTAGGGAGTAATAAATAAAATTGCTTAAATATGGTTCTATGTTATATAGTGCCTTACTTTCTATATATCTAATTATATATTAGACCTTAAGGTCTTCTTATATAAAATACTATAGGAAATAGTAATAATAAGATCTTAATAATATGATTTATTTGTATAAGGTTATTATTAAACTATTCTATTTAAAGGGTTTTAGGGATTTAATTATTTCTTCTAGGTTCTTTTAGTAGACTATTAGTGCTAATATAGTGCTAGGCATAATAGGTAGTATAATAGGTAGTTGTATAGTAGGTATATTTATTAAGGGTTCTAATCCTACTAAGTTTATAGGCTATAGATTAGTTCTTTAAATATTTATTATATTAAGGGTATTTTATAATATTATCTCTATATATATAAAGTATTTATTACTAAGCTATAAATTATTAGTAAGCTAGTATATAGTATTATTAAGTTATTTATTTTTATACTATATAGCCTTAATTTGCTTATTCTCTTTATTATTAGTTTTAATCTTTTTTATACTCTTATTATTAATTAGAGCTTTAAAAGTAAAAGTACCCTTTTCCTTAGGTTAGGATAGTCCTAATATAATAAGTTAAGATACTATTATAATAATATTATATAGGGTTAATATAGATAATCTACTAAATAAGAGCTTTTAATATATAATAGTTTAGTCTTAGCTTTAATAAAGGAAATAGTAAAGCTTTAATAGCTAGGTATTAAAGGGCTAAGGGTAAGTGCTTTATAGGCTAATTAATAAAGAGATATTATTTATATTATTAGTTTATATTAATAGGATAGATTAGGTATATTAGATTTATATAAAAGGTAAAAATATAATAAAGGTATATTATATTTAATAATAGGTTAATTAGTTAAAGCAAATAATTAAAGGTAATTAAATTATATTAAAAGTTAAGTTATATCCTAATAATAGTAATTCTTAGAAGTCTTAAATATATACTAATATAAATAAGCCCTTAGAGTATTTAAGGCCCTAATACTAAGACTATATACTCTAAGCTATATCTTCTAATTAGTTATTATACTAAGTAATAAGCCTTACTAATAAAAATAAAAAGTAAGTCTTTATCTAGACTTTTACTAGTGTAGTAGTTCGATTCTAGAGTAAGTTGGTTCTAGGTTATAATATTTCCCCTTAATTTCTTATAACTATAATCTTATCTATAAAAATCTAATACTTTTAATACTAAATATAGATATAAATATACTCTTTTATAAATATAAGCCTTTAAGTAGCTATTTTTAGTATTAATTTAGGCTATTATAATACTTTTTAGTATTAAATACTTTTCTTTTTAAGGTATTAGTTTAATATTATAATTAAGTAATAAAAACTTATTTTTTTAATTATATTATAACTTTAAATAAAAGGATTTTTCTTAATTATTTAAAATATATACCTTTTATTATATATATTTAGTATATATAGCCTCCTTAACTAAGGATAATCTTAGGTACTCCTTTAATATATATATTACTTAATAATAAAATAAATAGCCTAGGTAAAAAGCCCTTTATTAGCTCTAATTCTATATATAATATACCTATATTTATATACTATTATAATCTTTATTCTTTTATAAGGTAAATAATTATAAATATAAGCTATTTAGCATAATATTTATTAATTTATTTAAGGTTAAAGAAGAGGTATGTTTTTAGTTATATTAGTATTAAGGTAAAGGGTTCGGTAACTCCTCGGAACTTTTGTTGCCCCACTGTACCATCAGGTTTTCCTGCTGACGTATGCATCATCGTTGAATCGCCACTACGAAGCGACGCTAATGAATCAACCATATTTTATCGTACCATCGCTCGAATCCAGGCGAGAGCCGAATAGGAATCCCATCATTTGAACCCAAATTCTACATTTTTGAGAGGAGAAAATGGAAAGTGTTTTTTGTCCCTATTTATGCGGCAGAACACTAGTGACTGAGCAATAACCATCCATTCCCCTGTAGTGAATTTACGAAACAAACGAGTTTAGGCTCAAGTACCATCAAGTGTGCGGACTGGATTGTCGATCTACGGCGAGCACCGCATTGTATGCTCATGTACCAAATATATTCTGGATCATCATTAGCCGGTAGCTTCACCGCATTATTCTATACTCGCCTCGTTTAGATGTGGAACCCAACCTGTCCTACTTTCCTAGTCGAGTCGCACAATGCAGGTTGTGAAAATTCCAGATTCATATTCAGAACACAGTATTGTCTTTTGACTCCCTCATCAGTCAAGGTTGCCCGTGAAATTGGATTGTGAAAAACTCAGCTGTCGGCAGTGGGGAAAAAAATTGGGAGGAGAGGAAGGGAAAAGACCAATGCCGATTAACACATACGGTTATTAATAACATCTGACGGGCTTGGATCGCTGCTCAAGAGATTGTCACGCAAAATAAACTAGTTCGAGATGTGCTGATCTGGATAAAGATATTCAAATGGAGTAAATGATTATGGTATTTAGGATGAGATTGGATGTATCGTATAAACCCCTTATCTATAGTCTGCCCAAAGTCTATCCCAGGGTAACTCAAATAAATTGAGTGAAACAAAAAGCCTCTTTCATTTTCCCTGGTGGTTTTCTTTTTCTTCTCTGCCTTTTCATGCTCGAAAGAAGGCTCGTCACTCAGACACAGAGGTTGTAGGCGAGCAACTCCATCAACAGTTGCCGCACCTAAAGAAGTGTCACCTCCATCGGATTCGTTCATCCTTGTTGAATCTTTAGGGGCCAAAATCGATTTCTGTCTTCTGGCCACAACTGGGATGGTTTGGGCTGAATCGGGAATTGGCTTACTTCTAAAGTATGGCCGAAGTGATGGTAAACAGGCAATCAAAACACCAACATTACAATCTAGCGCGCTCCGCAAGTCTAGATGGTCAGGTTTGCATATGACGTATGCGCGGGATAATACGTACCGCAGAAATTAATGGGCAAATTGTTCTTTTTTATTGAGGTTTGCATTGCAATAAATCGAACCACGGAGACGCTGAGGTTAATAATACCCAAAAGAAATTTGAGGCACACGCCCGTCTTCACTTTCTAGTCAAGTTTTAGTTCCTGGACAACAAGCCATGGAATGATAAAAACTGTTTTTATTATTAGGATGCTCATTAGGCGTAAGGTCTTCATTTTTCCATACCCAACACATCAGTGGAAAAGTTTAAAGCCCAAGCCACTTGGAAGAGGAGTACACAATTCTTTAAATCGCATTGTGTCTGAGAATCCAACGACCTGAGAGTCTTCATCAGCAACAATGATGACTCTTTTAATTGATACAAGACCGGACATGCATCTTACCAGTTGGATTCGATTGGAAGATATATACAAAAATAAAGTCCAATAGTTGCTATAAAGCTTGCAATCACCAAACCAATACTACTCAAAGAAATATTCTTCGCTTGGCCATATAGGTTGGGAATATTTATCGGTAGACTGCGAGTAAAGAGCCTTTGCAAAGATAAAAGGTTGTGTAAAAGGGGAAAATGCTAGCCTAATATAACTCGAGGCATGACTGGTTAATTACTCTCGCTGTCAAATGGTAGAAGGATGGACATACTATTAATATGTATTTCGAGTTTTCTCTGTCGCCTTTGTATCCATCTAGGTTGACCATAACACTGGGTTTCAGCGCACCGACGTGTTTGTATTTGATATCGAAGGCGGCGTTGCACACAGCCGAGACCCAGGCCGCACAAATGAATACATCGCTTCCTAGAAGAGTACGTTTCTAAATTCTTGACCACAAATTCAGTCGAGCAATGAGAAGGATGGTACAAATAGATATGATGCTCCATTGCGTAGTCTACGTTGTGGTGCGTAAGTATATTACCACAATGCGATTAATTAAGGTCGTACAAATACTGCTGTTAGGCTAGGAGTCTGGAAGGCCATCAGAGCCCCGATTCGGTTGTGTAGGGAAATTTGAGGAGTACTCTTTTTAATAATTGGCCATCCAGAAGTGAGTAACCAACGGCTACTTCCTTTTTAAAGGTGTTACAAGCGCAGAGGGGGTGTTGGTGGTTGGTTCATAAGTGTTGTTAGAGGTCATAGTAAATAAATGATCATCTGGGTGTCAGATTTTTCTTGGTAAGGTTTAATACTTAAGTCATGTTTTTTCGGGGATGCTATCACATCCCCGAAGACTTTGGGTTTGAAGTGACGTTCTAGTGGCGCCGTATGGAATGGGCCCTAACCTAAGGTGTCCAGTCAATTCTAGAACATTAGATTCAACATTAACACGAGTAGCTAAGGATCTAAAAATAACCAAGATGATGACGTAAAAAGAGAATAGCCCGTTTGGGTTAATTGAATGCCCTTAATGTATATATGTACAAAGCAAAGAACCCCGATATGCCAACTGCTATACAACGAGACCACGGGAAATCAGAATTACTCCATAGTTTCTATAGGTAGAAGAAGAAACACAACTCAGAGCATTATCATTTCAAACAGGGTTATAATCTAACACAATGGCTTAAGAATACGCTCAAATGTTTCTCATTTTCAACGTCCCAATAGCGCACTCCATATCATAATTATAGTGCTATGACTAAGATGGAACAATCTCAGGAGTACTGGAACCAATAGCCTCCTTTTTTGTCTCGAAGTAGACCCCGCTACTTCCAGTCGTCGGTTATCTTGAGTATTCGACACGAACAATTTAGTGACACCTGAGCCGTGACTGGCATATACTGGTAAGAATCCATTTCTGCTACATTTAACGGGGTAACATAGATTTATCAGTGTATTTTATTTCAAAATAAATACTACTTATTATGAGTGGTCACTGAATATGCTATAGATAATATTCGGTATAACTGACACTTCCATTTGTCCGTGTTGAAGGGAACTAGGTCGGCCATCCTCAGCCGGATTTCATGTACTTCTCACTGGTGATACCCAATGAGTCTGGTTCCATTTCTCATATCTAATGCAAGATGCGCTTTCCTTTGAATATAGAATATTCGCTGATTGCTTTCTCAAACTCGGCGCTAATGGGTTCAACAAGACTCTTGGCAGTAGCCTGCAATGCAGCAGGTATCTTTGCAATCACAGCCGAGGAAAATTTATCAACGGCATCCTTCTGCAATTGAAGATTGATATAGATTGCAGCAGTCAGAAGTAATTTGTCGAATTTAGGCTTGGCTTTGATGATCGTAGTCAAAGTTGAGTTTGTGGTGGTCGCTAGGCTTGAAGTCGTGATAGCAACCCGGATAGCTTCGGCAACTGTGAGATTGGCAGAGGCATTGGCAACCTCAGTGCCTTTTTTTATATCAATAAGGAGCTCTGTTGATTTGAAAACAATGGCTGGCGTGCCAAAAAGACCACCATCCCATACGGAAACGGTCTCGTTGAGATCCGTTGTAGTGTTGGAAATGGTGCTCATAGCATCAACAATGGTCTCGCCCGATGCCATGGCTTTTGATGCCAGGCCCAATAGAACGAAGATATCAGAGAAATGCATGATAGTTTTTGGCAATCCTTTGCGAAATGAATGTATAAGGGGGTGGTGGCTCAACTCTGGAATTGAGATTCTATGCGAATTCCTTGATGGACATCTACGCTTTAATTGTTGTCAAATACGGAAATTATTGTGCCTTTAAACAGGCCTTTACGTACTTTCTAGCAAATATCAACTAGATTAGGCCCGACCGCCGTCGGAGCTGTAGATCCGTTTGCCCTGACCGTCAATGAGTGGTCAAAACAGGTAACAGAGGCGATTAGCATCGCACCTATTCTAGATACGGCACTTTTGTCCAAATTGAAACCGGGGTTCCCCAACAAAACTAGGCGCTAATTGATCCCGTTCTCATCACATGCATCTTATCTCTGTTTGTTCATCAAATAAGGCTCAGTTGTTTCTCCGAACTCACACGACTGATTGGTTAGAAGGTGTGTAAGCGAGGACATCTCCCTCCGAGCGTATCCATGTGGATTTGGCAAGCTGGCATGGGGAAGCTAGTACATGCCGCGGCACGTAGAGATTATGGTTGCACGTGGAGATTATCACGCTTGGGTACAAACGCAGTAAGCATAGCCAAGCAGCTATAGTCCAAATTGACAATTCCCACACCAACTGTCAATCTTTGGCCTGCCACCGACCAATCTCTGTGAGAAAAGGGCAAGAAAGAGCGAAACAAGTTCAAATTCTAGCAGTAAACAAGGGTGCGAATGAGTCGAAGACTTTTTTGGGGGGAAGACAATGTTGGCAGAAATGGATGCTTTTAGACAGAACAGTATGGTTGATGTGCGGGGTAATAATGATGCAATTATTTTGACGAAACTCGGGGGTACATATGAGTAGCTTTGGCATGGGGTCAAGGCCGGCTAATTAGATTTTGTTTATTTCCTCGGTATATCACAAGCCTTTCGATATGAGACCTAATGAATGCATACGCGAGACACCTCGGCAATTCCTTCGTCACCAGATGAATCCTCTCTTCAGTGTGACCCCCATGGCAAACCAAGCAACAAGATGAATGCAACAGCTTAAGCTTATGAAGCAACCTAATCACGAACTCGTGCCCTTTTCGGTCTAGTAAATGGAAATGAGAATTGTGCAGAATGCTAAAGGGGGGTTTAAAAAATATTGCGCTTGGATAATAAAGCACAGGGCCAGATTTGAGGTGTCTCAAGTGTAGTAATGATTGGTCAATAAGTCTCAGTTGTTCAATGGTAGCTTGAATCAATCAAGCCATGTTTATACCAGGCTGCTACAGTATGTAACACGTTTTATTAAGATGAAAATACAATATCCTTTTAAGATGTTGTTTATTATTGTTGGTCTTGATTTATTTACACTACACTATCCAGCAAGCTTCGCCGTTTCGTTTGCCTATCCCGCCTTCTCCGTCTTATCCAACGCATCTTGAAGCTTCTTCTGATTCTCCATGATTCTTTCCCGTCTCCTCGCGTCTGATCTCTTTTTCCGTTGTTTGCCACTGTCGCCTATAATGCTGGGAAGAGCCGTGGTGGCCACTATCAGTCCCTTGCAACCCATCTTGAAGTGTGACGCTGTTTCTTTAAAGTGATGTTTTGCGTCCTTGAAGCCTTCTTGGCCCATTGTCGCTTGTCTGTTTAAAAAATAGGCTTTTTGAGCTCTATCTGCTTTTATATATCGATCGGACGCTTGCTCCCGTTGGGCAATCAGCTGGAGCAAGGTGGTGGAGACAGGACGTTCCGCCACTGTGCTCTTGTCGGTGCTGCCATCTTCAGAGATAACATCACGCTCTAAATAGTCATGTTCTGACTTGGATTTTCCAGCCAGGCGTTTGGAGCGTTCTCGGACTCTGATGGACATTGAGGCAATAATTTAAAAGATTTTGACTAGAGCGCAAAGCACGATACCCATATTATTAGAAGATCTGTCTGAGGGGGGGGAAAGGTTGAAGGCAGAAAACAATTTAAAGCGCTCTCTTGGGCTAATGGTATGTCCATAATTCGCTCAACGAAAAATCGGGCGCCAACACATCGATATGAGTGTGTGGGCTGATTCTTCAGTTTAGTTTCGCAATAGTAAAGATATGTAAAATCTGCTGGTGTCAGTGTTCGGCACTTGAACGTTTCACTACACTTCTTCTACAGGCATCTTCCTGGCTGGTTGACACATGGCACGCCTTGACTCGAATGCATTGACACTACGAAAACACCCGTCCCCACCGGCCCTCAACGTGATTATAAACAAGAAGCGCCCAACGGCCTCATAGGCTTGAAGTAGAATTAAACTACCGCACCTGGCTGCCGTAGTCGCAGATCATTTTGATTGTAGTGAATAACCAGGCTCTCTCGAACGGGAGCTGCTGTATGCCATTGTAAATCAGGCTAGTTAAGCTTCACAAGTGACAGGCCCACCTGAGTCTGAATAAGGCGACTAACCCTAGACAGGCTTGAACTCATGATGAGTGGCAAAGTATAATGATACGACATTCTCGTTACACAAAAGTCAATTTCTGCGCTGATGTGAAAATAATTACGATACGTGACGACGCTCTACTCGCTCGCTCTATCCTGCCGGGATATCTCAGAGAGAAACCAGGGGCTCATCAACATTTGACAAACCAATCGAAGCCCAAGGGACTCACAAATAACATCCAAGTCTAATCCATTAATTAGGCGCCACCGCACCCAGCCGGTTATGCGCGCACGGGTTTTGGGCACGCGGCCCTGTCCGGCAGTTTCGGACCCTGCACACGTACGCAAAAATGGTTGGCTCAAGCAGTGCTCTCTCGAACGGCAAATCATGCAAAACATACGTCAGCCACTTAAAACCGTCAATAACGTCATTCGATTTTTGCCTCGAGGCCTTGAGCTGGCCGGCTGGACGGATGATTTGTTGGCTTCTTTGTAGCAACATGCAAACACTTAGTTAGCCCGCCGCGCCAGCCGAATTCGCACGCAAAATTGCCCCTCTAGTGTACGATGCCCAATGCAACGATATTCGGGCAGCCTTCGATTCTGGTCTCAGAATCAAGCTCATGGCCCATCCTTTGTCTTCTCTTTGAAATCCATCAAGCATGAATTTTAAAGAAGTAAACTTGCCCGCTCACCCTTGCGAAGAGATGCACCTAAGTAGTCCAGACAAAGGCATGATGGGACATTATAACAGCTTCCTTTGTAATTAGCATCATTTATGCCAATGTCCGCGTTGAAACCGCCTCTTTAACACAATTCACTATGGAAGACGAAATTCATTTAGGCTTTTTACCTATTTTGAGTGATCTTCACTGATAAATTTCCTTATTATTCCAAATCCCAATTGATCAGATTACGCTCAAAGCCCTAAATAGTATAAACGCCGTATCCATATTCTTCTTTAGTATCAACTCACCACGTACGTAGCATCTGTCATGGTATGAATTCGCCCGTCGAGACTAGATTTCCCATCCCAGAGACGCCATCTCGGCAGGGATGAGGTGATCAGTCTTTGGCAGTATTTCCGGAAACTGATGATGCATCATAGCTCCAGCAAAGAAAAATCCAACATTGCAGCCACTTCTGCGGCGAAAGTTTCGGATGTGCCGTATGCTTAGCTGGGATCTGGAGTGACTTGAATCAAGAACATGTTTTTGTTTTACACGACAGCAGAAGTACATCGAATTCAATGTTGTCTTATTGATTGCCATAAACCCTATCTCCGCATTGTTCAAAGGATTGGCCCCGCGAGCCTCGAGCCGTAAATCTTTTTTTTTTTTTAAAGTGGTAACGATAGCGACATTCTCCGTTGCCCTTCCCTTTTTTGTAAATAGTTGCGAGAACGTCCCGTCCAGGGGTGGAATGATGGGTGGAGTCATGCCCTTGTCCTGTCATGATCACCCGAGATTCAGTACGATCTTCCCGTTAAACGAGTTTAATGGCTTTTTCTGGGCCCAATGTACAGTCTCCGTAACGCCAGGGTCCCTGCTTGTCGTTCACAAATTCCGCGTATCCAGTTCTTGCTAAGAAAATAATACCGTTGAATTTTATTCCATGCAGAAATATGGTCTGGTCTGAGGCTGGTACGAGGCGAAGCCCGGTACGCCTCGTGTCCAATTTTGACTGACACTGTTTATTTTTCAACTACTCCCGAGCCTTTCTTCTTGCCTAAGCACGGGATGCCACATTAGGTTGTCAATATTCGGTCCCCTTTTCTCATCTAATCACTACAACAATGACTTATTTATTTATTTGTAAAAAAAATCAACCGTGGGCTCAACCAGGCAGTAGACCTAGGAACACCTTTATAGTACAACCGTTTTTTTGGATACAACCAGTGGCATTGCAAATGCAGCCCCGTGCCATACAATTAACTTTAACCATACTTTGTTTGGCCCAACAAAATCTTCTTTCGATTGACGATTACCTATCATGTCATTTTGCAGCTGCGTACAACCAACAGACGTACCAGGGGTTAGAGCATGCAGCCCTATCAGAACGCCAGGTATCCGTAACCAGCCGAAAAACCCAGGGGTATGACATGGGTTTACATTTCATCTCCATCCGGGGGACCGAAAGTTATAAAAATGTAGATTTTGACAGATAAGTTGATGAGGCCAGGGGCGTGTCTTCTTCTACCGGATCACTTCTATGTGGGAAGCCGCCATCTCTATCCAACTGGTCCAGTGCCTCGCCATCTTCACCGTTTGCGTTCCCAATCTCAAGCCTTTCCTCGTCAGCTTCGAATCAGGGCAGATCCGCATTGATGATTTGCGCCGTCAAGGCAAATCCAGCAGCAACAGCTACCCAACCTACACACCAGGATACGCTAGGTACAAGTCGCCTCAGAACAGCGCTCTTGGCTCCAGGTCTCGAACTCGGGACCCGATCGATGCAGTAGCTACAACCACCGCAAAGCACATTAATGTGCATGAACTAGTCGATTTTGACAAGTCAATATCACGAGGGGCCGCACTGACTACGGACAGAGCCAAAAGAGCCATACGAGTCAAACAATTCTTATACACCAAACGTGGCAGGTTGATGTACAAAGTTTGAATGGCAAATCAGTACCTAGATAGAACTCCACAGACACATTGTATTATCGTTTTAATTTAGTTGTTTATTTTGCTCGTGCAGCAGAAAACGTTGGAAATCTTCCATTTCCACCACATGAAATATAGCACAAGTCTAACTGCATAAATACGACCTGTCTTCCGTCTCCTTGTTCAGGTTTGAATTACGTTTCATTATCCTTAAGGAGCTAGCGTCTCGCAAGAGTAAGCACAATAGCAAACCTCCAAAGAAAGAGTGTGTAAGCAGGCAGGAAACATATCCACAGCACCTGATTTGACCCTCGTTTGGAAAGATTTTTTTTTTTTTGGCCGTGGCATAATGAGCGGACAAGATTTTGCTTCGGCATGGCGTGACTGGCAACAGGGTACGTTTGTTAGTTGCAGTAGTGGTTTATGATATGCGACCAACATGCATTCCATGCATGACCCTTGATGTGGTGACGGTAGCGGAGACGGGGCTGGTTCGGCTGCTGCAGGCGGACATTTGCATTACGTTCCCCGGATTATATCCAGGTCTCGGGATGCGAATGCAGGGACCAAACCTAAATTTCGCTTCTGTCACGTTAACTGCATTGATTTTTGTTTTGATTTTCATCATTATTCGTTTTCCAAGATACTAATCGAATTGGAGCCTGGGTTACTGGGCCGTCTAATCCTTCCCCCCGGCTGTCGGGCCCGAATGGGCATTTCGTGCAAGCAGCCCCTCCGGCTTTGTCCACCGTCACCGTCAACTTGCCAGGTTCCTCAGATCCAACGCCCAGAGAGCGGCCAAGACAACCAAATCCAACGTTGCAGATCTCCACTTATTCTAATCCCCAACCGGTTAGCCACGTGTACGGCCATAAGCACAGTATGTACACACGGCGAGGGCCTACTCGACGGTAGCCAACTAACAGAGGAGAACTACCGCATCTCCATTTCCATGCACTCCTACACCAGATACGGAATACTTCTTTCACATACGACATGTCTTGAATGATATGCGGCCAACACGGCCCCCTCCGGTTCCTGTTTCAGACCCGATCGATTGTGTGGCCCCCCTCCGACTTTCTCGGCAGTGCTTTTTTTCTTTTTTAGCATTCCATCTCATGCCTTCTGCCATTCTTCCTCTCTGATCTTCTGCAATATCTTTCCTGCATTTATTCTTCAGATTGCGAGGATGGGTAGCAGCACTAGCAGTCATGAATTAGGCAACCTCCCCAACGTCAAGGCCAATGAGGTCGTCGTGGAGACTGAGCCGTATTTAGAGGTCAGCTCCACCAGCGATCGTTTCGACAAAGACCAATTGGCGCTACTAGGAAAGAAACAAGTCCTCAAGGTAAAATATCACCAATATCAGTTTCCAGAGTAAGCCCTTCACGCTTACTAACGGAACCCGACTCAGCGCAACTTTGGTTTCATGTCGATTCTGAGTTTCAGCTGCACCATTCTCATCACTTGGGAAGCCGTCACCGTCCTCTTCGCTCAAGGTCTCAACAACGGTGGCACCGCGGGTGTCGTATACAGTTTCCTCTTGGTATGGGGCGGTAACTTTAGCGTCTTCACCACCCTGAGCGAGCTAGTCTCCATGGCCCCTACATCCGGTGGACAATATCACTGGGTCGCGATGCTGGCACCACGATCGTGCGCAAAATTCCTGAGTTACGTTACCGGATGGCTAACGGTCGGCGGCTGGCAAGGTTCTGTTTCCTCCAGCGCTCTCCTTACTGGCAATATGATTCTCGGCATGGCCACTTTGAACAATGAGACCTTCGAGGCGAAGCTGTGGCAGGGCACTCTGCTCTTTTGGGGCATCCTCCTGTTCGCTGTCTTCATCAACACTCTCGTCAGCTCTGCACTGCCCAAGTTCGAAGGGCTCGTTCTCACTTTGCACATTCTTGGCTTCTTTGCCATCCTTATTCCTCTTGTCACACTTGGGCCGCACGCCGATGCAAACGAGGTCTTTTCTGCCTGGGTCAATAATGGAGGCTTCAAATCTCAAGGATTATCTTTCATGGTTGGGATGATGGGTAACACTTTCGCCTTTGTTGGCACTGATGCCGCTTTTCACGTAAGCTTTCTTCTAATCTCAACTTGAAGTTGATCCTTTCTAACACGCAAGGTAGATGTCCGAAGAGACTGTAAACCCCGCCGTTGTTGTTCCTCGATCTATCCTTCTAAGTCTCGTCATCAACGGCAGCTGCGGTTTCGCCATGCTGGTAGCCATGGTCTTCTGCATGGGAAATTTCGATGAAGCAATCGCCTCTGGTCCCGGTATGCTGGGATTCCCGCACATGTACATCTTCAAGCAGGCAACCAACTCCTATGGCGGAGCCACCGTCATGTGTGCAATCGTCATGATACTTGGTGCTTGCGCGACCGTTGGCATGCTCGCCTCTACTTCACGAGTGTTCTGGTCCTTTTCTCGTGACCGTGGTCTTCCATTTTGGGGAGCGTTGTCAAAGGTTGACGACCGAACTACCGTTCCCGTCTGGGCTGTGATGGTAACATCTGTCATTGCGGTGCTTCTATCCCTCATTAACATCGGCTCGCCTGTCGCCTTTCAGAGTGTGACATCCCTCTCGATTTCCTGCTTGTACGCGTCTTATCTTATTGCCGCGGTTCTCCTCCTTTACCGCCGAACAACCAAAGGGTTTAGCCTCCCTGATTCTGCACATCTGCCAGCCCTGGCCAATACCACCGGTGCTGAGCTTATCTGGGGACCTTTCCACCTCCCCGGGGCCCTGGGCATTGCAAACAACATCCTCACTATTTGCTATCTGGTGGTTGTTGATTTCTTCAGCTTCTGGCCTCCCATGGTGAACCCAACGCCCGATATGATGAACTACAGTGTTGTAGTAACGGGTTTTGTTGCAATCTTCAGTGTCATTTACTACCTGGTTTGGGCCAGAAGGGAGTACAACGGCCCTGTCATCGAAAGGTAAATTACCAACCAGATGGGCCAGCCAACAGGGCGTCTCCAAGTTTACAAATTTAGAGCAAGGGACAGACAGAGAATGCATTACATTATTCCCATGGACAGCAAACAAGACCTGGAGCGGTGCATTCAGAGTATATAAAAGAATGTTAGAATAGGCGGTGTCCACATGCCCGAAAAATAAGCCAGCATCCACGTCATTCCCCCGGCTAAAAAAACAATCAATCAGAGTGCTGGAATTACTGGAGCCTTGAAATTTTCGCAACATGCCGCAGCGGCGCTCGAGGTCGGTTAAAAAAAAAAGATCAACACCAGCGGCCTTGCTTATCTACTCTTCCCACTATCAAACGGGTGACCAACGTCATTCATCTCTCGTAATCAAGCCAATCTTTGGTAGGTGTGGATACCGGTAAATGGCATAACCTTATTTTACGTCTTTCTATTGGTAGAGCCTATGGAATGCCTTCAGTGGGAGGATTGTGGATGGTCAGGATAGCCAGGATAGGTAGATGCTGGTGCAGCAACGTGCCGAGTAGCAGCTTGAAACGCGTCGACCCCACGTGTGAATGTGTGTGACTGTGACTGCGGAGCCCCCAGCCCACCACCACCCAACGGCGCAGAAGATGACCCTCCCACACGGACAAAATTATCGTCGCGTTTCGCCTTTGTCGGGGCAGTCCATCTGCCCCTCTGGGGAAGCGACGCGCTGTTTTCGGGCGCTAAAATCGGCAGCCCAGTTGACATACGTCATAGACAATAAAGGGTGGGGCACGGCTGCTGCCCCCGCAGAGATCATCGATTTCTACCTATCCGAGAGATGGTTTGTTAAGAAATGCCACCGCCAACCTCTACAATGTCTGCTGAGCCAAGTGCCTAGTGGCTTGGAAAACATTGGTTCGTCCTAATGCACTCAGCCTTGCCTGCTGGCCTCAGGGTCGTGCCTGAAACAGTCCGCGAACGCGAGACGTACAAGTTGGTCCTCCAGTTGACGTCTCTCCCAAGTTCGCCCTGATAACCCTGATGCCGCAGATACGACGGCTCTCTGTTGACCACTGCGAGGTTTAACAACGACGGTGTCCCTATTCCCAGCTCCGAGCTGCTCACCTGCGCCGACGGGACTCTCACGGCCCTCGCCCAGCTTGCCACCTGTCAGACGGGCACGTCCCGGTCGCTCATCTCCCTCTTCGACCGAACACACCAATACATCACCACCGAGGCCACGCCCTCTCTTCCACTAGTCCCCAGCATCTCCCAGGACCAGCATGGCGAAGAACTTTGGCTCTGTGGCACAGCCATTCCGCGCAGTCATGGCGCGTGCAACTTCACCCTTTGCAGCCCCGATGTCATCGAAATGGACAACACTCATGACACTGGAAAGTTACCCGTCATGGTTGTGCAAGATCTCACAACCGACCCGCGGTTCATGAACAGGCCGTATTGTCGCCCCGGAAGCCCTGCCCGATTTTATGCTGCCGTTCCCATCCGAACGCATCGAGGAATAAATATTGGCGTTTTTTGCGTTATCCACACCGAACCAATCACCAACTGGAACGATGGACACTCTGAAATTTTGCGGAACTTGGCTGTTATCGCCATGGGTCACCTCGAGACCAGGCGGCTCAAAGATGTCCAACGGCGCAACCACCGCATGGTTACCGGGCTAAGATGTTTTCTTGAGGACAGGCACGCCCAGTCCTCACACGAACCCGAGTTCACTCCCTCGTCATCAGAAGATGGCTCAACAGACGGCGAATTCCGCCCTGGGCTACACAATGGGGATACAGCGCCATCGCTGGGAGGTGGGCTCAATGTTGACATGGATGATCCGCAGCGGAAAGTTACTGAAGCAAGATGCGATGCAACACAACCAGAGCCAGCCGACAATGCTTCCGGTACAGATACCAACGAACTTCCGGAACCCGATGCTGTCTTCTTCAGGGCGGCCAAAGTCATAACGGACACGATTGAGGCAGAGGGGTGCGTTTTCCTCGATGCCAGCCCACACACCTTCAACGGAGCACTTTTCGATCACCCCAATCATGGGGAGGGAGGGAGGAAGGCAAGCTGCTCATCGACTTCTGACTCCGATTGCGAGGATACTGTTGGGAACAACCTGCCTCCAACCTCCACCGAAACTTTGGGGCCACCATGCCGACTGCTGGCATTTTCGGAAACCAAGACCCCCGATATGTCCACTACGGTTGCGCCTGTCTCGCCTGACCGTATAGGACAAGCATTCCTTTCCAAACTCCTTCGACAGTACCCAAAGGGGCACATCTTCAATTTCGACCTTGAAGGAGAAACTCAGCAGTCACCCTCCACGGTCGGTGATTCCCGCCTTGAACAGCCAAACACCTCAACGACTTCGGTAGGAGACACTACTGAGGGAAAATTAGAACATGGCAAGTCTCCAGAAACCTCTCAGCATGGCCCCAAATCAAAGCAGTTTGAGGCCCATGTAATCTCAGAGGCGTTTCCGGGGGCGAGAAGTGTTGCTTTTGTCCCGGTCTGGGACCCAGCCAAAGAACGCTGGTCGACAGCAGGCTTCGTCTACACTTATGCGAGAACCCGCATCTTCACTGTCGAGTCCGAACTGGGTTATTTTCGGGCATTCGGGATGCTTTCAAGCATGGAGAAGCTACGGCTCGAGACAATGTTGACTGATAAAGCCAAGACTGATGCTCTTGGATCACTATCTCATGAACTACGCTCACCTCTCCACGGAATCACTCTTGGCCTCGAGCTCTTGAATGACACAGCGCTCACCAGTCGGCAGGAAGGGCTGGCTCAGGCCATTGAAGTCTGCTGTCGTACATTGACGGACACAATAGATCATCTCCTCGACTATTCCAAGATAAACAACTTTATGAACAAAGAACAGGCAGAAAAAACAGGCAGTGTTCCCCGAGGGCTGCGTTCAAATAGCCATCAATCAATTGAGGCCGGTATGAAGACTCTGTATGGCCAAGCGCGGCTCGATGTTCTGATCGAAGAAGCCATGGAAAGCGTTTATGCTGGGTTCAATTTCCAGCGTCTGTCCATTACCCAACACTCTAGAAATAGAGGTGGGGGACCAAGTAATGCCGGTATTACAGCTATGCGCCGCGTGGAATCTGCACAGGCAATGGAAGATCTCGCAACTTCTCCGTCGGAAAAAGGAGTTGTCAGCTTTGGCCAAGTCAGGGTTATATTAACGGTCCAACCTTTGCGCAACTGGAAGTTCTATACTTTACCGGGGGCTATTAGGCGTATTGCTATGAATCTCATTGGGAATGCTTTAAAGTATACTGAAACTGGCATCATAAAGATTTCTCTTGAACAAGTGTCCAAGGGAGACGAATCTACAGTTAGCCTTGCGGTGCAGGATACTGGAATTGGCATTGGGGCAGACTTCCTGCAGCATGGCTTGTACAAGCCCTTCTCACAGGAAAATCAGCTGGCGCCCGGAACAGGTCTGGGGCTGAGTTTCGTCAAGCAAATCACTGCCCAGCTTGGTGGTCATGTCTCTATGAAAAGTCAAGTTGGGTTTGGAACAACAGTGACCGTCTCTTTAACACTATCCCGGTCTGAAGGTGGTTCTAATATACCCTTCAATGCACCAGAACTCGATCATGAACATACCGGCCCGGTTAGCATGCGAGACCTCAATCGGCTTCGGGTTCGCGTCCTTGGGTTTGACAAACCACGGACTGTCCTAGATGATCCACAGTCTAATTCCCTAGATCTTGATGCTCAATTTCTTGTTGAAGGAATTTGCCGTGAATGGATTCGAATGCAGGTCATGACAAGCCCTGAAACTCGGGAGATCGTGCCGGACGTAGTCATCTGGTCTGAAAGTGCAATATCCGGTTTTTCCAGTAATGACCAACGACTTACTAAGATTCCCTGTATTGTGGTCTGCGACAACGCTCATAGTGCACATCAATATGCCAATGGTCATAAGAAAGTCAAAAAGATTCGAATTGTCGAGTTCATCTCGCAACCGTCAGTTCCACGATTCAGATTTCCGAGACTATCCTTACTAACTATATCATAGCATTGGCCCTCGTAAGTTATCCCAGGCTATATCTCTAGTCATGAGGCGTTGGGAGGAAGAACGAGACAGCTCACCGCCAGCTTTATCGGAAACGATATCACAAGGTATAAGTCTGCCACCAATAATTTCCCAGTCTCATTTAAAGTCGCCATGTCTCTTGAGTCCGCATCCACCACCAGATACATCCAAGGGCTACTTCTCGCCTGCCAGATTCCTTCTTGTTGATGATAACAACATCAACTTGAAGGTTCTTGCATCATATGTAGGCAAATTAGGACAACTATATCACACAGCTGTCAATGGCCAGGAGGCTGTGGATGCGTGCCAATCAATCGCTCAGCAGTATAAATGCATTTTGATGGATATCTCCATGCCTGTGATGGACGGCTTCGAAGCTACAAGGCAAATCCGCGCCTTGGAGAAGGAAAAGCAGCTCGAACCGGCTCTTGTCATTGCACTCACCGGTCTTGCCTCGGAGAGTGCCCAGCAGGAAGCTTTCAGCAGCGGCGTTGACTTGTTCCTTGCGAAACCAGTTAGGCTGAAAGAATTAAGTGCGATTCTGGAGGCCAAGGGAATAACGGGATCTGCGAGCTGAATCAGTTTGTTTGCGAGATGTCTTGCATACAATCTCGGCGTTTCTCGGCGTTTCTCGGCGGTCAGTCTATCAGCGGAACATACATATTACGACTTAATTTTTTATCATGAACAGAAATTCTACATAACAAAAACATGTCAAAATCTTGAATTATAAAAAGATATATATTCTTAACAGAATAAACTTACAGTATATATTAACCGTTCTTCTCGGTGAAATAATAATTTTTCATAATCTTTATTACAATGCTCATATCAAAAAATATATCTGGCAAGTCCTTGTCCGCATGGGAGTATATGTAGATGAAGGTCGGGCTTAGTGGGCTACAGCTATTGGGCCTACTTGGTTGAAATAGCTGCCCAGCTGGTTACATTGGGTCAGCTGACTAGCTGACCTAGATAAAATGGATCAATTGATCCAGCTAGCCTAGAAAATCAAGCTTCCATGCCCCTCCTTTTAACCGCCCCTAGCTGTGACTAGTAGAGCCCTCCCGAGCCTGCTAGGCCGGGCAGGCCTAGCTAGCCTAGCCGGCTTGATCAGATTGATATTATTCTATCCTTTTGTTGTTTTTGGGCTGGTTGGTTGTCTTATTGCCATAGCTATTTCCACCCCATCTCAATAATATTCCGGTATGTCGTTAATGGTCGGTCAAGTGAATACGCAACCAACTCTGATAATCCGCTTGCTTCTAGTCGCTACGGTAAACGGCCCATTCCACTGCCTGCTTTGTTTGTCATTGTTTCACGTGACGGGAAAGAATATAGTAGGTAGGTAGGCCTCCCTGCGCGTTGTCCCGTACCACCTACCGTCTTGTGGCACTGGATGGGTCTTCGAACCATGAGGGTGGTTTGTCGCACTCGACCAGGATGAGTTATCTTGCCAAGACGGCCTCAAACGCAGCATCATTTGCGGTATGCAACCGTGGAGTGATGAATGAATGGTAACTCGTGAGTGGTTGTACCAGCGACAAAGCTATCATTTGTCAGCTTATTGCACTGCACGTATTGCGTGCTTTTTTGCTTTTTTGCTTTTTTGGGATTGCATCTTGGCTCCTGTCCAATCAGGGGGAGGTTGCAACTCGGCGCTCCACCAAACCTGAGTCTTGTAAGCTGGTATAGCCAGTTTGTTGGGGCACTAGAAAGGCGTCAACCGCCAGAATAACCTGCCCAAAACCCCCATGGTTTGTCCTATATTCCCGGGCAATCCCCTGGCAGCTGACACGGGAACTACCTATAGAATAGACAGGGAAATGAATGGATCCATCCAGCTTGGTCTGTGCCTCAATCGGTGCTGCACGCTCGCTCTCCGTAGGTAGTAGCGTCGCCGTGGATACGGCAGATAACAGTGGGACTTGGTCGGGCTTCGCAAAAGCAAGCGCGTCACAGTTGCAATCGCAATCAATCGCGTAAAGTATTTTCTCGGGGTTATCTGTTCAGACAGACCTTCCTCCTTCTTCCATCCTCCGCTTTGCTCATTCACCATCGAATCCAATCCATCCATCTACCATCAGCCCATCATCACACATTCCCACATCACACACCATGTCTGCCTTCATCCAGCGCCCTGCTCCCGCCTTCAAGGCCAACACCGTCTTCGCCGGCGGCGAGTTCAAGGAGGTGTCCCTCTCTGACTACCTCGGCCAGTGGTGAGTATTGCTCCTGAGCTCCCAGCAACCGCCGGATGGCCCTTTGCTCCAATCTAACAACACTACTCTTCCACAGGGTCGTCCTCCTCTTTTACCCTATGGACTTCACCTTCGTCTGCCCTACTGAGATCGTCTCGTACAACGACAACCTCGCCCGCTTCAAGGCCCTGAACACCCAGGTCCTCGCTGTCTCTACCGACTCCCACTACTCACACATCGCCTGGCAGGCACAGCCTCGCAAGCAGGGTGGCCTTGGCCCCGACCTGGAACTGCCCCTGGTTGCCGACCCCTCCCACGCCATCTCCAAGAGCTACGGCGTCCTCCTTGAAAACGAGGGCATCGCTCTCCGTGGCCTCTTCATCATCGACCCCCAGGGTGTCCTCCGCCAGATCACCATCAACGATCTGCCCGTCGGCCGCAACGTCGAGGAGACCATCCGCCTTGTCGAGGCCTTCCAGTTCACCGACGAGCACGGTGAGGTCTGCCCCGCCAACTGGATGCAGGGCAGCAAGACGATGAAGCCCGACCCCAAGGGCAGCCTTGAGTACTTCGGTGCTCAGGCTGAGGACACCAACGGCCACACCAACGGCAGCAACAAGCGTGCCCGTGTCGAGTAAATCGGCCAACACAAAAAAGTTCAAATGTTTCTTTTCCCAGCTGAAAAAAAAGCGGATAAAGGTGGCTCAAGGGTTTGTGCGATAGATGTGTATTGTATATTTAGCCTAGACTAGACCGAGCTAGACTAGCATAGCATGTAGAACAAGGAAAACAGGACCTCTATGGAGTCCGGATTGGACCTATTTTACCACTGGAATTCGCCTCAGCTGAACCGTAATATCAGCCCGTAGCCTGCGCCTGGACATGTTTCCTTTTCTTTTGCCATTTGCAACAGGTCTAGTAGACACATACATCTTCAACGGGCGCATGCTTCATTCCCCAAGCTTATGAAGCTGCAGCATACTGCTCTACAAGGGGCCTCAAGCAATCCTCCAGGTTCACCGAATCGGATCTGCCTAGTCTGCGAATCAATTCAGTAGCTCTCTTGTCGACTTTTCCTACGTCCTTCTTAAGTCCGGAATGTCAGTCAGGAAGGTCTTGTCAGGGTCGGCCAAGCGCAGCATTAGGCACAACTACCGGGGTTAGCGTCGACTAGTCTGATAGCCACAACTGCAGGACTTACTCAGGTTTAGCTCAAAAGTGGGCTTCTCCTCCTTGTACCATTTCCCACAGGGCCTGCTCCGCTTTCGTCTTGGCTGCCGAGTAGGCAAGATATCCTCCAGCAGGTCCCTGGGGGGCCTTTGCCGGAATATGAGATGGCGACGGCCTCTTCGTTGTACGTATCCTTGTTCGCCACCTACTCCTCGCCGGGCTTGGGAACCGCCGCCGCTCCGGAGGAGGACGTGTAGGCAAATCGAGATACCGAGGATGCCTTGGCCGCAGATTGAGCAACGTTGAGAGTCACAGCCACGTTGATAGGGACAGCGCTGTCAGGGTTGGGGTCCAGGTTGGTGATGGCCAGAGTGTGTACCACGCCGTGGGCGCCGTCGAACGCAGCATCAAAGGCTCCATCACACCACGCATGATTGCAAGTATCATTGTCCACGGCCACTTTGGAAAGTTCCTGGATATTCACCAAGTATTCAGCTTATATAGCAAGTTTGTGACGTCTTGGAAACTAGCAAGAAGTGGAACCCTTCTTCTCGGCAGGTTCTCCAGGACAACAATAGATCACATTTCAAGCGGAACGAGGCACGGGACAAATGCCTTGTGCACAAGCCGTCATTGGGTCACTTCCCCGTTAACTGCGGGACCAGTCCTCACAGAATTTATCGTCAAGGTTAACTGGTGTTTGTTATAATTGATTCGTACATATTGGGATGAATAAAGGCATGCTAGTGAGGGCGGTCACTGTGGACACTCCAAAGATGGGGGCTATTGCAACAGTTTCCGATAACATATAATGGTTGAGAAATACGCGTAGTTTTGCGGCTAAAGAATACAAGAAGTTTCTCGGCGAAAAAAAAAACCCAGCGAATTACAACTCGTCCGTATCCCAAGTACTACGTAACTTGCTATCCCGTTCGTAAGCCTTTATTTTCAAATCAACCGTATTTAAATCTCGGAAACACTCTGAGGAGAGCGTAATGGCTGACGACATGATGCTTATTGCATTTCTAAACTACAAAGTTTTCTTGTCCCATCCATCTCGGGGTATCACATATTACTCTTCTTCGAATCCATCCCAGCGAAACTGGGTTATATCTCCATCAGGCATGCAGCGTCTCGTTCCAGGGACGCCAGAACTGATTACTCCAAGTCGGCATGCATTTAACACTTTCAGGTGGCTCGGGGATCCAGTCAATGCTTTCCTCGCCGGCCACCTTATCCCGTGTCCAATCCGACGTGTATCCTTTGAGTTGCTTAATCGCCCTCCCTTTTTCGTCTGAGTATTCGAAATTCACGGTCGGGACAACAGCAATCTTGCGATAGCCCCTGAACCACATTTCCTTGCAGAGAATTTGAGGTTCGCCTTGTATGCATTCGCCTCCTTTGCCACTACGAGCATCGCGGAAACGAAGACCTTCCAGGAAGGGCGCCGCACTAATCGCCGCTGCGCCGTTCCAACATGAGAAAACTTGAAAGGGCAGGTTGTCGAAATAGCGAGCGCTGGTCTCAGGGGCGTTCCAGAAAAGATTCCATGCAGAGTTCCAGTTGCCATCAGAGGGTATCTCGAAAAACGAGTCGCCCTCGATTGTCCGGGCAACCCAGACATCGTAAAAAGTTGGGTCCGGCCCCGCGTATGTCCAATCCATGGCACACGTCATGTCGGCTCCAAGGGTACGGCGTTGGAGCGCAAGTTCCAAAAGGTCTTCGGGACATGCGGCGACATCATTGACAAAGAGCACGGTGGTGTTTTTCGAGACACGGTCTGCATCGTCAAACATGGGCTGGAGAGCGAGGTTGCGCAACTCGGCTAGCTTGCGAATTCTGTTGCCCTTGGCGGGGTTAACATCTGAGCATGTGTAGTAGTACGAAAGACCAAGACGGTCGAGATAAGGCCGCAGAGCGACGAGGACATCAGATGTTCCATCTGGCGAGTTGCCTTCAACGATTGAAAGCGCACAGCGCCGGGGCTCTAGAAACTGTGCAGTCTCGACGATGCTGCCCAAAAGTCGTGGCAGAATGTGCAGGCAGTTTCTCAAGTCGAGAGCGAAAAAGAATTCAATATGCGGAGAGTCATCTAGGTTGGGTTGCTCTTGTCGCAGGGCCTCGTATCGTGTGGTATTCAAGGCAGGGCACTCGAGACGCGACGGTTTTGTTGCGGCGGGGTCAAGAATCGCCGTGATATAAGGAGAAATGGCGTCGGCGGCAAGGATGGTACCTAAACACAATAAGTGATGAAACACACATGTCTATGCAAATAGATGCTTGCCGTTCAGAATAGCCGTGTCATGCACGTAGGGTGTCGTAGATTGCGTCAAAGATGCAGGAGGAGACTTGGTCAAAGTCCCATCAGATTGTTTGACGCTGGCAGTGGTGGCAGCAAAGACACTGCTGGTGGTCGACGGTGCCGTGGATAAATTTGGAAAGGCTGTTTGGGTTTGTAAAGTGCCAGATTGATCAGAATATCTTGTAGAAATTGTAGCTAAAGATGTCGCCTTGTTCTGGAAAGCAAAAGGCAATCGAGTGAAACGATCGCGGCCAAGATACAAAGTCGTTGAAGCCAGTAAGATGCATATAGTTGGCACGAGCACCAACAGCAGCTTGCGATGCATGGTTTCCTCAAGCAGATAGGTCCATCACAGGCACCTCACCATAAAAATGCAGCGCAGTTACGACAAGTTGGCGAGGTGACAAGGTGAGAAAACGAGCATGTGAGGAAAAGTAAGAGAGAAAGCGTATGAACGCATCGTGCAGAAGAAGAGTAACATCAGCAACCAGCCAAAATCCCTTTTGTTTGTCACAGCACCTTCGGCCTGCAGGACAACGCACAGCAGGGCCCATGTGAATCCTGCCATCAGCCGGGAACCCTTCGGATAGAGTTGCAAAAGCTCCAGCGAATAATCACCACTAACCAGCGCCCGGGGTGGCACGGGTGGATCCTGCAACCCGCCTTGCTTGCATGCCACCTCATCAGATGTGCCAATCGCAAGTGTCGCGGGTGAGCTGCTACAGATATCCCCGCTAAGACTCTGCGGTGGGAGTGTTGGAACCAACATCAACTAAAAGGGCAAGGCAGGGCAGTATCATAAAGGACGTGAGGTTTCTTTGCAATAGCCACTGAGCTGCGACATAAAGAGCTTTTTTCTCCCTTGGATCTCATTGACCAGACTTGCCCCTCCGTCTAGGGTACCATCCATGGTATCCCACTCACATCAGCATTAACATCAGGCAATCCTTGGAACAAGAAACGCTTGCTCAGAATAGATTGATGAAATCCCATCCATACATTATAGTGCCGAATTGATTATTCTTTTTATTTCATATCTCTATCTCCGTATTGTTTTTTTGGATGAGTTTGAGAGTATCTCCAACTACGGCCACAAGTGATCGAGGTTTGTCCCAACACTACCCCACTATGCTCGCCAATAATTATTTCCACCTTTCTAATCCAAGTGTCAGCCCAACCAATAGGGTTATATACAATGACCATACCATTCAACCGACTTTTATTCTAGAATTGCAAGAGGGCCCAACAGTTTGTACCGATGTGAGTGGGTTTAATTCATTGTTCCTTATTAACAATACGTTGCCGGTAGATTTCTCAGATCTGAGTTTGCTCACAGATCCTAGCGAGTGAAACCACGAATGCTCCAAAGGAGTTCATACATGTTCACACTGAAGTGGGTGTTCGTTGATCTCAAAGTATCGTAGTTTCAGCTGGTTATATAATGGTAAATTTCAATATCGAACTCATGTATTTCCCCGCCTAGAGTTCCTTGGATAATCATTGTGTTTCATTAGTTGAACATGTAACTAGCAGGATTATACTGGTGAATTGTTTTATTCGAGCCGAGGAAAGTACAGAATTCTGCCCCATAGGTAAGGTTTCAATATGGGGCTAAATCTGCAAACTGCTACACGAATGCATCCATATGGTATAGGGAATTGACGCTTGAGAGTTGAGACGCGGTTTTCGGCGAACCTAAAAAGGCCCAAGCCGAAAAGAGCGAGCATTACAAACAAAGCAGAAGATGCATCCGCTATTCACAGAAACGCATTGGATCATCAAATATTGAGAAGCTTCTCAATTGATAGCAAAAGAGATAAGTCGTACGAATACGAAGCCACCGTTGATCGTCAGGTGTTATCATAGTGGTTCGTTCAGGTAAAGGTCCCAGGATCCCAAGGTCAGCCGAGCGTGTGAGCTCAAACCACGTGATTCAAATTAGGCACGTTGTGATTGGCCAATTCCCGTGCCCGAATTGGGTCCGCCATTCAACTTCCTCCAAATCAGCCCATCCTCACAAATCCCTCGAGAAACACTTGCTCCCAAGCATCACCTAAACCTCCACCGCCGGCGCAATCGTCACAATGTTCATGCAACGCACCGCCATCGCCGCGGCCCGCCGCGCCGCCATCCGCCCCGTCGTCGCCCGCAGCTTCACCACCTCCATCGTCCGCTGTACGCATTTTGCTCCCGCCCGTCAATTGACCTTGGAATGACCAATGGCAAGCGTCGTATGATTGATGACGGCTGACTTGTGATCCTCCCAACAGGCGAAGCCCCCAAGCCCGCTGCCTCCTCCGAGAAGCAGGTCGGCTACAAGACTCTGAAGGGTACGTCGCCATGATTCCGAGCACCCGATTGCCATCTTTCCGCCCGCCCATTAACCTCGGCCGAGTCATCATTGATCGTGTTCCGCTGACGAGAAGCTGCCAACAGAGGTCCGCACTGACGAGGATCTTTTCGGACCTGGTGCCAAGCCCGGTACCGTCCCCACCGATCTCGAGCAGGCTACCGGTCTGGAGCGTCTGGAGATTCTCGGTAAGATGGAGGGTGTCGACATCTTCGACATGCGCCCTCTTGACGCCTCCCGCAAGGGAACGATGGAGAACCCCATCCTCGTCCGATCCGCCGGTGAGGAGCAGTTTGCCGGTTGCACTGGCTCCCCCGCTGGCTCCCACGTCGTTCAGTGGCTCGGCGTAAGTCCTTATCTCATGGCAATGGCCATGCCCGGACAGATGGAGCTGGTGTGCTAACCACATCGAATGTCTTTTTTTAGATCACCAAGGACCGCCCTATTGAGCGATGCCCTGAGTGCGGCGGCGTCTACAAGATGGACTACGTCGGCCCCGCGGATGACCACCACCACCACCACCCTCCTGAGATTGAGGAGCCCAAGACCTTTGCCGACTACATCAAGCCCGAGTACCGATACCGATAAATGTACAGCACGACATTGGGATTGGTTGTATTGAGGGAAAACTAGACGAGGGTGGGAAGGTGCCCCGGGGAGTGCAGCGGCTTTGTGTGTAGATTTAGGGTGCCTTGCTCCCTGTGTCAATTTACTAGCTTTCAGAAGTTGTCTTGACCACTTGAATTGCCTGAGTTCACGACAAGAGCCAATATTCCAGTGACGTACGACTTTTTGGTGTGATTTTGAAGGTGGGTTGAGTTGCCATGCCGCTATACTATACGGGTCGGTACCCGGAACTCTGGGAAGCTGGGGTAGTAGTCTAGTTCATGCAATTGCATCGTAAGCTTCGCATCCTCACGTTCTAGCCTATGTATGACCAATCCATGCTCTTCACCGGCCAATCGTTGAGTAGTCTTAGCAGTAATGAGACAACCCCTACGTGGACTGTAGAAAACCAATTCGCAACACTAAAAATTATCCGTCGTTTGGACATGAACGTCTGCCTCTCGACTACGGCACATTTCTTGGGCAGCAGCTTGAAGGTGGCGTGAGTTGTTGGTGATACTAGGCAACCAATGCGGCACGGCACAGCAGCAGCCCGTGTTGTTTGAGACATTGCTCAATTCAACTCCAGAATTGGTTGGCCGGCTGCAAGTAAAATGAAGTGAAAGACAAAACCGTGACTGCTGAGTTCAGCCTTCGTCCTCGTCAAAGCTCAATTTAATCTTCTTGGGCTTCTTCTTCGGTTTGCGATCCTTGGACTTGTCCTCGCCCTCCTTTTCTACCTTAGCCTTGACGTCTTTGTCGTCGTGCTGGTCTGCAGAGTCGCCAACGACCTTTCCGACTTTGCGTTTTCGTCCGCCCAGGACGGCCTTGGCGTCCGATGTCTTTGACGCATCTTTGCCGGGCGCTGCATCCGGGCCGGCGGCGTGAGCTTGCGAGTCCCCGACCACGGCGCCGTCCTTGTCCACCTCGAGGTCTCTGACGACGTTGCCTGACTCGTAAACGACGAGCGGCGCATCCTCAGCCTCCTCGCTGCTGGACCGCTTCTTGCCCGCCCGCCGCTGTGCGGCGAGGATAGGGTCGGGACCCGAAGCACCAGAAGCCTGTGCTCGGAGGGCAGCTAGAAAAGGCGGGGTGGAGGTGTCGTAGGACAAATTTTTGGACGTAATTTTGGGCGATGGCATTTCTCCGGAGTTTTGGGTGCGATGGAAGGGGGGGGGGGGCGGGATAGAGATAGGGAAACACGGGGTGGTGTTTATTCGGGCAAATTAGATGACGTGTCGCAAGGCGATGGGTAAGGAAGGGGAAGAAAATTACCGTTTACTTGGCGCCCACCTTGTAGGCAAATTTGTCCTGCAAGACGGAAGCGAAGCGGGTTGGGGGAGACGAGGGTGGTGGTATCGCGGTGTGGGAGTGCGATGTGTGGTGCCGTCTCCAGCATGTGTGGCTGGCTGTCAAGGTCAGGCTAAGGTGAGGATCACAGTTTGTGGCTCACCATTGAGAATGAGGCTCAACCAGGGCTTTCTTGCTCTCCATGAGCCCAGGACCTCGTCAAACAGTTTTAGCCTCCAGCCATCTACCGGCCGGGCACAGGCAAGGACGCCAATTCCAGACCCAGGCTGCTGTTTTTAGCTCTCTTCATGCACCATCTTATGCCTTGAGGTGTTGCATGCAATGCGCATCGCTATGATGCACACTCCCAGGCATCCCACTGGGCTAGATGGGGGACGGCTATAGTGCAGTGGACTTGGACGCATCCACACAGACCGCCCACCAGCAGCACCAATACCAACACCAACAGAGCATCATTGCTGTTGTCCACAGACACCCACAGACTCGCTTGACACGAGCAGCTACTATCTTTGGCGCAGCGGCACACGACAGTACGGCGAGGCGAGACAGTAAATCGGCTGGTCTCGTCCTTCCATGCCCCAGCACGACTAGGACTCCCCGATTGCAAAAAGATGCCCGGACGAGCATGACAGCGCCCCTGATTGGATTCAGTTGTTGCGACCACCATGTCGTGATTGGTTCCGTCGGCTTTAACCCTTAGCACCCCTGTTCACGACAGGGATCAATGCCCTGTCTGATCCCCTCCGAGCGCCCCCGTCTCTCCCGGGAAGAAAAAAGGAAAAAAGAAAAGACGTGCCCCAAGGCCCACCAGAGAGAGACAAAGAGACCACCTTGTTTTGTGCGAGCCCGCCTTGTTCTTCATGCCAGCGAGGCTGCTCCAAACGCCCACAGTTCCCCCCTCCTCCGCATCTGCTACTCAGCAAGCTGGCGCTCTGATAACCGAGGGGCTTACATATGTACATGCGCTTACATCGCAGCACATTATCAGAAAATAGAAAGATAGAAAAAAACACATCTGCACTACCTACCTGCAAATACCTGACATCATCACATCAACCGTTTCTTAAACTCCACGTTTTCTCTCCTCCCTCACCCCGCCGCATCCTTCGGTTTCTATTACTACTACGTTCATCTCCTTCCCCTTTATTCACTGGTGTGGTTCTGCGTTTGCCGGTTCCGCCGCAACTAAACAGAGAGGCCCCACCGCTGTAGCTTTCGGCTCTGGACGCGTCAGTGGGTGGGAATTTCTGGTTTAGGGAACGTGGTCTGGTCCCTGCCGCTCGTTATTAATTCCAGCATCAATAACGTCCTGAGCTAGCCCCGTCATCCACTCTTTTGCTCGTGCAATCCTGCTCCATCGGCGATCTTGCAGTCATTGTTTCTCTTTTCCCAATTCCCTCCGCTTAGCATTGTCCCCGACCCTCGACCCTCGACCCGACTATAATTCTCCTCCATCTTCGCCCGAGCCAGCCGCTTCGCATTGCTGCTTCTGCTTCGAACATCTATCCGACTCCTATTCGTCTCCGCCGCCGCACCGATGCTGGCGCCTCTGTAACGGCGCATTCTATGTTCGCTCGATCCTCGTCGAATTCATCCGCTCCACCAGCCGTTGAGCCCGGCCCGTTATCATCATGGACCTAATCCGGCGGGCCAGCAAGGTGGTCACCGAACCACGCTCCCCCCTTCCCACCGAGGAGAGGAGGGGCTTCAAACCCAAATCGAATACAGACTCCCGCTGGGCCTTCTTCCGCCGCCCGTTGCGATTGCGGGGGAACTCGACCATATCCGTGCCGCTGGGCATCGTCATCTTCTTTCCCATGCTCGTCCTCATCCTCATCTTCGTCCTCTACTTCAGCCATCCCACTTCTCCTGCCGGATTCTTAATACCAGGCGGCGCTCCTACTGGCATGCGGTGCGTAATCCTGCGACCACTCCCGGAGCTCTCAATTAACCTGTATTTGACCGGTACACTAACATACTTTGCGACCGTGCAGAAAAATCAGCGAAAAATACGATAAAGTCTTCGTTGAGGGTTGCGTCGAGCCCGATACATCAAAACCCCGTGCCAACGCCGCCTTCGTCGTCCTCGCCCGAAACACAGATCTTGCGGGCGTCCTGCAGTCGGTTAAGTCTGTCGAGCGCCACTTTAACCGCTGGTTCCACTACCCTTACGTCTTCCTGAACGACGGTGATTTCGATAACCACTTCAAGGCCACGGTCCGGAAGCATGTGTCGGGAGAGGTCGAGTTTGGCAAGGTCGGACGAGACATGTGGGACTACCCCGACTGGATCGATACCAAAGTTGCCAAGGAAGGCATTGCGAAGCAGGGCGACCAGGCTGTCATGTACGGTGGCCTGGAGAGCTACCACAAGATGTGTCGCTTCTACTCTGGGTAGGTCCATTCTAGCCAACAACCCAAAAACTCGCTTTAACATTTTCCAGCTTCTTCTTCAACCACCCACTCCTTCTCAAGTATGAGTGGTACTGGCGAGTCGAGCCAGACATTAAGTACTTCTGTGACATCACATAGTGGGTTAGCCCTTTACTAGAAGCTGTTCGTAATATGCTAACATTCCACAGCGACCCATTCTTGAAAATGATGGAGAACAACAAGACATATGGATTCACCATTGCCGTCAAGGAGCTTCGTGAAACGGTTCCCAACATTTTCCGATACGCCTCGGCATTCAAGCGTCTCAACGGCCTTAAGTCCCAAGGGCTGTGGGAAATGTTCGTCGAGCCTCCGGAGGAAGATGAGACGGAGACCAGCACCCCAGGAACCAGCCCAAACAAGGCCAAGATCGACCCCCAGACAATGGAGGGCGAAAAGTATAACATGTGTCACTTTTGGTCTAATTTTGAAATTGCGAAGCTCAGCTGGTTCCGCAGCAAAGAGTACCAAGATTTCTTCCAGATGATGGACCGGGGTGGTGGCTTTTGGATGGAGCGGGTATGTTTTAGACTCCCTTTTCAATCTTCAGCCTCGTCTTGGTGGAGATGCTAACTTTATATCTGCAGTGGGGCGACGCGCCAATCCATTCACTTGCCGCCGGCGCTCTCTTAGGTCCCGGGGATATCCACTACTTCAGAGACTTTGGATATAGGCACACGACCATCCAGCACTGTCCCTCGAACGCGCCAGGCCTCCAGCTCCCCCGCCAGCCTTACCTCGAAGAGACAACCACCGATGAGGCCAAACGCGTTGAAGAAGATGACTACTGGGAGCACTGGGATGCCGAGGAACAAGGAGGCTTCGGTTGCCGATGTAGATGCGACACCGACGTGGTTGACGTGGAGGGCAAGGAAGGATCCTGCCTAGCGGAATGGGTCGACGTTGCAGGCGGTTGGGCCGACTAAGGACACTGATTTCAACTGACGCCAGCGACGAAATGAAGGTCGCCCGGTCTCGAGCAGGCGCTTAGAGACAACAAGAAGCCGAGCCCGACAGTCCAAGATGGACAGTAATACGGAAACATGTACAAAAGAACCATATGGCCGCACAAAGCACCAACAATATGCATTGGGAGCCTCGGGGAGGAATGACGGACTTGATTCAGACAGCGCACGGATTGCTTGTACATTGTAGGGACGGACAGGGAAGATACGAGGCGTTTTGCTTTGCTGCGAGGCAATCCTATGCCTTGTTGGGTATATATTTCTTGTTTTATTTCTCGAACCGCGCAGCCGACCAGGATAATCGAATCTTTTGTAGGGCGTAAGCGCGCCGGGGATGGGGAAACTGGATGTCTTTGTTGAATTCTTTGCGATAGATTTCGGGCTGCATTTTGGTGCTCGGTAACTAAAGGGTAAACTAGAGTGCTCTGGGGAGTTGATGATGCAATCAATGAAGAATTAGACTGATGCTGAAATAACGGCCTGAGTGCAGCAACAATAATCCAATAAATAAATGGTTTGACAATTGTTATTTCCTAGTCTGTGTCGTGATGGTTCAACTCAGCCATTAACAAAGCACCAACGCTGCTCTCGCTCTCTCTTTACTCCCCTTGCAAAATGGCATGACCTATGAACTCGTTTTTAGATCTTGCCGATCTTTTTCTCAAATTGGATGCCCTGAAGCATTTCACGAGGATCCTCACAGGACCCAGGCTCTCACGATATTCCGTACGTTCGCCAAGCGTAGATCATGTTAGATCTAGACCTGGACCGGCAATAAACTTATGCCTCCTCATCTTCACTCGTAATCCCACGAAGCGAGCGGCGCTGGCGTACTCACTCCTCCTCGACTACTACATAGAATATACCTATCCATTGTAGATGACGAAACAGCACAACTTACAATACACCTTTTATGCTGAGCATCATCCACCGGTTTAATGAAATGGGCCATGCATAACTAGCTCTCTGTGTCGGATTAAGAACGTTGCGCGGCGCAATCTTGCCCCGTCTAGCACGTCTCATAGTTGGCAAGGAGCCTGCCCAAGAGTGACGCAACATTCCGTCATCCTTTGTCAATCCTTCACCAGTATCAACGAGACCATAATCTAGTGTTGTTTTTTCGGAAGCTGTAACACTGGCTGCATTAAAAGTGAATGATTCAACGTCAACGCACTCAGCCTGTGGCGGGGAGGTTCACGTCAGCTTCAACCACAATATCTCGGCTGAAGTTTCAAGGCAGAATTTTCTGTAATCTTTTGTACAGCTCCTCTTCTCTTCTTCACTCTTGTTATGCTCTACTGTCCAAACAGATGTGTTGATATTTGGCCATGGCGCCCACTCGATGTGATATCTGCAATGATTTATCTTTCGAGAAGATCAATGACAATGGATACAAGCTATTCTCCGACTTTCGAGACCTTCAATCTTCGGCGACTGCCACTGACCCTTGTTGCGATCTGTGCTCCCTCTCTTGGTGGCCACTGCGGCACCAAGCTGGAAAGCTCATAGGGAAAAGTACTGATACCGATATATGAAGTGTCGGACTACACCGTAACTCACCAAAGGGCCCTTGTCGGCTGGTTGATGTCCTTGTAATGCCCTCACGTGTAGGTAATGAATTCCCCTGGATGCGAGTCGGAGGAGAATTATATCGTCTCGGCCCACCCGACGACAAACTTACCAGGCCACCTCTCGGTGTTTTTAGACTATGGTAGGAAAATGGTTTTTTTTTCCTTAGTGCATATGAGTGATTGATGGCAATTTACAGCAAACACCAAAGCTGAAAACTTTGTATACCGTATACCAGAAGCTACTGTTTGGGGAAAGAGTCCGTTCTTCAAGATGACGGCTGCAAACCAGGATGACTTGCACAACTCCATCCCATTCGAAGGACTTCCGCTCACAGTCTGAGTTTGTGTTACCTTGATAAACTGTCTTGGTTTCGAATACCTTTGGGTAGATGCTTCATGTATCATGCAGGGTACAGACGGAGCCGTAGTGCAAGGCTTTGATCGGGATTCGAAAACCATGCACAAGGTCTTCAGTAGCGCAGTTCTGACGATAGCAGCCGACGCAGCTGCCGACGCCAATGCTGGCCTATTCCAAAGCCGATCTTCTGCGAAAGTGCCATACAGCCGACTCTTATCCGAAATGGATAGCAATAAGTCAATACATCTGGGAGCAGATCTCAGCTATGCCTTGCCTCAGAAAAACCATTTGATCAAACGTGGATGGGCCCTTCCGGGAGGCTGTGCTTTCAAATCGTATTCTCTCATATGACTTTTCCGAGATCAAATGGAAATGCCATTCGCATCAACTGCGAGAAAGCCAAGTTCATGAATTACCGCTCGATGAAGATCTCGGCGCCATCATTGATAAAACAAGAATGTGTCAAAGAGCTGTATTACAATTGGATCCCTCTGGTGGAAAGCTATAGCAGCAAACAACTTACATCCGCAAAGGACAAGCTGGCGGCTATCGACGGCCTTGATTCGTTAGTTTCAAATATAACTGAACGAAACTATTATTTTTTGCATATGGGAGAACCGGATTGAAAAGCAACTGTTATGGAGACATTCAGACAACCAAGTTGACGGCAAAATCCTATACTTTAAGCAGGATAAATTCCGTGCTCCTCCCTGGTCGTGGGCTTCCGTCGACGGCAGCGTTGAATTTCTAAATGTGACGGGCTATTCCTATCACTATAATCTGAAGGTCTCTGGAATGATGATCTGTTCCCTTTTAGATATCCGATCCACGGTCACCAGCCTTAGGATTTTTTAGCCTTCACCAAATTTATTCTTGCCAGAGAAGGAAAACTACTACGACGCTGCAATAACTTTATATGAGCACCCCCAAGCACGTCTCCTGAGGCGGTTCCCCAACGGCCAAGTCTAGACAGCCAATCTCATGGCAAGGCCACAAGCTGAAAGGCAAAGAGCCCATTCACTAGGTCAAATCCCCACCGAATCGAGGTTTCCCAATCGTTTGAGTAGTCAATAGCGTCTCTCTTTTGGTAGAGGCATATCTGTGCAAAATTAGGACCTTGCGATATAAAAATTGGGTAAAGTATTATGGAGCCTGTGAAATGTACGACCCTTGGATGGCTATTGGCAGTTCAATGGAGGCGTTTCTTGACAATTTGGATGATATACCGAAAATCACATAAAAATCGCCTTTGAATTGCCCAAACGAGTTGGTGAACATCTGGTTCTTATTCATTAACCGTGAGGACGGCCTCATTCTGGTTCGGGAGCTAAGCCTCGTGGGAAGGTTCGCTTCAATAATAAGGAAAAGGAAAATGTTTCGGCGCATTGGGGTGTTTGCAGGATATCGTGAAAGTTTTAGACTTGAAATTACTAGTCGGCATAGTATTATTGAGATAATCTAGAAGAAGTGTCACAGGAGCGTTGGATGTAATTGAATGCTTGTCAAAACGTGCAAGCGGTCTGGAATCTTTTTTCCCCTGTTTTTATATTAGCCTAATGGATTTTTGTACTACATTTCTCTTTAAGGAGAATTCAAATAGTATGATATCCAATGCTTAATTAATTGTAGTGATCTTATAGATTACGAATTGAATGCCATGTATAGTGTGCTTATGACTATGCACTGTATAATAGCACGGAGTCGTGTGCTGTTGTTGCCTGAGGCATATTATATGGACCCCATTGCGCCAAAGCATCCAAAAAATTGGACGCCGCTGTGTGAGACCAGTGAGAGCCTCATACCACCTCAATACGGCCACGGCCTCGCCCCTCCGACAATGCCTCCCCGAATCTCCCCTCTCAGCACCTCGCTGTGCTGCAGGGCAACCGCCAATGCCCCCGTCACATCACTGACGGCCTACCTCGCCGGCCTCTCCCTCCAGACCCGCCACGCCTCCATCCTCAGCAGCCTCGCAAACAACCCTGGTGCCATTCACAAGAAGAAGCGAGTCGGTCGCGGTCCCTCGTCCGGTCACGGAAAGACATCTGGTCGCGGTCACAAGGGTCAGAAGCAGCACGGAAAGGTCAAGCCCTGGTTCCAGGGTGGCCAGACCCCTCTGATCGTCAAGCTTGGGCGAAAGGGTTTCAACAACTAGTAAGCCATTGGGATCCGACAATTGGTCTTTTGACTTGTTGGTTGGCTAACTTAAATACAGTCGCGCCCCCAAAATGTCGGAAGTCAACCTCGACCAGATCCAGGCCTGGATTGACCAGGGACGACTCGACTCGACAAAGCAGATTACCCCCAAGGAATTGATCGAGAGTGGTCTGGTTGGAACTGTCAAGGACGGTGTCAAGATTCTGTCCCGCGGTTCAGACACCCTTAAGCAGCCCATTGATGTGATGGTCTCGCGTGTATCTGCTCAGGCCATTGGCGCCATTGAGGCCAAGGGCGGCAAGGTCCTCACCCGATATTACACCAAGCTATCTATCAAGCGACTCTTGACCGGCGAGTCAATCAACACCAACAAGCCCCTCCCCCATGGCAAGGAGCACGTCGAGAGCGTCCTGGAGCAAGCAAGAAAGAACTTGTTCCGATACCGATTGCCTGACCCCACCAGCCGTGAGGACATCGAGTACTACCGCGACCCCGCGCACCGAGGATACCTGAGCCACCAGCTGGCACCCGGCGAGTCGCCCAGTTTGTACTTCAAGGTGCCAGGCGTGCACAAGATCAAGAGCCAGGTCAAGAAGGACAAAACCAAGGCGGAGGAGACGCTTTGGTAATAGAACAGGCAGGACGGGGCTGGCTATTGAGCAACTGTATTATACTGTACTGCATGCAGCAAGTACGATTTGAATGTGACAACAAGACCAATGTACAATCAAAAAAAAAACGTGGATACATGCAATTGTTGAGAGAAAATAGCGACGTTTCTCTTTTGCAGCCAAGGTGGGTTTGATTCCTGGCCATACCATAGAAATGGAATGACATGTGAGTGATAGACGGTGTCTTAGGTAATGGTGGTGGGTGGTGTCGTGCCAACAACTTGTGGCGTCTATATTTTTGCAGACGGGAGCGATTAGATGCAAAGCATGTGGGTGGAGGCTGTATATTGCCATAGTACCTAAGGTATGTATGCATGCAAGTACATGATGTATGCGAACTCGCTGGCCAAGGTACATGGGGGCTGCTCCACCAGAGCTCCTCGGCGCCTTACCTTAGTGGTGTTACAGCGCCAGCGCCAACCCAGTCCAACCACAGAGCCTTCTCCACCCAGGAATGACTTCACCAACCTCCCCCATCGCCTCGCCCAATCTATCTGCATCGCTTTTTCATGGCTAGCCGGTGCATTGCTTGTTAATTTTGCTGCATCCAGGTGCACAGAGGTAGACCTTGCTTTTCAATTACCCGCCCGTTTTGACCCTGCGGCCCGACGCTGCAGCTTCGACCGCGACGGACCTTGATATTTGCCGCCCACAATTGCAACCGCATCCATCGCGATTACGAATCCCTGGGGCCATTGGCATCGGCCTCCACCCCTTGACTGGGACCTCGACGGAGCCCATCGACAGCATCACCTCACGCGCGACGCCGCTCTCGATCCATAACACTCACCATGTCGCTCTTCGGTACATCCCCCACCGACGACGAGCATCGTGGGCGGGCATCGCCAGCCGCCCACTCAAAGGCCGCCGGCGGCCTGTTCGACGCCGACCCCGTTTCCAAAAACTCGTCCAACAGCCTCTTTGCTGACGACGACGGGGACAGCAACTCCCCGTGGGATATGCCCACCCCGCGGAAGCAGCAGAGCCGCGCCGATATGATCCGCAACCTGCTCCCCGCGTCCGACGTGCCTGACAGTTACGTTGAGACGTTTGACATTGCGCTGCGCGAGGACGGCAGCTCAGGCCGCATCACGCCGAATGCCATCGCTAAGCTCTTCGCTGCCGCCAGGCTCGGTGCTGATGCTCAGGCCCGAATCATGTCTCTGGTGGCCCCCGACGGCAGTGATGTCACCTTTGGTCGGGAAGAGTTCAATGTTGTCCTGGCCCTAGTCGGCCTGGCACAAGAAGGCGAGATCATCAGCCTCGACGGCGTGGACGAGCGACGACGCAGTAAGTACACACATTTGTACTTCATTTCAGCCCAGAAAAAAACCCACCCAATCCCCATATGTTATTACTCAATATGTGACGGGGCTCTGACTCGCTTGTAATGCCGCTCACGACCTTGTCATATCACCTTGCATCGGTGGATTCGTCCACCGTTTTGGTGGAGACACTATGACAAGTACCAGCCTAACAACTCATTTCATTCTTAGATCTACCGCAACCCAAGCTCCCCGGCATCACCGCTGAGCCTATTTTGCCTCCTGTCGACGAGCTCTCCGCAAAACCTCCTCAGACGCCCCCAAAAGACACTCTGCCGGCCCCCCGCCAGCCGAGGCTGCCTCGACCAGCCATGGACGACCCTGAAGATGACCCATGGAACTCGCCCGACATGCACAAGAACCACGAACATCCAAAGTCGAACGGCGCCCAGAACCACGACACAAACGGCCACTCCCACACTACATTTCCAGAACCACACCCTGCCGTCGCGCCTATCCCAACTCCGGCAATGAACCGGTACTCGCTGCCGCCCGCTCCCGCTACAAACGGAGGCCAGCAGAGCGCCGCCAGCTCCGTCCCGACGTCTGGTGGATGGGGAGGTTATTTTGACGGGAATCCTGCCGCGGCCGTGGGCTTTGGCGAGACGCCACAGAGCACCGTCTCCAACCCATTCGGGGAGCCCAACCGTACGCCTAGCGGCAACCCTGTGCCGAAACTCCCCCAGCATCAAAGCAGCCACAGCAGGGCCAGCCAAAGCGTCGAGGAGAATGTGATTGTGGCATTGATGCCGGAAAAGGAGGGCATGTTCATGTTCCAGCATCACAATTACGAAGTAGGCAGCCAGCGTCGTGGCAGTAAAGTTATCCGTCGGTACAGCGATTTCGTCTGGTTGTTGGATTGCTTGCATAAGAGGTATCCATTCCGAATGCTGCCACTACTCCCACCCAAGCGCGTGGGCGTCAATGGCAGCCACCTGTCCAACGATGGCGCCTTTATTGAGAAACGAAGGAGGGGTCTGGCTCGGTTCCTGAATGCCATCGTGCGACACCCAATTCTGAACCAGGAGCAGCTCGTCGTAATGTTCCTAACTGTTCCCACTGTAAGTTCATGTTGCCTTTCCCAAAAAGTATATGTCATTTACACTAACACAAGGACCAGGAATTGGCCGTCTGGCGCAAGCAGGCCACAATCTCTGTCCAAGATGAATTTGTCGACAAGCCATTGCCCGCAGGCCTCGAGGATTCTCTGCCTCCCACTTTGGAGGAGCTTTTTGGCAAGACCCGAAATGGCATTCGTCGCTCTGCTGAATTGTACATCAATGTCTGCAACATCATGGATCGCCTAGTCAAGCGAACCGAAGGTGTGGCAGCTGACCACGCCCGCATCGCCTTGGCCCTGATTTCCCTCACCGAGACGTCAAATGAGACGTATGCAACCGATACCAACGAAGTTCCCCTGCTCAACGACGGTCTTGTTGCGATGAGCAAGCATCTTCGAACATGCCAGGCCCTGATGGAGGATGAGAGTCGTGGTTGGGATGAGGGTGTGCTGGAGGATCTGAAGCGACAGCGAGATGCGCTGGTGAGCCTGCGGGAGTTGTTTGATAGGCGAGAGCGCCTGGACAAGGACAACATCCCCTACCTTGAGCGGAGAATCCAGACCAACGAAAACAAGCTGGCGAACTTGCGATCCAAGCCCGAGGGCATGGTGAAGCCAGGAGAGATTGAAAGGGTGGCCGAAAACATTATCAAGGTTCGTTTTACTCTTGACGTTCACTGGTATGTTACTAACAGCAAGAATAGGACAAGGAGTCGATTGTTCAGCAGCACAACAGATCCATCTTTGTCAAGGAGTGTCTCCGCGATGAACTCATCACCTTCCAGAAGACACAATATCACGTCAGTCGTTGGAACCAAGACTGGGCCGGAGAACGAGTCAAGTACGCCGAGATGCTGGCAGACAATTGGCGACGCTTGTTGGACGAGCTTGAGGGCATGCCGCTGGGCGAATAGAGCCCGCCACGGAGTCAGCGCACAACCTGCTGTCTATACGGGGTTGGTTTAAGCAATGCAGGTGGGGCAGGAGTTGTTAATACACCATGGAGAGAGGTCAGATGGACATGACGAGGACAAGCAAGCGTATGTTAAAGGAGGGGCGTGAAAAGGGACTAGGCCGGTTTATGGGTTTTTTTTAAGCACAGATATAAGAGCTGGAGTAAGCAATATGCATATGAGGAAGAAGGGCGAAGAGACTGTAGAGGTAGCATGTGGTCTGTCTGCGCGATACCCTTCGTTAGTGCTTTTGTCGTTTGGCTTTTTTTTTGCAGTATGGATGACTTGTTTTTCTTGGTTGAAAATAGATATGAGTGTGTGTGTGTACATACATTGCGTACGTATTATGCAATGGGTCATTGTCATGTGTGGAATGGATGTATATCTTAGAGGGGGGTGTTCGAGGCCATCCCCAAGTCGAGCTTGAATCAGGGGTTGGTGTAAGTTACTGAGCTCAAGTGAGTTTTTCTTTTTTTTGGCTTTTTGGCTTTTGCACAGACGGATGCATATGCATCTAACTGACGAATTGCTTTGATACTATTTTCACGACCGAATTCCCCGAGTTCTCCTTGATACAAGACCACACCACACATACATACACACAACACAACAATACCACCCATCCGTCATTCATTAACATAATCATATTCGCATCCTCTTCGTCTTCGTCGTCAACTCACCACTGGTCAGTCACGGCTCCGTGGCTCGCATCGCTGACCAGGCGCGCATACTTGGCCAGGACTCCGCGCTTCACACGCGGCTCGGGCGCAACCCAGCGGGCGCGGCGCTGCTCCAGCTCGGCGTCGCTGACGTCGACGTCGATGCGGTTGCGCACGGCGTCAATGGTCATGGTGTCGCCGTCCTGCACCAGGGCAATGGGCCCGCCGACGGCCGCCTCGGGCACGACGTGGCCGACGATGAAGCCGTGAGAGGCGCCGCTGTAGCGGCCGTCGGTGACGAGGGCGACGTTGTTGAGCCCGGCGCCCATGATGGCGGCCGACGCCTTGAGCTGCTCGGGCATGCCGGGGCCGCCCTTGGGACCCTCGTACCGCACGACGATGACCAGGTTGCCGTCCTCGCTGCGGATGGTGCCCGCGGCGAGGGCGGCCGACAGCTCGTTCTCCGAGTTGAAGACGCGGGCCTTGCCGGTGAAGCTGAGGCCCTCCTTGCCCGTTATCTTGGCCACGGCGCCGCCGGGCGCAAAGTTGCCGCGCAGGATGCGGATGTGGCCGCTCTCCTTGATGGGGTTGTCGAGCGGGCGGATGATCTGCTGGCCCGGGTCCAGGCTGGGCCAGTCGGCGACGTTCTCGGCCAGCGTCTTTCCCGTGACGGTCATGATGCCACCGTCGAGGATGCCCTTGGCCACCAGCATCTTGATCACCGACGGCGTGCCGCCCACCTGGTACAGGTCCTCCATGTAGTACTTGCCGCTGGGCGCCAAGTCGGCCAGGAAGGGCGTGCGGTCGCTGGTGCGCTGGACGTCGTCCAGTGTCAGGGGCACGCCGGCCGTGTTGGCCATGGCCAGGAAGTGCAGCACGCCGTTGGTCGAGCCGCCCAGGATCATGGTCAGCACGAGGGCGTTCTCGAAGGCGGCCCGCGTCAGGAGGTCGCGCGGGCGCAGGTCCTTCTCCATGGTCGTCTTGATGACCTCGGCCACGCGCTCGCATTCGCGGTGCTTCTCGGGCGACTCGGCCGGGTATGACGACGAACCCGGCAGCGTCAGGCCCATGACCTCGATGGCCGTCGCCATGGTGTTGGCCGTGTACATGCCGCCGCAGGCTCCCGCGCCGGGGCAGGCGTGCTTCTCGATGTCGTCCATGACATCGGCGCTGGTGCGGCCGGGGGCGCCCGGGTCCGTCTTTGCGTGGAGGCGGTCGTAGGTGTAGGCGCCCGAGGCCTCGTAGCAGGTGCTGATGTTGATGGGCTTCTCGAGCAGGCCCGAGTGGCCCTTGCGGATGGTGCCGCCGTAGACCATGATGAAGGGCCGGTTGTGGCGGGCCGCGGCCATGACGACGCCCGGCATGTTCTTGTCGCAGCCGGGGATGGAGATGTTGGCGTCGTGGTGCTGTGCGCAGGTGACGGACTCGATAGAGTCGGCAATGATCTCGCGGGTTTGTAGGGAGAAGCGCATGCCTTTTCCGCGGGGAAAACAAAGACGAACCGCGTGTTAATTCTTGACTTGCCCAAAAATATCGAGGCCATCATGACATCAGGGGAGGAGAGGGAAGCTGGTCAAACTCACCTTCACCACCCATGGTAATGGCGTCCGACACGCCGACAGTGTTGAACTGCCATCCGAGCATGCCCTCCCTCTCAATTGCATTCTTGACGATTTGGCCGAGGTCGAGGACTGGTCCCGTTTGTAAGTGAATTTTGTCTCATCATGACTCCTCTTCTTCTCCCCCGCTTTTTCGTCATGTCACTCACGATGAGTACTGAAACACACAAACCCTCCCAGGTTAGCCATTGCACGTTTCCAATCGCCGGCGCCTCGGCTTCAATTCTTCTTTTTATCCATTGGGAGACTCACTTGCACGGGTTTCCCTGCCACCAGACCGTCGCAACGCCGACCTGGGGCGCATTCTTCATCATGTCCTTGTTGGGGACACCAGCTCCGTAGAGCATGGCCTATACTCGAACTCAGCTTTCCCGCTCCTTGCTTTTTTCTTTTTTTTTTCCTTTTCTGCAATCCACAGGCACATGTGTGGAAATATTTCATACCTGGGCTCCGGGATAGTCATGTTCACGTGTGATCTTGGTAGACCATCGGTTCAGAGGTCCTCCGGGAGGCAGACAGGGGAACTGGATATAGTCTTTGGGTGCCTTGGGATCCTGGGTGGGGACTGCGCTGGCGGTGGGTTGCTGCTGGTCCGCCATTGTGGGAATCGAACGGGCGAGTGTGTCTAACCGGGTGCTGTCTCAAGTGATTGGGGTCAGAGTCCTGTGCGTAACGGCTCGTGTCTGTCGATAAATGGTCCCAAGGTTAGTCAGTTGGGAGGTTTCGGATGTGGACGGGAGGAGAGAAAAAAATGAATAAAAGAGGCCCCCCCGTGAAGTAAACCGTCAGCGATGTCGGAGAAAGAAAACACAGGAACCCGATGTCTCAATTCATAGGACAACAAGGTGAGAGGAAGGGAAAAGCAAGTGAGTGAGTGAGTGAGTGGGTGAGTAGGTGAGTGGGTGGTGCGACGTGGTACGGGTGGTGCGGAGAAGAGGGGAGTGTGGAGAGGGAGACTTTGTCGTGGCGTCTGCTGCTTGCTAATGGAAAAGCCCACGAGGCATCCCGGGCATCGTTCAGCCGAGCAATTGGGTGGTGGTCATGTCCAAGGTGGAGCAGACTGTGAAAAGGCAACGACAGCCGAAGACACGAGCAGAAGTAGAGCAGAAGTAGAGCAGCAGCTTTGTCTTTTTTCTTCTTCTTTTTTTCCCTCCTCAGCCAGTGTTGCTGCGAATTGGCCGTGGTTGTGGTGATTCAATTCAGCAACTTATGTGTAAGTTAGGGCTAGTTTACTTTACTTTGCGACGACGAATTGGCAAGTAGACTGGACAAGCAAGCATAGGAAAGCTCCTTTGGATGACATAAAGAACAACACAGAGACGTTCTTCTCAACGACAGCAATGACGAAATAGCCCCCCCCCCCCTCCTTCGAGCCGCCCCGTCATCCAAAGGTTAAAAAAAAAACACTTATTTTCTGCCTCCTCCCGCCAGAAGGGGAAATTTTGTTGCTTTTCCCAGCGCCGCCGCCGGACAGCCATTGCCGAAGCAAGTTGAAAAATTAAAATAAATAAAAAATTAAATAAAAAAAACCACTACGGCACCACAAGACGGAAAAAGAAGAGCAGGGCTGAGGGGGGGGGGGTCTCCACAGCTGTCGTCGAGCCCCCCTCAATGCCCACTGGCCCCCGTCTCCATTCGTCGAATGCCCGGCCTCGGCTTTGCAATCAACGGGGCCACAGAGGACAAAGGGTGACTTGACTGACTGGGCAAGGGGACAGGGACAGGCAATAGTAGAATAGGTAAAGGGGAGAGGGGGAAAAAACAAGCAGGTCATAAGGATGCATGCCCCCCCTCCCCCCATGAGTGCAAAATATACGGTGCATTTCTCCCTTCCCCCAAACCGGGTCAACTAACAGCGAATCCGAAAGTGAGGGGTGAGAAGTTTGATCTCTGTACGGAGAGTCCCGCAACACACAGCCCTATAGCCAAAGCGCGAGATGCCATGGCGGAAAACCGATGCATTAGCCCAAAAGAAGGAAGCATTGTCCGTGTATGCTATCTGGGGAACGGAATTACATTCCCTCCCCGACCCATCCCCCATCATCGTCATTCTGCATCACCCGCCCCCCCCCTCTGTTGTATTTTTTGCACTAACCCAAAGTCGGTCCGAACGAAACTATTGCCCAGGGTCACGCTCTAGCTCAAGCTCGAGCAAAGAGAGCATGGCCGCCGGTCAAGCCCTCCCTTAGTTCCAATTATAAGCTGATCTGAACGAGCCGGGGATTTTTTGTTAAAAAGTTTAAAAAGAAATTAAAAAAAGAATTTTAACCCCCGAATTAGAACACTAGAACCAATATCAACTCCAATAGTAATTTTGCCCAAAATTCGGTCGCTATGATTGTCTAATCTCCACCCACCGGCACTCAGGCAGGCCCTTGCCCCCCCCCCGCCCCCGACGCCTTCCGCCTCCCTATCCCGGCCGAGTCTCCGATGTTGCCGGGGGTGGCACCGGAGCCGAAAACGGCGCCGGGGGGGAAGGGTAGGAATTGCCGAGTCTCACGTACCTACCCATCCAGGTGCCGGAGTTGTTTGCATCATGCAATGATAAGGCAATCTTCCTCGCCGGTCGTTGGGCCGTTTACCCGAAGGATTGTTGGGGGGGGGGATTATGAGACAAGATAGTAGCATGGCAGAAGGTATGACGCGAGAGAGAGAGAGAGAGAGAGAAAGGTCTCATTTCTTTTTTTCGCGCTGCACACAGTGAGTAGCTCCCACCATTGGACCTCGGGATAAACGACGCTGTTGCATTCAGATGTAGGTAGGCCCCGAGCTCAGCGCCACCGTTGCGCCCCTCCGCCAAAGTCAGCACGGCCGGCTGCCGGTCACGTCATCAAACACATATCGACCAAATATATTGGGGGGGAGGGGCAAGGAGGTGATCTGACCCCATGTTTCGAGTTTGAATCCGCATGATGCCGTGACATATCGTCTACGATAAAAGATGCGAACCAGAGGGACGAGTATGGCAGCCCTACTGGCCCGTCATTCAATGTGGCGTCGTGACATTGCATGCGCATAGACAACACAACTCCCGTCAGCCGTTACAGAAGCTGCACATCTCGCAAGCCACGAAGCGTTCCATGTCTCGTAAGCCGCTCTCATGTTGGATAGGTTGTAGAGTACTCAATGGCTGTCCCGTCCTTCCCATCCTTCAAATCCCTCACATCCTTCACATCCTTCCCATCCTTCCCATCCTTCCCATCCTTCCCATCCTTAGGCTGCAGTAAAACCATCGGCCCGGTTTCACAATGCCTCACATCGATACAGGGTCCAGGCAGAGTCAATTTGGGAAACAATGTTTCAGACACAAATAGACTTTAACATTGATTTTTTTCGGCGGCAAGCTTGCCAATGGCCTAGCTACTGTACTGTTCCCTCCGCCATCTCTTTTTTTCCGTCCCAAGACGTCAAGTAACCTCATGTGCAAGAATGTAGTGTGTAGATTAGACTCCAGGATGGCGTCAAATTTCATCACATCATTTCGTAAGTCCTACTAAAACGGGACCATCCATAGAAATATAAAAAAATAAAAACTAGAGCGAAAACAGGCGCATCAGGATAAAAGGAAACAAACAAGAAAACCCGCCTCTGAACAAAAATGACAAGCAAAAATCCAAGCCCAGCGGGCTGACTCGCAATTCTCCAAGCAAAATCCTCAACTCTGTCCATGCAAGAAGGTAATAAAAAGAAACGTCCTCCAATTTTGATGTCCAACCTTCATACCATATAGCAGAACATCAAATGGTCCATGTGTTCCCCTCCGGGGCAATGTGTCCACTAAACAATACTTGTCTTGTGAGCCCAGAAATGGCCTCAAACCCATATTCGGATAGAATATAAATAAAACGATGAGTCGATCGAATAAAAGGGCATAAAAACGCCTCGTACCTTGCATCCTAATGGGTGCAGGTGTAGCTGTAGACATGGACCCGCGCTCCCATGCGCCACATCTCAGGTCCGCAGCATGAGAATAAAACAAAACTGCAGTGATATACCAGACATATATAGTACAAGTGAAGACCTTGGCATTGGTCATCATCATTCCTCGCCCCGCACTGCCTAGATATTTCTGTCCAAGCAGGGGTGGATATCAGGCGCGCCGCTTTAGTGAGCAGCTTGCATGACGCGGAATCGCTCCTCTTCCATTCTCCTCACCATATCTCTATCGCGAGCAGTGCGAGGGTCGGCGTCGATGCCGAGAATGGACGAGATGCGAGTCTTGTCCTGACCCTTGCTCTGGGACTCCCTGTCCAAATGACTGTTGCTGGGGCTCGAGATTGGTGTGATGGGTGACGCAGCATTCTGGTTGCAGCAAACACCCGTCTTCCAGGCCTGCTCGAGCGAGGTGGGCGAAGCGTTGGGACCATATTCGTTGGCAATGGTAGACCAGAAGTTGTTTCGGCGAGTAGAGTAGATGGAGTGGAGTCGGGTCAGGTCAATGTGATCAGCTGTGTGAGCGTTCATCGTTGGGTGAGGGAGGCTTGAGCAGTCAAGGCGCAGAGGAGGAGTGGCCCGGTGGTGCGTGTGAGGACCACGGTGGAAAGGGTCTGGGGGAGGAATGGAAGCACGGCTATCCACGACTGGCGGGGCATACGTCTGGGAAGAAGCTGGAGGAGGGGGAAGAGTCATGGAGGGCTTGGGGAGGATGGCGGGGAGCCTGGGCACCTCTTCGGGTGTCACAATGCTTGGAAGTTGGATGCAGTTGATGTTGCCCATGGCATTGGCCTGGGGTGGTGGGCTGTAGCTCATTGAGCTTCCAGGAGGAGACACAGAACGAGATACACTTTCATGTGTCGGGCTGGGTACTCTGGGAGCCATGGCGGGAGAGCGGTCAGTACCGGTCGATGAACAAGAGGTGGCACGCTTGCGTCGGTTGCTGCCATGAGAGAGTTGGTGGTAGTGAAGACGGCATGCTAGCTCAGTCTTCTTGAGATGCGCCGCAATGTACTTGTAAGGCATCTTTTGGAGGCGAGTCTGGAGAAGATATTGCTCCTACAGTCCATCATGTTAGTGGTCAATCCTGTGCAACAAAGATTGTAGTCTAGCTTGCCTCGTCTTCGCTCCATGCACGTCCACCGCCGGTGGAAGAAACCTTGCGGGATTTGGCAACACCGTAGTCGTGTCGATCCATGGAGTCCCGCGTGGGGAGATATGGCGCAGGGGCCTGTGAGGTCTGTCTGCAAGACATGATCCTGGGATTTGGTCGTCGATGAGATGAAAAGGAAATCCTGTTTTCGAACTGGGGCAATGGGTATCTCAGGAAGGCGACGAGGGGATCGTCGCGTGTTGAAGAAAAGATTCGATGTGTCGTTGAAGAAAGGGTTCCAGGCGGGCAACGCAGTCCTCGCAGATGGTTGGTGGTGCCGGATGTTCTTTGCTGTTTGTCCTGCGAGTGATACTCGAAAACTGTCAAGAAACCGGGGCGTTCACACGGTAAAAAAAAAAAAGATGCCTCTCGAAATGGAAGAAAAAGGTGTCGAATCCTAAGTTCAGGAGCAACGTCGAGAGAATCCAAATGGCGTTTTTGTTTGCGTGAAAGGAAGAACAAAAATCGATTTCGTTTGGTACGGTTTCAAAGGAGTGTCAGCAGCCAAGCCAGTTGGAATGGGGTCAAGGAGTGTGGTGCTCTCGCTGCGAAGAGTCAGAAGAGAAGTGAAATCAAAAAGAAGGGAACTACGCTACAGCGCTATCCCGAGTAAGAATGGATGAAGAAGAAAAAGAAAAAAGAAGAAAAGGCGATGGTTAATGAGGAATGGTTTCCGGCTAGAGAAGGAGAAGAGAAGGGGAGCAAATAGATTACGGGAGGGGCAAGATAATAAACTTGTGTTGGCAGTATAGTGAGTAGCAGGTAAAGTACCTGACCTTGCCTGGGTGTGTGGTTTGGGCGAGGTACGTACCCCGTCCCAACCGCACTGCAGCGTACCTGGTAGCGCGCCTGGTAGCGGGCTGTAGGTACCCGACTTAGTGGACAGCCTACTGTAAGGTACGGGGGGGGCGAGCACACGCGGGAAGGCAGCGTGGCTCAAACTACGGCATCGTCCTGTAACTGCTAACGGCAGCGGCGGTGGTGATGGATCCATGATCCATGGCACTCCATGCATCCATGCATCGATGTTCCGGGCCAGGGATTCCCCCCCTCCCTAGCCCCAGGCGGCCCCCTAGGAACCAGGCCATGAGACCAGGATCCCGGTCCATTTGCGTCTCTGAGCCAGAGTCCGGATGAACGAAACTCGACATGGAACCAAACTTGTGGCGAACAAGGCGAGACGTGTTCATCACGCAGTTGGGGTTTTGCTAGCCTTGATACTCGGCATCCCCATACGTTTTGTGCCTGGACGCATCTTGTTTCGTCTGGTGTTCAAGACGTCTCTGTTGTGAGACTGACGTCAGGTTTGGAACAATATCATGCTTCACAGGAGAGGCACACAAAAAAACGCCCCGTTTGTTTTCCATGGTTGGTATTATTGTTGTTGTTGTTGTTTTTTCCCCATCCCCATCTGTCCCTGACTTTCTAATTCTCTGGCTCGTCTACCCCCATCTCGTATTTGTTCCATCTCAAGTTTCCCCTTCGTCTGCTCACCGCAACACACGCGTTTCTCGCTTAATTACCAGTCGCAGGACCAGCTAGCAGCACTCCTCAGGCAAGGGCACTCCTGGAATCTCGGAGAATTTATTCATTCCCACCATGCCACACACATAGTTTCCCGCGCCCGCTCTGTTTTCGGCCTCTGTAAACCCCCTCGTGCGTATGAACTTGTGGTGGACCCAATCTATCCCGCAGCAGTGATGGCGGCGCAGCGATCCCCAGAGAGAAATTGGTCCAAATTGATTGTTATTCCTTATGTGAGGCCAAGAGAACAGAATAGGTGTGTGGTCGCGGCGCCATCTTTGCGGGGATTTTGACCTCGGCATTCACGGAAACGGGCCAATTCTATAAAATAGGAATTTGGAGCGAGCGAGCCAGAGGAATTAAAAAAAAAACGCCACCAAAACAATATGCGAGACGACGGCCTTGAGGCCAACAGCTACCCACAGACAAAACTGTCAAAGATGCCCGTGGATCCCAATGAAGCATCACGCCCAAGAAGGCCATGGCCTCAATCAAAGTTTTGGCCGGTACGAATGGGCCAACCCCTGGAGGGTGCAATCCATGCCTTGCGTGCAAGCAATCGCACGCACAGCTGGCTATGTGCATCACGGCGAAGGCGATAGAATAAGAGACGAAAAAAGTAGCTGCGGGCTTGTGCGGCACGCCTGCTGGAGGCGTGGATGGGTGTGGGCGTGCGCTTGGCATCCGATCTTGCGAAATGTAAGTAGTACGCGCATACACGTACATGGCCCGCAAGCCCTAGCTCCATGCCTGCATATGGGAGGGGGCTCTCGATTTTGCTTCCCGAACTGGGCAAAGCAACTTGTCGTTACCTTGCGTGTCTACACGTATTGGAGCGCCTGGTGCTGTCAGAGTTTCTCCCCTGCCCTCTCTCCATCGTGGATGGCGGGGTTGCACCGACCTCAGCTTCAGGTGTTCCCGCCTCCCCTGCACGCGGCGGCTGATTGGCTGAGCCGCTGGTCTATGAGGGTTCCTACTGCTCCGTGATAATTGACGGAGCCTTGGACGCGGCCGTCTGTAGTAGGTTGGAATCCCGCTGACCTGTTGTGGCAGTGGTGGCTGGTATGCGGCCTGTGGGTTGGGGAAACACGTCAAACGGTCGTGAGTGCGAGACTTGACATGTTGCTGTTTTGGTCATTATCCATCATTACTGTAATCCTCGTCCTGATCTTGGTTGGCGTGCTGTCATAAGTCGAGTCTATTGGTTTCACGGCAAATGTGGTTGGTTCTGTCATGTTCTCCTCTCGCTCTCGCACCGTCCCCCTTCGGTTTCGTGGCTGACATTGCTAATATCTACGGAGTATATAATCTCTTATTTATTTTTCCCCCGCCGTCAAACAATTAAGAATCTGACAGGCAAAACCAATAGTTTGTCCATAGCTCACCCCCATCATAAGATTGTTGCCTCGCACCCACTCCCCCCATCCATGGTTGACCCCATAACGGTCTCTTCGCCTCCATTCATGGAGCGTCCGGTCCCAGGCGTTTGGTTTGGAGGGGTCCCTCAGGCTGCGTTTCCCCTTACTGCCCGGAACCTTGTCTACCCGTCCCCAGTCGCGATGTGCGGCTGTGATAGGTGGCCGAGAGATCTCCCGTGCAATGATGCCCGTCGCACCTTAAACGGGACGCCCCATCCTCTCGTAGTCAGCACGAGTAAACGGTGTGCAAAAAGTGGCATCTCGCCATCTCCGCTTTCAGAAACAGGACCAATACCCGCAAATTTCCCCGTCATATAACGAACGGCCTGCTTCACCATCTCGACGCCGGCGCCCGCGAGGCACAAACAAAGCAAACGCAGATAAATTGCTCCCGACCAACACTGCCACTATACTTGCCGCTACAAACTACTCTGCAGGGGGGGGGCAGTGTCTTCGGTGTGAGAGAAAAAAAAAACACAACAATAACAAAACAGCGCCTCTCGAAACTCCCAGTCGACGCCATCTTTTCGTTTCCCATGAGGAGCCCTGGTTCGACCAGGGCCAGGGATCCCTTGAAACCCGCTAGTACACTGGCGTAATTTCACATGGGTATCAGCGTCACCCAGACGCAGCCATTCATTCGCCATCGTCTCGCCCTGATTGGCGGATTTCTGTTGCTCGAGCCAATTCTCGCTCTGATCGAGAGAGAAAAAAAAGACGATGCCCAGTAAAAAAAAGGTCCTTCCTGATTTCGATGCCTCCATTATGGAACCTTGTGTGCTACTGTTTTTTTTTTCTTTCCTCTCACGGTGAGTGAGGGGTAAAATAAATAAAAAACGAGAGAGGGGTCAGGTCACGATAAAACACACAACCTACAAGGACTCTGAGTTAATTAATTGACTCCTCATTTTTATGTTCTAGTCTAACTGGCCCGGATCAGAAACATATCGCAGGAAACATACAGGAAACACTGGCGCGCATCAACCAGAGACACACATCTTTGGGGCACTTCTGCCGTTTGTAGGCTTTGCTTTTCCCGCTCGGAGCAGCTCGTGGCACTCTCGAGGCTAAGCCTCAGTGGAACTCCACTAAGCAGGGCTGCTGGCTTCCTTTCTTTGCTTTTTGTCAACCAGACAAATACGGTTTGTACCCTTTCATTATGAATCCCGTGTCCCAGGTTAATTAGTCTCGTACAAACAAATCCACACGGCATCTCGCTGTTCTACGTCATCTTGGCTGGCGTACAGCCCTGAGTTCCGCCCGAATAGATTGCCTGCCATCCATCAGAAGCCCCCAGGCTCGCTATTCCGCTCTGCTGATCCTCCCCGTATCCGGACATTGCAGATGAAGAGGCGTTAAAGCCACAGCCCTGACGGTCACTACATACGCCAGTGTCCATCTTGGGCGATCCTCCACCTTAGGTTTTTTTTTTTTTGGGTTTTTTCTTTTTTTTCATTAGGAACCTTCGGTAGCTGCCGGCTGTAATTTTTCCGCCTGCTTGCGGGGGTATGTATGTATATCCATCTGCGCATAGGTTTGTTATCGAGAGCCCTCACCTCGTCTGGTGTCCCTCGGCCAGTCCTATCTGCAGTCCCAGCCGAGTCCCATCCGGGTCCCATCTTGAGGCCTAGACCAGATGCCTGACACGGGAAACCAAACTCCATCACGTAGTGTAACTCGGAGCCTTCACCATCCGAAGGGTCCAAGGTGGATGCAGGCCCAATCCAGGGCCCAGGCCACCTGTCAACGGCCTCTGGTCTGACCCAAACAGGAGGCTCACTTGACGCCGGGTGTCCTTCGGTCCAGTGAGACTGATGCATCTTTCAAACATGTTCCGGGAGGGGTTCAGATCTAAGAATAACAAAACTTTGTTTACTCGGGGCGGCCCTGGGTTGGAACACCTTGCGTTCTCAGATGTGCCACCCTATTTGTCTGCAGCCAACTCGATGGCCTCTTGCGTCGTCTGCTCTTTGTTTCAAACAGCTGTCCATGCGTCAGAAATGCCGATGACTGCTACCCTTTGACACAAAAGGGTCTTGCTCCCTTAGGGCACATCAGAGTTGTTTCCGCGCGTCGATCTAACATCGGTTCATCGAGATCAAAACACATCCGACATCAAAGCTGCCCAAGCGTTTCCCAACTGGGGGGGTCGCATAGCAAATGCGTGACCTCTTTTGCGACAATCCTACCCCATTCGTTCTGCGCCCTATATGCACATCCAGTCACAGGTGTTTGGAGTCTTGAGGATATAACGGCGCCGATAAGATCTTGGCGTCTCCGCGTCTTACATCCCCATACCAGCACATCTTGGCCGTCCTTTGCAGTGAGTTTCAGGTACTCTATATGTGCTTTGCTATATCTGCATCTACTGCCCGAATCGGAATCTGGTCTCATCTTTCAACTATCAGTGCCGCACCCTGGTCTCACCCGTTAGCGTTACACCGGTTCGGCACTCGCCCGGGGTAGCATGCCAGAACGGTCACGGGGATAATCCAGTTTCTCTACACGCAAGCAGTCGTGCAGCCGATGCGGTTTCATCTGCAGTGCATGGAGTTGAAACGGGTTCCTCTAACCTAGTCCAGGCGAGCAGCAGTGACAAGGCTGATGTCAAGTACGAGTGATGTGGGGGGCAAGACGTTGCACTGGCCAAGGGGCTTTCCTTGCCAAGCAGGGGGTTTCCCTTCGTTTCTAGAAGCCCGAAATTCACAGGCTCGTTCGCCTGAGGCGAGATCCACGCTGGTCGAGAGTTTGCGATAAACTTTGTCGGTGTATGTATATGAATCAGGTCATAATGAGTGGCAACTCTGTTTCGCATCTAGGTCGGGGGTCGGAGGCTTCGTAGCATGTCAAACATATTCAGACGACAGCCATCCCATGTCCATCGTGCAGAGATCTAGTCATATTGGCAGCAATGGTGTCAAGGCTCCCGAACTCCACGGCACTCCCGTAGTCCCCATCTAGGTCTCGCCATACAGAGCCCAGTTGATCGCCGAGTAGATTGTATGTATATTGGATGGATTGTGTTGCATTTGGAAGCTACCCTGTACCGGTACAAGATGCAAGCTGTCAACATGCAATCTGATCAGGACAAGCAACAATGATGTCATTTTTTTGTGGCAGTAAACACGTCTACGTGAATATGGATATATTTAAATTTGGTTCTACATCGTGACAAATGTACTCGCTCATGTTATTTCGTGCTCATTGCATGCGTGCAATGATAGACAGTCATGTTGGCGGTAGATTCGACCAGCCAAAAGATTGGCATTGTCTGAGAATAAAAACGTGTGTGACACGACGGTAGCTGGGCGAGTATATGATTATATTTCACCACAATGTAAGTCCTGTGGATACGGTCAACCCCATAACGTTGTCTCTCAAGAGCCGCAGCGAATGTATCTCGTTGATTTAGATACAGTGGGTATGTCGTTGAGGCGTCAAGCGAGGGACCTGACAGGTACACAGACTCGAGGTCACGATCTTAGCTCGATTGCGGCCAGCCTGTCGGGCATGTACATGAGGTACATTGTGGGTGGAGCTCTGGCATGTCCGTGGTTGCGGCTCTGATCCTGCCCCATTTTGAAGGTGCTTGTACCTGGAGAAAAGGTACATTAGCATCGCGGACGGGTCTAAATCGAAGGCCGTTTATTTCAACGACAAACGGTGACGCACTGCAGCATGTCGTTTGGCTCGTGGCGACGACGAGATGCGAAGGCCGAACCGCGGCTTCATATTAGTCAGATATGTAGCGTGGAAAAGGGAAGAGGGGAAATGGCCTTACGCTCCCGCACAACACCGAGTGTAATGACACAATCCCCATGCCGGCCGGAGAAGAGACCATGCATTACATTGCGTTGGGATAGCATCTGATAAAGAGATGGACAAGAGGCTGGCTGTGTTTGGCTTGTGATAGTGCCGCCACTGTCCAGCGGCGGATGCATGTCAACCGCCAATGACGAAGGTATGAGGATAGCAACGGCTGGATGAGGCTTTAGGAAGCACCGGGTGTTGAGCTAAAGCCAGACGACCAGTGCCCAGCTATTGTGCTATCGCACTGCCACGGTTGGCATCGCATCATCGGCGACCGCTTTCCCGTGGCCATGTCGTGCTGCGTCACCGGTCGGTTTTGTGTTTTGTGTCATGCTTGGACGGGCTTGCCACTTCCTGGTTTGGCACGAAGCCATCGAGGTTCGATAGCAATCAGTGCGTCCCCATCAATCGCAAGCCGGCCTGGGGATTTGCATGACCTGTCAACTTATTGTACGCTTCTCATCAAAAGGCCAACCCATGCAGCCTTTCCCACATGATGGTTCCATCCGAACGTACCGCAAGTACCTCGGTACCCGCTACTGTGGCCCAACGTTGGGAACATCGAGGAACTTAGGAGGGAGACAAGCCACAAAGTGACCTGAGCGCGTATGACAGAGTGACCGCGGCTTTGGCTGCAAACAGCGGGTTTGGGGCGGTACAACAGGTACGAGGCGTGACGTACCGTGGAAGAGCAGGAAGTACCTCGGTACTTGCAGGCCTGCTTGGCTTTGTCACTTCGTCCCATGCGCTTCTGACCAATGACATATGTCAGATTGCGGCCCAGCGCGTGTTTGGACCGTGCATAAAGGCACCAAGGCAGCAAGAGCAGGGGCTGTTGGCTGGGCTTATGCACTGTGCAGATGGGAGGCCGCTTGTGGTGTTGCACCGTGTCATTATATAGAGGCACACGGCTTGGACTCCACATTTCTGCCAGTCTCCATCGAACCCCGCTTTTCTTTACACACATGGGTACAAGCTGCGGCCCCGAAATCTCTCCCTTCCCCCATTTTCTTCCCCCCTTCACCCAAACAACAGAGGACACACAGGTCAACCAGTCCAAAACATCGACCAGACCACCGACCACCTCTCCCCTCCCACCAAGGCGCCGGGTCCCAGCGACTTCAGCCCAGGTCCTGTCCGCCCCAAGTGAGTTACTTTGTCCCCAGGTACCATCCATCGTCACCTCAAGTTACTCGTTTCTCTCTTGCCCTTCCCCGTCCCGTTCCCCATTCCCCTAGTAGCTTCCATCGTCTACTACTTTGCTCTTGTCGCGTTTCGTCTCATCTCAATCCCGTTGCCTCGGATCCGCTGTGGTCTCTGCCCTGTCACCTTTCCTCACTACCACCACTGCCACCACCACCAAATTTGTTCCCCAGACCAGTCTGGGGATCCACTGCATCTGGCCCGTGGACGCTGGACGCTGCGCACTGGACCAGACGGGGAAACCTCCAGATTCACGATCCCAACGCCTTGCTGGCTGCTGCTGCTGCAGCTTCGCAAGCTACCGTCACCTCTCCTGCTTGCAACCACCCAGTCAACGCTCAAGTCGGACTTTTTCTGACCGTTAAGCAGACGCTGTCACCGTTGCCTAACCAAAGGCTGACATATTGACATAACAGCCACACACAGTCCACAGATCCCCTTTTCACCCTTTGGCCCCATACACCCGAGCCCTACGCAACTCGACCAAAACAGGATTACTCACACTGGTCTTTAACCCGCTCAATCTCATTCACCGTCTTCTCACCCTATCATCCATCCATCATCCTCGCGCCTTGCACTGCAACTTGTCTACGTATCCCGCTCCACTTCTGCCACCACCATCCCGTCCATCACCCTACCGTTTGCCAGTACCACTCCACTGCCAAATTCAATCAGCAATCAACTTTGTCCGGCTGTTGCTGCGCGTCGTGTCATCGTCACCTATCCTGTGAGTAATTAGTCTTCTTTTCACACTCTGGGTACAGGTTGCAAGCCACCCACTGCTACCACCCTAACCACCCTCGGTATCTCGCACACACTTCCGCACACCTCCCTCTTCGTCCCCACTCCCTCCCACACACTCACCTTCAACCGGAGCACCGGCCTAGCTAGCGAAGCACATCACCAATTTTTCCTTTCCTATCTATCTTAGCCGATGTCCGGCCCCGGCTCATCCCAAGTCTCCGAGTCTGCCCCAGCCTCTTTCCCTGCCTACGAGTCCAGAAGAGGGCTCATACACCTCAATCACCCAAATCAGTCGTGGCAGTAGCGCGACTTTGCACCACCTCAATCCAGCAAAACGCAACGCATACCAAGCAACGCGCAGCACGACGCAACCTAACCAAAGACACATTTCGCTGACCAAACGCTGACCTGTCTGTTCTGAGCCAACAGCATTTGTCGTTGGTGAGCACGACCAACTCCATTACGACCACCACATCATCCGGTCTCCGCTCCGTCCACTCACCCTCGCACCGCCGCACAGCAGGCTAAACCCGGAACTGCACCCGCGCAAGCTACCCATTCCCACCCACTACCGCCAAAAAAAAAAAAAAACTCGTCCGCCCAGGCCACGCCCCTCCCTCGCTGCTGATCGCCTGCGCGCTCACGTCAATTCCCTAGCCCCCTCCCAGTCCCTCAAATACCCAGACACACACCTCACGCCGCCAGGCCAAGCTCGTGTATCTGTCTTGTCCCTAGCATCCACAGCCCGGGCGTGCGTTACCTGCCCCGGTTGTTTCCAAAGGTCCTCTCCCCGTCGGATGTGTCTTATGCAACTCTGACCTCAAGTTACATTGCCCGTAAGTATTACGATTCTTTCTTGTTGTTCAAGTTGTTTTGCCTTTCCCCATTGCTGCCTGCGTTGTTGCCTCGACCTCGCGCCTCCAAGTCATCGCGTCGACGCATCCGCATCGACTTTTGCCCTCAACAACCGCTCGTGACCACCACCCCCACGACCGCGGCCGCCGGTTTTCTTATCGTTATAGCTGGTGTCGACGGCGTCACCCATTTACGGTTACCGCGTGAGAAGCGACTGCCGTCGTCGCTGTTGATGTTTCCTGTCGCGACACAAGACTGCTGCGGCGTGAGGTTCACGGCTCACGACCCTGGTCGCGTCGACTTCCACCTCTCCCAGCCCGCGTGTCTGTGGACCCACGCGTGCAGATAGGTGACCAGTCGACCTTTTCGGTGACCCCCGGGCGCTTTCTCATTCCTCATCGCTCAAATTTGGCCCGGCATATCGGGTCTCGACGACACATCCTAACTCAACTGTCATTTTCTCATATTCATTACCGTGAAGGTCTTGTCGCTGACTCTCTCTTTCCTTGCCAGAACATGCAGCAGTGGCAGGTCGGCCCCGTGCCGGACTACGTCTACTCCAACTCCACCCATCAGCCCAATGACATGCAGTGAGTACATTATTTCCTTGTCTCTTGTACCTCTTCACGCATATACCTTCTGCCACTTGGCTGCGGCACCACCGGGTCCTTCTTGTACCCGATGTACCCCCATCCCTGGCACACGGACACATCCCTCCCCCTCTGCGGGGAACTCCAGTTGTTGTATCACCACCGACTGATCTCTTCGGCGATGCTTTATAATATCCGTCGTCGTTGTCCCTCTGGAACCTCTGTCTACCTCTCCTCTTGTCCCTGCCGATCCCTCTCGGGCACATCGGGTCTGCCCGTCACCATGCCATGCTCAGCCATGCTTACTGCTACGTCCCACGGTTGAGGCAAGTTCACCCGCTAACCCACCCGCCCTCTTAGCAACCCTCACCAGTACCAGGCCGATATGGCCCGCCGCAACGAGCGTATGGAGTTTCCATACGGTGCTCCGCAGCCCAATATGGCGCCGCAACCGCAACATCATCCTGCTCCCGTTCAACCGCCTATGAATGTTCCTCAGCAGCCTCCCAACGGGCCCCCTCAGCAGACCCCAACGCCCGCCCCAGCTCCGCCCGGCCGGCAACGGAAGCGCCCCGCACCAACCGCGGCTGCTCCACCGCCGACCACAGCGGCCCCTCCCGCTCCCGTCACTCCCTCCCAAGTTCAGCCTCCTACCGCTGCTGCACCTCCTGTACCTCAACCCGCCCCTCCCCAGCAACCCCAGGTCCCTATCGAGGATCCCAACGCCGCGTCGGTGGCTCCTCCTCCGGCCAAGAAGAGTAGAACAAACACACCCTGGACTCCACAAGAGGAGCTGAGGTTGAAGCAAATGCGAGATGCAGGCAACAGCTGGGCCGAGATTGCCAAAGTAAGCTATATGATCTACGACGCGGGCAATTGAGCATGCACTAATACAACTTTGCAGACCTTCCCCACAAGAACAGAAGGTTCAGTAAAGAAGCACTGGTACAAGGTACATGATCAGCACCGGTATAAGACTGCAAGGTTTATGTCTGACACAATTTATAGGATATGCACTATGCCGAATTTGCTGAGGATGAGGTAAAGATTTTAACTACTCCGTCCCGTGAACCACCCTGCTGACTTACCCCTCCATCAGAGTCAAGCGTTGTTGAACGCGATTAAGGAATACGAGAACAACAAGTGGAAGGTGATTGGTCAGAAGGTCGGCAAGCCCGCCAAGGTATGAAAGACGTTTGGTCCCACTCAAGACCAGATCAACTAAAACATGACATAGGCTTGTGAACAGTATGCCAAAGAACACTTCCCTGGTATGATCACGAAGCTTCGCCTATAACAGTGGCATCTTCATTCCAATGGTCATTCTAACCCCTGGCAGATCTCTTCGCCAATTCGAAGGGGCGGTAAGAACATGTCAGGACCATGACAGGTCCACCACTGCCCTGTGGCAACGATCGTGGCTCCCCAGCTGATCTGGACGTGCTCGCAAACTTGGTTGGCGAAGCCGTCATGTCAGTTCCACAAATTGTGGTACGCCAAGTAGGAGAGAGCCTTCGAAAAAAAAAAAGAAAAACATCGCGAGATCCGACATGTCAGCATTTTCATTTTACACCCTTTCACCCTGAAACTTGTTTAATTTTATTCTCTCCCCCTTCTTTTTGTTTGATGACGAGGCACATGGTGGAAAGAGTTGAGCGAAGTTTTTATTGCTCTTTGGGACTGGGAAAGCTTTTGAGAGCTATGACTTGGTACACCCCGTACTACTTGACTGGATGAAGGATAAGCTATTGCTACAGGCGAACTATTTTGTGGTTTACTTGTTGAGGCTGTTGGGATTCAACCGAGACATGAACTGAGCGATGTATCGGAGTGGTTGCTAGTTGAGGGGATAAATTGCAGATGGGAGAGGTTTGGTTCTGGCTGCTGCCGTGGTGGGCCCGGTTGCGAGTGTCCTTTTTTTCACCGGAAAACTTTTTTGATGCTGTAATTGCCTGGGCAAGACGCGGGAGCGACCCGTTGCGAAACGGGGCCCGGAGCAAGTGACGACGGGCTTTTTGTTGTTGAGTTGGCCCCTTTTCCTACTTTTCTGATGTTTCTTTCTTGGATGGAAGGGAGGGGAGACTGTTCGAATTAGGTTCGGTGATAGTTATACCCCAAAGCTTGTTTTGTTGTTTGGTTTGCACCTCGGAGGTGTGAAGCTCGTAGAAGTATATCCTGTGGAACTTGGGTTTTACAAACACCCTTCCTCTGCAATGAACTCTGTAGGTAGGTGATGGAGAGATGGAACGGCCTGTGGGGCGGAGCATTGCTTCTCTGACGTACAAGGGAATACCTGGATATCTTGAGGCCAGTGTACGGCTGAGGAAAGTCACAGCGTGGTCAGGGATCAAAGTACCCATCTAGATGGGTCCGGCTTGGGGGAAACATGGGGAAAGGAGGGGAGTATCGTCGATGTACGAAGGATGTACCGCCCGGTCTGAAAGTATCTCTTGGTGTGCAGGTACCAGCAAGCGCCAGGAGGGTACTTGGGTTTCAAGTACCTGGGGTTGGCGGGTCGACCTGACGTGTCGGTGCAGAATAGGGCTCTGTCTGCAAGGCGGCTTGGGTGTCGATTTCATACATGAGTTTCTCAGCCACACTGGACAGTCAAATGCGGGTCGCATGGGAAAAATTAAGGAATAAAAAACAAAAAAACACGAGAACCAAAGTCACGATGCAATGAGGGAAAAGGAAAAAAAAAATCAGTGATAAGCTTTACAGTGCCAGATAAGGTCACGCTATATTTAGCACCGTGAGATACCTTAAAAACTTTCCTGTCGGTACAGTGTCAATCATTGACCAGGCTGGCGATTGGTTTTTTTTCAAGTTCGACAATGGCATCATCACTACCCTATAGAAGGCACCTTGAAAAAAACATATCCGGTCCGAAAATGGGCATTTCGAAACGGGTGTGTGTCCGTGTTGTGAGCACTCTACGTGATACAACCCTAATATGTTATATTTCTCATGTCTGCACGACTCCATTTCGTCCGTGACGTTGACGCGAGTGACAGATTCCGGTGCACGGGTAGCGATGCGGGCGAGATCTCTGTACGACGTCGTGGAAACCACTGACTGGACGGATGGTAATGGGCCAGCGGCCTTACATGAAGGTGTGGTGGTAGTGGGGGTAGTGGTGGTGGTGGTGGTGGGGTTGTGGGTTTGATATTTATCTTGGCCTAGCTAGTCATCTAGATCTGGCCAAGAAAGTGGAAGGGCGTGCTTGTGGCACTCGGGTTGGACCTGACTTGACTCGACTTGACCAAGCATCCAATGTTGTGGTCTGCGGTTGAGGTTGATTTTGCCAACAACTGTTTATCTAGGCAAGGCGGCTAGTGTGTCGAGGGGGACCAGGTCAGGGCTTGCTAACGGGGTGGCAGCAGCCAGTGGGAGTCAGTGGTGGTCTGGGCGGCAACATGGTCTGCCCGCCGCCAAAAGGCCGGTAGGTTCGTGGCCGACATGCGGGGAGCCCGGGGAGAGAGCTAAAAAAGCAGTCACGCGACGGATGGGATTGAATGATAGGGGCGAGGGAGAAGCATGGAGTGTATAGCAAGTATTATGCGGGACAGACGTGCGTGTTTGGGCATACATAATCGAGATGCGCATTCGGAGATATCGCGATCGACATGGCACCTGAATCAGCATGTTTGATTTTCTCTGGCAGCCAAGGGATTCTGCTTTGTCATTGAAGATTCGAATCCCACGTCTCACTGACGAACCACGCAGTGGAGTACGGGGAACATTGGGTTGGCTGATACGGGCAATGATGGGATGGTTGGCCGCTGGACTGGACCGAACTGCAATGCAGCGCATCACAGCACATCACAGCACATCTCATCGCGTCGTATGCCGTATGCCGTATGCCGTATGCTGTGGGATAAAAATTGGGTTGTTTAAATATTTGGCTGGAAGTGAAAGCAGCCCGACGTTCCGGATAGGCTAGAGACAAAGTGAAGACTGTGGGCAAGCTGTGCCGTAAGGTGCCGTGAGGTGCCGTGAGGTACCGAGGTGGGTATGGAGCTTGGGTGCATGGAGACGGGTAAGTGGCGCTTGGAGAAAAGATCTTCGATGGGGGGGGGGGGGGACTCTTCACAGAAAGGCCTTGGGCGGTGGCAGCAGGCCTAGTTCACCTATACGATTTGTGGCTTGTCTTAGGGGAGATTGCGTGGCGTCGTCGCCCACTCACACCAAACCTGTGGCCCTGAGGACCTAGGAGCGCTCGAGGTTAGTTGGAAATTTTTGGGCGGGTGGCCGTCGTCAGGTGCTCTGGCTCAATCTGGAAGTGTTATCGTATTATTAAGGATTGAGCAGAGGCCGAGTTTGTTAATGATGGTCGACCGATTGCGCTGGCTGGACCGGGGTCCCTGGGGATCACCGTGTGGCACTGACGGATGAGGAGCCCGTTTAGGCAAGCAGCAAAGCACCTCAATTCTGGGTCACCTTCGCTCCCTTGCTCCTTCTCGCTCGCTGTTCACCACCGTATGGGCTCGCAGCAATTGGTACTGTACTTGTGTGTTTGTCTCTGAACCGGAGCCTGCGCCTTTGTTGTGTTTATCATTGTCGATATTGCGGCAATTTGGCGACTGGAGAGCTAGCGTCGCGCGACACACCCCGAATCTTTTGATCCATAGGAGCTTGGATCGCACATGGCAGCGTGGTGCCGTATTTCCCGCGTCCACAAACCGCACCTGGCAGCCTGGTAACCTTTTGGCCTGGTCCCCTCTGCTCGGGAGAGGAGCGCTACCCGGCCGAGCATTCTCCACTTCGGGACTATAGGTAGGGGCTAGACGAAAAGGGTAAGCCTCGTGCTTGCAGAACTCGGATAGGCAAATTATTTTCGCTCCATTTACGACAAGGTCGAGGCCAAGACCAGTCGCAGACCAGACGAGACCAGGGGTTCATCACCGAGCCTGCTATGATTGGGCGGGCTGCGCGTGATGGCCCGTTTTTTGGCCTGCCCCGTCTGGAGCTCTCGCTTCTTTGGCCCAGCATCGTCTCTCCTTTGGGACTGGCACCAACTGCTCAATGGGGGGGGGGCATTGGAACCATTGGAACCATTGGCATTCTCTGTCAGGCTGACTGCTCCGTATGGTCAGCCAGATAACGAGAGAGTTCAAGGTGGAAGCCGGAGAGTAGGGCTGGGAGCCAAGGGGGTGGGTTTGAGCCAACTCCATACCATCTTGGGACAGCGCAACTCAATCTCACCATTATCTCCTACCCCGTTCCCAGCTCCCATTCACTTGAGCTTTCCCTCCCTCCTTCTCCTTTCCTCCCTCTGTTCATCTCTCCCCTACACCCCTGCCACCCCCGACAGTCGTTTCTGGCGCGCACCTCATACTTGGCCGCCGTCGTTTCCATCTGTTTTGCTCACAGTAGTCATAATCATTTGGGGGTTGTTATTATCATTATTATTATCACTGCCGCCCTTATTGTTATTCTTATTATCATCGACGTCGTTGTCGTTTGGCAACTCCTTGATAGGCCTGGTGGATTCCCCTTTCACGCCACTCGCTAGTTGAAGGAGAAGAAAACCGTTCGACAGTCTCCTTCCCGCGTCGCCAGCATATCTTCTGCTCCCTCGCTCTCCCAACTCTCTTTCCCAAACATAAATCATCTCAACCGCCTCGAGCCATCATTCGTTTAATCGACCCGGCAGCATTGATTTGGCTCCAGCGTCGCCTTGGCTGTCGACCTGAAGCCCGCACCCCTTGCCGCTGCAGAGAAATTAGACTTCTCAGCGCCTTGGCTTGTCCCAAATCAGGGAACCGCAATCAGGAATTTACTCTGACCAGCAAACGGTTTGCCCTTGCGGCCCGCTCTCGAGCATTCCAGCGTCCTGTGGAAAAGTAAACAGAACTTGGCTCTGTTTTCTTTTTTCCCTTCCCGTCCGGCTCGACTCACCCGTTGCGTTGGTGTCGCATCGCATATCACCCGATTCTGCCCTCGTCCTCCCAATTCACTCACTCGCTTGGAAATCTTGCCCACTCGGCAGTCACCACCCACCACCCTCGCTTCTTGGATCCTGCCTTGGACGAACCATTTAATACCTACCTAGTATATAACACCTAATTTTTGCCCTTCGCCTCGTTTGGCTTCATCTCGACGACTTTTCGCCTTATCGTCGGCAAGCTTGGTCATACCGTCCTTTAAACGACGACACGCCAACCGTATTCGCAATGTTGCGCTCTCTTGCTCTGGCTGCCCTGATGGGCGTCAGTGCCGTTACGGCTGCTGATGCCACCTGCGATAAGAACAACAAGTGCCCAAAGGAAACACCCTGCTGCTCCAGTATGTATCCATTGACTTAATTAGCAAAAACCGCTCTTTTCTTTTCAACGTGTTGCTTACATTCGTCATAGCCTATGGGCAATGCGGTGTTGGTGCCTTCTGTCTCGGTGGCTGCGACCCCCAGTCATCCTTTTCGCTCGACTCCTGTGTCCCCGGCCCCGTCTGCAAGGACCGCTCCATGAAGTTCGAAAACCTCAACCGGGTGGCCGATGTCAGCGACTATCTCGGTGACTCGGACTCGGCCGATTGGGTTGCCCAGGGCGAGCCTGCCATCTTTGACAACAATCTGCTCCTTACCATGCCCAAGAACAGCGTCGGCACCGTCCTTTCCTCCACCGTCTACATGTGGTATGGAAACGTCAAGGCCAGGTTCAAGACAAGCCGTGGTAACGGTGTCATCACGGCCTTCATTCTCTTCTCCAACGTCAAGGATGAAATCGACTTTGAGTTTATTGGTGCCGATCTGGGTACCGCTCAGACCAACTACTATTTCCAGGGTATCACCGACTACCACAACTCTGGCAACATCAGTGCTTCCGACACCTTCAACAACTGGCACGAATACGAAATCCGCTGGACCCCCGACAAGATTGAGTGGCTCATCGACGGCAAGGTTGGCCGCTCCAAGAACAAGGCCGACACCTGGAACGAGACGTCGCAGAACTTCCAGTTCCCCCAGACCCCCGCCCGTGTGCAGCTGTCGCTCTGGCCTGGTGGTCTCGCCACCAACAAGAAGGGTACCGTTGACTGGGCTGGTGGTGAGATCAACTGGGACTCTGTTGACATCAAGAACTACGGTTACTACTTTGCGACCTTTTCCGACGTCGAGATCGAGTGCTACAACGCTGACAACGCCCCGGGCACCAACAAGAAGAAGAGCTACTACTACAGCGACATCCGCGGCACCAACGACACCATTGTCGACAGCGACAAGGACCACACGATTGCCTCGCTTCAGGCCACCGGTCTTGACCCCGACAAGGGCAAGAAGAGCACCTCCAAGAGCACCTCTTCGAAGACTTCTTCTGACAAGTCCGCCGAGTCCTCCGAGGCTGCCAGCATCCCCGGTGGCTCAACCAATGGGCCTTCAGGAGATGACCACAGCTCGGATGACGGCTCTAGCAGCTCTGGATCGTCTGGTTCGAATGGCTCTAGCTCGGGTGGCTCTAGCTCGGATGGATCTAGCACCAACCAAGCCGACACCTCCAACTGCAACACATCGAGCTTCAACCAGGACTGTGGCAAGTCCTCATCCTCTAGCAGTTCGGATAGCTCGGATGGCAAGAGTATGGGTTCGCGCTCTAGCGCCAGCGCCCTGGCCATCATCATTGCCGGCTGCGCACTGTTTTGGCTGTGAATTGATTGAGACGAGCACTTGCTAACTCAGGAGATAACACTCGTGTCTCGTGACAGCGACGTGTTCTGCTTTCTCGATCTCGGTCGTTGGTGTTTATAGCATTTATCTCCTTTGTGGGCTTGCATTCTGATGAGAGGCCGTCGGACCGGCGTGTCTGATTCCCCTGTATGTATTGGGTTCTTTTCTGGTTATATATTTTCTTGGAGTTGTGTCTTCGGGGGAAGCGGAGGCGAAATGGCCCGGGACTTTTGGGCAAAAGAGAACTGAGAGTGGAGGGTAATGGCCTTTTGGGCCGTCCATTTCCTATGTAAACTGGAGGTGATCGAGTACTAGTATATATTTCGCACGAGACTCACCTAGCTATCATCCTTTTGCAGTATCTTGTATCATGGGGTGGCATTGTCTTGTTGGAGGATGCAACACGGTCAAGGGACGATAGAAGAAGAGAAATTGTTTCAAGTTATACAAACCATTCCCAAGTCCCACACTTGCGAGCATGCTGATGGAGTAAGATGAGGGCGATTTCAGCTGACGTATGTCTTGCGTAACCCTTGTAGGGGGCGCCTTTGTTTCTGCGGGCTATCTAACGGAGGCCGGCATGGATCGATAGTCTGGCAGATACATGGCGCGTCTGATTGCATGCAGCTCGTATTTTCCAGTACGAAGCCCCCCCTCAAGCCGTGATTCATGACACGGCAGTTGAGCTGGCGAATTATGCGGGCTCGTGGTTGAAAAATGTGGGCGCGGGGAATCTGAGGTGAGTTGTGGATTCTTTTTTCAAGCGGGACGGCACGGGGGACTAGCTGCAATGCCATGGACGCCGTGGCTGAATTCGAGACGAGACGGCTTTTGTATTGGTCGTCGGAGAGGGGAGTTTCTTCCCTGGTTGTCGGGTTCCGAATAGGTGAGATGATGGGGGGTGGGGGAGAGAGAGAGAGAGACTTGGTCTGACTGTCACCTCTTTTTTGTTTTGTTTTGCGCAATCAATGTAATGCAGCCCTCTTCTTCTTCCCTTTTGTGTGCCGTTTTGCCGTAGCACAGCATTGCTACCTGATATATGCCGAGTAGAGAAGACGGCTCTGCCATATGTATGGCTGGCTCATGGGCTTCTGGCAACCTGCGCGGGCGCTGTGTTGGCGCTGCTTGGCTGCATGGGGCGAGCAGCCAAAGGTTTTCGACATCAGAGACACACCAAAGGCCAAGCTGAATGGCAGCATGCTCTTGGAAAATGCTGTGCGTCCTGCCTGATCTCTTTTTGGGTATTTATGGATGGGATGAGGCCCCTTCTCGCTCTCGGATTGACAACCACCAACAACAACAAAAAAAAAAACAAGACCTCCCTTTGCAACTTCTTGTCTGCTTTCGTAGTTGCTGTCTTGCTCACACACTGAGACATTTGAAATGGCGACCCAACCGGCGTTGCACCAGGGGGTGGCAACTTCGGAAACGGCCCACGGTCTGGGCCTGGCCCCTCCTCCTCCTCCTCTGCCGCCGGTTGCGTGGGCAAAAGTCGTTCTTGTCTCGTTGCTGTTCCTCATCCCGCCTCTCCTCTTCAGGGCTCACGCCGCAACCCGCCGCCCGAGGAACTACCCGCCCGGGCCCCGGTGCGTGCCATTCCTGGGAAACCTCGCCTCGATCCCGCTGGCAAAGTCGTACGTCAGGTTCAGTGAGTGGTCCAAGCAGTACGGCCCGATCCTGGGACTCAAGGCGGGGCCCCTGAACCTCGTCGTTCTTCAGGACCCGGTCGATATACATGAGCTGTTTGATAAGCGCGGGAGCGTGTACGGAGGGCGGCCGTACAACTACATTGCGCTGAACCATGTCTTCGATCCGACAATCGGTCAGATCTTCTTGTTTCAACGCAATGACCGGCTCCTGAAGCGGTGGAAGCGGACGGCGAGGTGGTTCCTCAGCCCGCAGGGGGTCGAGTCCCTGAGGCCCATGATGGACGCCGTGAGCGCCAGGTGCGTCAAGGCCCTCACGGAGCGGCCTGGCGACTACCTGGAGCACCTGCGGACCTGGTCGCTGAGCACGCCGCTCATGGTGCTGACGGGGCAGGCCGACGTGGACTCAGAGCTGCGACAGACGTACTCTTATCGGCAGACGCTGCTGACCGGCCTGCTGGAGCCAGGGAAGACGCCCCCGGTAGACTTTATCGTGCCGCTGCGGTGGGTGCCGGCCTGGTGGGCCAAGTGGAAACGGGACGCGCGGTTCGTGAGGGAGCACCAGGACGGCTTCTACGGTGAGATGATGGCCAAGGTGAAGGCGGCGAGAGAGCGAAGGAAGACGGAGCGTGCCAGCGGCCAGGCAATGGCGGGAGCAGCAGAAGCAGCAGCAGGAGGAGAAAGATATGCAGGAGTGATGGAGAGGGCCATGGATGAAGGCATGTCCGAAGAGGAGGCTAAATGGCTGGGTGGAGGGTTACTGGACGCGGCGTTTGACACGTTGAATACCACGGTGCTGACGTTTCTCGTGGCCATGGCGGCACACGAAAATGTGTTGGCAAAGGCACAAAGTGAGGTGGAAAAGGTGTGCAATGGGAGAATGCCAAAGGGGGAGGACGTGGACAAGATGCCATATTTGAAAGCGTGCATGTTGGAGGTGAGTAGTCCAGCCGGGATGGTGTAGAGATGATCTCCCTGCTGCCGCCATTTATGCATGACGAGCCCTTGGCAGGAGGCTGACATTTTGTGGAATTGTATTAATGTATTGGATACAGACGCTGCGATGGAGACCCTCGACGCCGCTTGGCCTCCCTCACGTCGTCGAATCGGACGACACGTACAAGGGGTATGTGATTCCCCGAGGCACCAATGTCGTTGTTAACGCCTACGGGATGCTGCACGACCCGGCGGTGCACCGGGACCCGGACCGGTTCGACCCGGGGCGCTACTACCTACGGGACGGGGACTACGGGACGGCCCCGGCGGCGCAGGCCGACAACAACAACAACGACGACAACGATGGCAAAGAGCGACGTCGTAGCACGTGGGTGTTTGGAGCCGGGCGTCGGCGGTGCATGGGCGACCAGTTCGCACTGCAGTCGCTGATGACGGTCATGGCCAAGGTCGTGTGGGCGTTGGACCTGTCGGTGCCGCCGGGGACGGACCTGAGCGTCGACGCGGGATTCGGCGGCGGGCTGGTGATGCGCGTCGAGGAGCACGTCGTCATCGAAGTCGGGCTGCGGGAGGGGAGGGGCGAGGGCGTGCGCCGAGAGTGGGAGAGGGGCAAGGAGGCGATGGAGAAGATGCTGGAGGGTTGAAGTGAGGTGAAGTGAGGTGAAGTGATGTGTTGTGATGGAGAGCGTGAATGAATGGTTTTGTTTGTCTTTGTTAATGAGGAATACGGAGTATTCACGCACACAAAGACATGCGGAGGGGTGACACATCTTCAGCTCGACCCGCATGCGGCTGTAGCAAGCCTGCCCTTTGCATATGGCCTGTTGCCGTGAAGGACCAAGGGGGCAAAGCTTCACGGATAGTTTTTGACCGTGTCTGACTGAGATGACATGGTACACTTGCCTGTGATTTTTCTTTCTTTCTTTCTTTGTATGCTATCGGTTCGGATTTAATGTAACTCGACCTCTGGTGAAATTTCTTTCCAATGTCCCTACTAACACTGTTGAGATACGCTTGCTCTAATCGGGAGTTTTTATGCAACTTGGTGTGGGAGCTGCTGACTGAAATGTATAAGGAGCACTATATCTAAGATTAGCATAGCAGGGTTATTCCTTTGGCGCACCCATGACGACTCCATCTTTGCTGTGACGTGCAATATCAGGATGTTCGGGATAAAGTGATAATGTCCCATTTCCTGCATGTCATGTCGCTGTTTCTCTTGGTTACAAATGAGTGATGTTTGATATCATAACTACAGGGCATGAAGAAACACACTTATTCGGAAAATGGGTGTAAGATAATAGTACGTTTGAACAAACCCAAAAGCTAAACAAGTTAAAATACTAGATAGATGCTGGTTTATTCTCCCACATGTGATAAAAACTGATGCAATATTTTGTATTCAACCTCTCACTTAAATAAATACCTTTTCTCCGATAGGGGGCTCTGATCCAACAAGATATCGGCAACTATAGGGGTTATGGACAACAGAACTCCACTTGGGGATGCTACCCCTGGCATGGCATCGAGGTCTCAAAGCCGTTGGCGTGGAGAGGGGTGCCTGATAGGAACCTTGACTGCATTAATCCATACTTGCCAGCCATGTTGGTTATGCAGAAAAAAGAAAGGAAGATGTGACAAACGATCCTGTAATATCCTGATAGATTACAATGCAGGGCATCAGGAAGCGATGGATGGCAGCCAACAGAAGCCAACAGAAACCAACAGAAACCAACAGCGGCAATCCTGACGGGTTTGGAGGTGGGTGTTGTTGGTTCGAGTGCCGACTACCCGTCCCACTGCAGCAAAGCCCATGTGAAATGGCTGTGGCGCATTGAAGGAGGCAGCACCAGGCAGCACCTGGCAGCAGCAGTTGGTAGGGCTGGGCCTGCCCAGAGCTGGAGCTCGGGTGGGGCTGCAGCGGCGATTGGGCCGTGGCTTGCGGGGGGCACGGATCCCAAAATGGCACCCACGACTCACGGCGCAATCGCAGTTTCGCGTGGCGCTGGTCGTCCCCACGAGGCCAGTGCCGAAGACGCGAGGAGCAGCTCCGAGCAGTGGAGCAGCGCTTTGTGACAGGACCCACTCGGCCTGACAGTTGACCCGGTACAAAAGATCTGCTAGTGGTCGCGCCGCATCTGGCAGAGAGCCGCATCTAGGCTGCAGTACCTCCGTGAAGCCCTACCACCGGCGCATCTCTTGTCCCGCATCGCAGATTCGCAAGCGCGCCGTTTCGAGGCGGAAGGATCCATGAAGGTGCGACATCTGGCATAACCAGCAATAAATAGATGTCCATGTCCAGACGGAAATTGAAAATACCATCACCATCACCATCACCATCGCTCTTCAAGCACCAGCAAGCTTCACAAACAACTCAAGCCAAAACATCAACCGGCTTCCTTCCTCCCTCTTGACTCTGTGCCCAATCACATCTGTCACACACCCCACTTACACACATCAACACCAAACACTCTACAACCCAACACCAACATTCGCACATCACCAAACATGTCTGCCAACATCAAATCCAAGACCATTGCCTACCTTGGCGCCTCTGGTGGCTGCGGCCTCCACTCCCTCAAGAAGGCCGTCGCCGACGGCCACACCTGCATCGCCCTCTGTCGCAACCCGGCCAAGCTCGAGGCCGTATTCCCCGAGAAGCCTGCCAACCTCCATATCAAGCAGGGCAACGCCCACGATGCCGAGGCCGTCGCCGCCTGCCTGACCAACCCCACCGACCCCGCTGCCCTCGTTGACAAGATCAGCTTTACCATCGGCGGCGCCTTTGACGCCAAGAGGTTCACCATTGACGACCCTGATGTTTGCAAGAAGGGAATTAGCTCGGTACTCGAGGCCATTGGCGGCCTCCGCGCCCAGGGGGCCCAGGGACGTCCTCTTGTGGCCGTCATCAGCACCACCGGCATCTCCAAGCATGGCCGCGACGTGCCCCTGGGCTTTGTGCCCTTCTACCACTACGGCCTCTCGGTGCCCCACGCCGACAAGAAGGTCATGGAGGAGAAGCTCCAAGCCTGCGCCGAGCGGTGGGTCGCCGTCCGCCCTAGCTTCCTGGTCGACGGCGCCAAGCCCGACCGCAAGATCCGCGTCGGCGTCGAGGACCCGGAGAAGGGCATCGAGAAGAAGGAGGTCGGCTACGCCATCTCCCGCGAGGACGTCGGTCGTTGGATGTACGAGAGCCTGATCGGCGCCGAGAATCCTCAGTACGAGGGTAAGGCTGTCGGCATCACCTGGTAAATCGCTTTTTCCTTTTTACCAACAATGACTTGAAGACCACTGTAATACCACTACCCACGGGCCAAAAGATGGAATTTATTTCCTTTCCTATGTCTTTTTCCCCTTTCTTTTCGTTTGAGAATTGTTTGTACAGACGCCTCTTGCCTTTGTGGAGCGCTGGGTGTCTGGAGCAAAAGGAATGATTTAGAGCGACGATGGACTTTTTTTTTTTACTTTTAGGAATGGCTTTTAAGAGCTTCTCATTAGAGTTTCAGAATGCAATTCAACCCAGTTTACTTTACCAACCGATTTTACTGTCTTGTGCTGTCATGCTTCTATTCAGACCCGACTATTCTCTTACTCATTTATATTTTACAAGTTCGCATATATCAAGTCTTGGCATTGCGGCTGATGTGCCTGTGGCGTTCAGGCATTCCCAAGTTTAGCCAAACCCCGAGAGCCTGCTTTGGACTGCAGCTGGCCTCGCATCCACGTCAGCACTCAGCCTCGAATATTCGCGCTTCTTTTATTAGTACTTAAGCGCGGTGCTCCTGACTCCAAGAGAATTTCGATGCTCAATTTGCATTTGGTGCCCCCCAAAAGAATCCGTAGCTCTTTTATACTAGTATCTCCACTCGATCACGATGAGCGGCGTGTCATTCCACGCCCCCACTCAGGGTCACAATGTCGTTGCTGGCGTCACCATCTCGGGCGGCACCTTTAACGCCAATTTCAACGGGATGCTTGGTAGGAGAGAACAGCGAAATGTGACATATATCTCGCATCAAGCACTGGGACTAATGTGCTATTCAAATGCTAGAATCGTATACTTTGAATGGCTGCCTAAGATCGTTGGCCTTTCCCGAAATGAAGAATAGGCTAAACGACATTGACGATGCTGTTGAAGGCACATGCTTGTGGCTGCCGCGGCATGAGGTGTATGGAAACTGGGTGCGCCAACACCGAGGCCTATTCTGCATAAAAGGCAAGCCGGGCTCTGGCAAGTCGACGTTGCTGAAGCATGCGCTGCGTCTGATTGAAGCAGGGCCTGGCACCCTGGGCGATGATGTTATTCTCTCCTTCTTCTTTCATGGGCGAGGCACTGAACTGCAGAAGTCGCCGCTCGGACTCTTCGGGTCACTGCTTCATCAGCTTCTTGTCCGAGAGCCCGACACGTTATCAGAAGTCGTTGATTTCTTCATAGATCAATGCGAACGGGTGGGCCCGGTGGGAAAGACGTGGAAGTGGCACCCGCGCCAGTTGCAGCGACATATAGAGTCGTCGCTCGCCAAAATCTTGGACAAACGGCCAGTGTGGATCTTTATTGATGCCCTAGACGAATGTGGCGAGGAAAATGCCGTCGAGTTGATCGATTACCTGAGGTTGCTCGCTAAGAAACTCCCGCACACTACTTTCCAGCTCAGGCTTTGTCTATCGTGTCGCCACTATCCTGTTTTGATCAATGATGAATTGGAAGTATGCCCCGAGCATGAGAATATGGACGACATTGCCTTGTTCACACAAACTCAACTACACGATTTCCCCTGTCAGGATCCTGAATATTCCGTTGGAAACAAGATTTTGGAACGTGCATCTGGGGTCTTTATGCGGGCGCACATTGTTGTCAAACGCGTTCTAACACTTCAACGCAAAGGAAAAGGGCTCCGGCAGATCCAAGAAGGAATCCAGCGCACGCCGTCAGATCTGTATGCTTTATACCATGAACTTGTTCAGGGCATGGAGTCTAGGGCAATATCCCGAAGATTGGTTGACTGGGTTTGCTTTTCTGCAGAGCCGCTGACAGTCGAACAACTATTATGGGCCGCAGCAATCGACCCAGACCACTCGTACAAGTCTCTGGAACAATGCCAGCAGTCAGATAAATATATGTGGAACGACGCAATGATGGAGCGAAGGCTCAAAACGCTCAGCTGTGGCCTTGCCGAAACGGTACCGTCATACATATCGACGTTAGACTCGAGGACTGTACAGTTTATACACCAGTCGGTCAAAGACTTTTTCATAGAGAAAGGCCTATCTGTTTTGGCGGCATCCGGCGACAGCCCAATGCCGAGTGTCCTGGTGGCTGGCCATGCGCATTACAACCTGGCCCGCACATGCGTTTGCTATCTTGCAACGGGAGAGATTATAAAATGGATGGACTGTGGTCAAGAAACGTGGGAATCCAAGCCCCCTTTATTGAGCTACGCCACTCACCAGTGGATTTTCCATTTGAGAGAAGGCGAGACCAGGGGGGTATGTCAAGACGACTTTATACGACCATGGATAGATGTCTACCAGTCAATAGCGGAATATCTCCCTTGTTGTAACCTGGAAGAAACCAACTTGTTTTGGGCGATATCGAGATACGGAATGATAGACCCGTTATATGTCATACTGCAGAAACTAGAAGAATTCGGGACGAGTATTGACGCAAAAGATGGCCCGGCAATATCTCCAGAGACAAAGAGTGCTTGCTATAGGAAAGCCATAGAATTACTGCTTCATACTGGCAGAATTTCCTGGGTCAATATAGGGGAGGCCATATCTGTTTTGACACCACTTGCGCAGGCAGCACACACCGGGTGCCAAGTCAGTGTCAAACTGCTAATAGGATGTGGCAAAGTTGATGTAAATGAGAGGACCAAATATGGGAGGACGCCACTGTGGTTTGCCGTCGAGGGGGGACACGAGCCCATTGTCAAATTGCTGCTCGACACTGGCAAGGTCAACCTGAAGGCGGAGGATGCAAAGTACAGCCCGACGATACTGTGGGTGGCCCTCGAGCAGAGAAACGAGCGGGTGATCAAGATGCTGCTCGAGACAGACAAGGTTGATCTTGGTACGAGAAACGAATGGGGCATGGAGCCGCTATCCTGGGCTTCCAGGCTGGGCTATGAGATTGCTGTCAGGCTACTGCTAAACACCGGCAAGGCCGATGTCGACGCAAGGGATATAAGTGGGCTTACAGCATTATCCTGGGCGGCCCAGAGAGGTCATGGAGCTATCGTGAGATTGCTGCTCGACACTGGCCAGGCTAATGTCGAAGTGAAGGATGGCTTTGGCCAGACGCCCCTATGCTGGGCTGCCGCGGGAGGACACGACGCCGTGGTCAAACTATTACAGCACCGTACATTGCACCATCATAATCCCTAGCACCATGTATCACATCAAATATTGTTCTCGTATGATTGGAAATAACAACCATTCTTTCATTCATGACTCGTAATTCGTTAAGTTCCTCCGCCGGGGTATCATTCCTTGTCCTCCCTCGATTGAAACCTTTTTTTTTGTCGTTCTTTGGCTGAAAAAAAAGAAGAAAAAAATGCAACTATTGCCGCTCAATGTTTCACTGATACTCCGTAAACACGGGTTCATGGAACCTTTCGGCGCAGCCCCAGGGCCTGTTCCAGAAAGGCAATGGCATTCTCGATGCCAGTGGGCGTGTTGAACCACTGCCCGCCACCAACGTACTCGTAAAAGGCGACACCAGCCCCAAACCCCCTCAAGGTGTCGCGAAGCACTTTCCCATCCGCGACTGGGACGATGCTGTTGTCGTCGCAATGCTCCAGGAGCATGGGCGTGTTGCGGACTACTTCGTTGTCGTCGCCGGCTGGCGCACCCTGGATCTGAAGCACAGCGCGTGTCTCGGCCAAGCCGCGACCTGGAAAGGGTAGAGATCCCCCAAATGCCATGAATGCGCCGATGCGGCGCAGGAGCGGACGATCCTCGACGGTGGTCTTGGGCATGGTGGAGACATTGAGATTGAGGAGTGAGTGTGTGGCGACGGCCGCACCTTGGCCGACACCTGCGAGGACGATGCGGTCGTAGCGACCATGGAGATGGTAGGCTTCCCGATGGATTAGCTGGCAAATTGATGTGCCGTATTTGCAAAGGCCTTCAGCCTGTTCTTCCTCATCTTGAGGAGAGCCTTCGCCTGCGGCTCTGAACCATTGGCTGGCGGGCTCGCGGGGCTTGGCCATGGGCCCCGGAAAGACCCAGCGGACGGTTGGAAAGGCTCGGGTGATTGGGTTTCCGTGTGCATCTGGAAATAGCCCGAAAGTGTCGACAAGATTGTGGGCGGAGCTGCCGCGGTCGTGCAGGAAGATGATTGTATGGCTGGGAGCAGAGGCGTGGAAGGGCACGGCGGGGGGGACGACGTGTATGGAGAGGTTGGGGTCCATGGCATAGTAGGGTGGGTGTTGAGGCTGGATGAGGCAATCATGAGTTGAAGGTTTGAGTCCCGAGGATATACTTCACCGATCGCAACAGACACCGAGCTGGGGATGGAGACTGTGGTGGCGAGGAAGATTCGGCTTCATCCTGGTTTCCCCAAAGGGGGGACGGTTATGCATGGACAGGTTATACTGGAACGAACGGGGAAAATAAATAAAAAAGAGAGAGGACACTGTCAATTGAGAAAGTGGTTTTTTTTGATGCAAACTACATGGTTTGGCATTGTACCTGAGGCTGCCCCGGGACGGGCGTTTGTCACGGAATAAGCTAGCGATTGCTCCCTGCCATTCCAGAAGCCATGTTCTCGAAGTATCGCAAGGTCAGAGGGGGGGCGACAAAGGTCTTGGTTTTTTTTGTTTTGTTTTTTTGCTGCTAGTTCAAATGAGAGGAGGATAACCTTTTTCGTTTTCGGAAGGAAGAATATCTGCAGAGAATTACCCTCCCCCATCAGGTGCATTTAACACGATGGCATCTCACACTTGTGGTGTAGTGTAGTATTGCATGGTTGGTCTGGCTTGTGCCACCAGTGACAGTACGCCTTTGCCGACGGCAACTTCCCGGCCTGTTTTATGCGACCCTTTATTTTTTTTATTTTGGCATCGCGCTTCAGGCGCTCGCTTTATTACTACCCGAGGAAAAAGAATAATAGGCAGACGCGTGTGTGTGTGAGGGAGAGAAGGGGCAGGGGAGACGAAATAGATGCGACATGCACGTCAGGTTTCAGTAGAGCGATCTAGAACTCGCCGACTGTGGAGCCTGGGCCGCGGGTGGTCACCGGGACCCCTCGCATCTTCTTCTCATGCGACTCTGTGTGCATAATTGACCATTGACAAGTGCTGAGGTTGAAATGCATCGGCGCTTGAGTTATGCACTAGCAAGAACCCAACATATCGACCTTGAGCACCTGCGCGTGCGTGCCCGGCCGTTTGCCCCCCCCCCGGTTTTTCTTCGTTGGAATGTTTCGGGATCAATTTGAACCCAGTTCACTGGGTCGGTTCCACGAGGCTGCTTGTTGCTGGGGCCGAGGATGTAGGAGGAAAACCGATCCCATTCAATGGTGGGGTTACAAAATTCACAACACTTGCAATACGCCCACTCTTACTCTCAATTATCGGGGTTGATATCGTGTTGTGTAATATCCAATTGTCACTAAGGATGGAACAGAATATCGTTTTACCAAAGTTGAATGCTTGCAAGACCTCGCGTTCTTGGGGACCAAACGGAAGAGAAATCACATGTCATAAAAGGAAAGGACTGGATGATACTGGAGGGGGTTATAATTAATTCTGATTGAGCCATTGGAATGCGCCCTGTTATTGTTTGACCAACCAAAGCTGCTGAAATACCAATTGTATGCGCCTGTCACTTCTAGGGACCTCTGACTGAACCCGCTGCTTGTTTTATTTACAATTAGAGATACATAACTGAATGAACCTTGCCTTTTGTCCTTTTTCTCTCTCTTATCCTCTGCGAAAATGATCTTCTTATTAAGTACTAGTCTTGTCAAAGAAAGAAATCTCGAGTAAAGTTGGTTGTATGGCACGGGCCGGCATTCCTGATGCCACTGATTGTATCCGAAAAAGGCTGTACTATTGGGGTCTTCCTAGGCGTACTATCTGGCTGAGCCCACAGTTGATTTCTTTAGCAAAAATAAACTCTTCCAGTCAGAACAACTTTGAGATGTCTCAACCTATATATCGTATGGGGCTGGAGAGGGACGACACAGAATAAAGGCCCTATGAAGCTGGGGATGGCCTATTCAGTTGACCGAAATAGGTCGGCTAATTTCTTAATATCTAAATCGATGCTACCATTATGATTCCGACGACGGATCCACTAAAGCATAACTGAAAGTTATTCTATACTGCTAGTTGAAGGCATTCGAACATGGCGCGTTCAATACGGTCTGTAATAGAAGGGCCAGGGGCCACATGGCATTGAGGCACGTCGTCTAGAATTCGTTGCGAAATAGGCCGATCTTCAGCTGCCAATTCGCCCAACTTTATGATTTCTCCATCCGTGATACAAGTGTGTATCTGCACAAGAGTAGCCTCTTCTTTATCAATCTTTGTTTTGAAAAATCCGACTGGCTCATGGAGGCATCTGATGTGGAGCTCGCCATGTGCATATTTTGGGGTGGATGGGTGTTGGACGATATAGAAAGCAGCGTTTGAACCACATTTTAGGGCTGTGCAAATATATTGGGAGATGCGTTGAAAGACATGTACTGGAGTTTAGGTGCAACATTATGGTGGCTTTTAAAATGGCATAGTTCCTCAAATCTAGTACCTGGCCATCGGTATCCTTTAAGATCTTTTTGGGCTCTACCGGCGTCATATTATGGAATTACGCAAGGTGGATGAACGTTGAGGTCAAGAGATCTGGCAAAATCATCCCACGAGTCCGTTGGGTGTCTCTACTGGCCATGACTGGGTCGATGTGTGCAAGCTGGTGTGTTGCCACCGTCTTCTTTCTACCTCGTTGAACGACTTGGTGGAGTCGACGATTTGCTCGGTTATGCACCTGAAATATCTCTTCTTGCTTCTTCCATAAATTTGTGGAAAAAGGCAGTCGTGCCTACCATAACCACAGTAATAATTAATAAAAAAAAGCTTCTCTGGGGCCTTTTTGAGGCATTAGAGGTACTATTTAATGATTAGCAGGATTATTAAAAACTCATACGAAATACTTACACTGTGGTAGTTGGCGGGGGAATGAATGGTGGAGAGTAAGCAGACTGGACTCTGTGGTTATAAAAGTGGTTGATTGAGAGAATATGTCGCCAATCCACTGTTTTGAACAGCTGCGAATCTTGGTCGTAACCTTGAGGCTATATCGCCCCATCTTAACATATACATGCAGAAGATTTTGCCTTGGAGAAATTGCAAAGGTGCATAGAGCCAACCAGTCACCTGCACAACAACCTTTGTTGCTCAAATCGTACGGCCAAAGCTGGCAGATCCCATCCGCTTCATTGTCAAATGATTGCACTCCAAGACACGAGGGATTGATTTGTCCGTTGTCCCAATTGATGTTTTTGCATTGAAACTTACTATTGAAAGACACCGGATAAAAATAAAAGTATGGGTGCACGAAAGGGCAGAAAAACTGCAAAAGAAAAAGCCCCCAAGCCCGAGGAAGACGACAAGGACAGCGAAGAGGAAGAAGGAGGCGATTTTTCCCCTGGCAGGGACCTCACCCAAGAGATTGGACGAGACTCGGCAACAAGAAAAGAATGTCTCGAAATACACGTCAATATATGCATGATCACTGGGATTCCTCATCCTAATGTAAGTCACATCGTCCCGTTCACATGGAACAAGTCGCAAGACGCTATTCGAGAAATCAGGCCCTACATCGGACCGATAAAGAACCTAATCCCGACAGATGAGGTTTCTTTTGGTGTTCAAAATGCGCTCGTCTCCAATATTGGCTCGTTAGGCCACTTACCGCCACTTACCGCCACTTACCGCCACTTACCGCCACTTACCGCCACTTACCGCCACTTACCGCCACGCTAACGCCAATACCATCATGATAGCCACTGCTGTTTAGTTTTATTTTATTTATTTATTTTCTATTCCCTTGGAAATAATTTATCGCGTTTTATTTCCTCTTAGGTCTTGCATCCATAAACATGGGTACCTGACTTTTGGGTCAGAACTAAGTAATTGAGCGCCGTAGTCTATGCGCTAAAGGTTGGGTACCAAGATGGCCGTGTTATAGACGAGATTATGGCTATGCAAAGGATTTGCCAAGGGGTTTGGTCCCCGAATCCTACGTGACCACCGAACCGAAGCAATATTTAAGCGTCTCACGAGATGTCAGCCTCGTATCGTCTGTCAGCTCGTACAGCTTATCTGGAGTTTTATTGGCAACCTGACCGACTATTGGGTTATTGTTGCATGAACGCACACTGGATGGTCAATGTGTGGGAATTAGCTTTCGCATTTCGTCATTCTTTCGCTGCGCTATAGCAGACGGTGATTTGTAGTTTGCAGTTTACGCGTACAGGTGCATCTGAGACGGTGATTTGCAGAGGGTTGCGGGAGATCAACAGGCGGGCTGCGGGCTCCCTTCAACATGAAACTTGACAGTTGCACAGGGCAAAGTTTAAGGAGCGTGGTTGATGCAATTGTTGCGATTGAGTTTCACGTAGAGATGAAGAAATGTAACAAAGGGGCAAGGTGTATGTTTTTTTTCTTTTGTCTTTTTGGTGTTTCCTTTTGTGTGTCAAGCTTGAAGAAAAAGGATTTGGGTTGATTTGGATTGGGGGTCCCTCAGCCCCAGCCATCTTGTTCCTCGATCAAACTTGTTGGGTGACAACAGGCCGCTGATAGAGTGAAAGACGGGACATGCAAGCGGGCATGGCTGCAGACTCGTGCGACCCTGGATTTTAATGGCGACCTGCTGCATGGCCCAGCCAGATCCCACGTTTCCTCCAAATGGCCTCAGGGCTAAGGGGATGCGGATCACGGCAGGGCGCCACTGTTTGATGTTGACAGTGAATAGCCGCCGAATGGGGGAGGGGGAGTCGTCCAAGACCAGCACCAACGGTGGAGAGTCAATCGTTCCTCTGCGCACTCGAGAACAACAGGCAGAGGCACCAACGCTTGTGACTAAATGGACAGGCTGCAGGCGCACCTGATTCAGTGACTAATTGCGTGCATTTTCTGTCTCTCGTTCATTGCCAACCATTTACTTTTGCACCCAGCCCTTCCCAGACCATTCTCCCCCACAGACCACCAAAAAAAAATGATGCCCCGTGTGGCGTTACATTCGACCCCAGCGAAACCTTAAAGTTACAGTTAAAAATCACGACCAAAAAAAAAGGCCTCATGCAGTTCGCAATACAGTGTCTTTCCAATCAGGTGCGGACGTTTGTCGATCCCAACCGGGTTGTCAAACACTATTTTGTGATTTTGACCCCTGGCACAGTACCACTCCCCGCAAAAGTAAAAAAGACAAAAAAGGCTCGCTTGCTCACCCCCTGTCAGCAACTTCGGGCGAACATCGGATGGATGGCTGTCAGGAAGCGCCGGCAAGTTGCAAGTGAACCCCCCTTCCCGTTGGGCTGCTGTCCGCCCGTGTGTGTCTTTTTCTTCTTCTTCAGCTTTTCCCCCTGTGAGGCTGGGAAACGGGCCCACAGCACACGAATGGCAAATCCAGTCAGAGGAGGGGATTGGCGCAGAGGGTCGTGGACAAGAAACATGGCGTTGTGCCCTTTCATCCGTCTCAAACAGCAAATGGCATCCTTTGAGGGTGCATGTTCGCCATCGGGCCTATCACAGCCATGTGTTTACCCGTCTGCGGCTGCGTGGTGAAACAACAGAGTGCTGCTTATTCCTTTGTTGGCCAGTCCACCAGGGCCAGTCGTTTCTTCTTCGTCCCTCTGGCCCAACCAACCAGCTTCAAGGGGACGCCCTGTGAACAAACAAACTACTGTGCCTGTCCTCTACCCCTGCATGCTCCCCCTTCGGGTACCGTTTCCCTGGTTCACCACTTCACACACTGCTGGCCCAGCTGCCGCTTCTTTGGCTGTCCCTTGTTCGTCCGCGCGCACCCCCTCCAGCCCACCACGCCCACTACGCCAATTCATAATTTTCCCAGTCAGCAAGTGGTGGCCGATTTGATGGCATAGCACGCACAGCCCCCCCTCGTGCCCTTGTGCCTGGGGGCCAGATGCACTGTCAGACGCCGGCTCATTCTCCAATTGGGAACCCACCTGTCAGCACTTGGACGTGTTAGGTGTTTGTGCTGTGGCTTATTGTTCACTGGCCTGTGGTTATTTTGGGTGCTCCCCACTAGCTGCTGCTGCTGCTTGAGCTTGTGGCCGGCGGCGTGTGGCTGGGCGCTGCTGCAAAGGAAAACAAGCGGCACTTGGCGCGCACTGGTCGCTGTGGCTTGTCCTGTCGCCGCCCGCCCTTTTATGCAAAGAAAGAAAGAAAAGAGGGACGGGAGTTGGGCTGGGGCTGAATGTGCCTCTCTCTTCTCACTCTCTCTTTGCTGTCCCTCTGTTCTCCGCTCGCAGACAAGATACTGGCCGAACCCGAGACAGGGGGCGGTTTGATGTTCGGCGCACCGCCAGTTCTGGTCCCAGTGAATCCCCCGTGCCAAGCAAACCTAGGCCTCCACTCTCCAACAGATTGGCGCTGTGGAGTTGGGAACAAACGCCCCACTGCAGGGATGCGCTTCATGGGGTTCAGTGAATGATTATTTTGGCGCGAGGCTTATATACTGCTGCGCACCGCGCTCCTAGGGTCATGGTTCATTTCATAGCCTCACTTCACCTCAGATCAACTCAAGGATTTCTCCTCATCCCTTAATCTGACACCTCTTATTTTAAGCTCCTTCCCTTCTGGTCAGATACTTTTTTAGCTTATTTCACCTGCATATCCCCCTTCGGCATTGACTGTCGAACTACTTCACTCTACACACACACACACACACACACATATACACATACTTCGTCACAACCCCATAAACCACCACCAACCACCATCCTCACTCAGTTCGACTACCATCTTCGCCATGAAGTTTTCCACCGGCCTCGCGGCTGCCTTTGCCGCCACTGCTTCGGCTCTCCCTAGCGCCCTGAACACACGCGTCGGCTACTCTGCCACTCCCGATGCCCGTGTCCTCATGGGCCACAACGGCCACATCTACATCGCCGACTACTCCAGGAGCGAGCAGAAGTTCACCTTCTCCCTCAATGAGACTTCTCGCGGCGACCCCTCGTGGTTGACCTTTGTGTCCCCCAACCGCCTGTACGCCGTCGACGAGTTCACCAACGAGATCAACTACTACGAGCTCGACCTGGACAACAACAAGCTCGAACTCAAGGCCAGCCAGAACGGCAGCTCGGGTGTCGTCCACCTTGAGCTCAACAAGGAGGGAACCCGCATGGTCGGCGCCGCCTACGGCAACGGCACCATTGATGTCTGGAACGTTGAGGACGGCGGTCTCAAGCTCTTGAAGACCATCAAGAGCGACGACAAGCTCGGCCCCAATAAGGCCCGCCAGCTTGCTGCCCACCCTCACCAGGCCGTTCTCGACCCCACGGGCCGCTACTTTGCCATCAACGACCTTGGAACCGACTCCATCGTCATCATCGACTCCAAGAAGGATGCCTTCAAAAAGCTCGAGTCTGCCCGCGTCGACGCCGGCTGCGGTCCTCGCCACAGCGTCTGGTACCCTGCCGGTGCCTCCAAGGCCACCCACTACGTGGTCGTCTGCGAGATGCTCAACACGGTCCTCGTCTACCAGGTCAAATACGAGACTGACAAGCTCGCCTTCACCAAGATCCAGTCCATCTCCACCTACGGCGACGCCTACCCTCCTGCCAACGCCACCTCTGCCTCGGCCGGTGAGATTGCCATCACCCCCAACAACCAGGATCTCTACATCTCCAACCGACTGACCGGCAACGACACCGACTCCATCGCCCACTTCAAGGTCGACGAGACCGACTGTGGCCAGCCCGAGCTCAAGTTCAGCGACACCGTCTCCTCTGGCGGCCTCATCCCCCGCATGTTCAGCCTCGACAAGACTGCCGACTACATCTTCTCCGCCAACCAGGACGGCGACCTCGGCCTCGCTGTCATTGACATTGTCGAGAACGGCAAGCTCGATCCCAAGTACCAGGGCAGCATCGACGGTTCCCTCTTTGGCGAGGCCGGCTTAGGACCCCAGTTCGTCCAGCAGATTGCCTAAGCCTAAAGCGAGAACGATGGAATGAGAATAAGATGAAGATTTTTACATTTCCCTGGCCCCCGCTCCATGTACGATTTGTGTTTAGGCCTATTTTGCTGTTTCTTTTTTTGTTTTTGTTTTTTTGGGGGGTGGCCCGGGGTTGGCGTTTTTGGTATGAGGAGCCTGAAATAGAACTGAAAAGTCGACTGTGTCGACTAGGTTTAAGATGAAAAACAGGATACCACTTTGTGAATAGATGAAGAGAATTCACATATTTCTTACAATTCTTGCCTCTGTGATGTATTTGGTTTTGTGTAATGTGAACTGTGCAATGCAAACAGCAGATGAGAGTGAGGCATGACTACCGGCAACCGTATGCTCGTTTCATTCATTTCTTGCAATAAGGAAGCTGCAGGTAATGTCTTGTTGGGGTTTCGTAAACTTGTTTAGTTTACCGATCATTGAACTATATTCCACATTAGAAACTATAAGAAGAAGAAAAAATAAACGCCAATTCGTCAACCCCCTGTTCCATACGTGGTTCCGTGGTACCTAATTTCCCATCCTTGCCGTATGCTTCCATGCCCAAACCTTAAAAGCAAAAAGAATCATGGCAATCAATGCCTGCCCAGTCTCTCCTCTACGCTTTCTTTTTTTCTTTTTTTTTTCTTTTTTTTTCGATTCAGTCTGAGCTCGAATCGCTGGCCATCCCGGCCCCTCCCCGCCCGGAGGTGTCTTCCAGAGACTCCTTCAGGCTCCAATACTCGGCGTCGAGCTCCTCGCCGTCCTCGCACTTTTGCGCCGTCTCAAAGTCGATTAACACGGCCGAGCCGTCATCGCGGATTAGGAAGTTGTGCTTGTTGATGTCGCAGTGCTTGATTTCCAGGGCGTGCAGTTTGGCCAGACCACGCTGGCATGCCGCCAGATCTCGGGGCTCGGCCGTCCGTGTGCCGGCGATCTCCTCCAGCAGGAAGCCGATTACCCGACCCTCCTCGTGGATGTGGCCGAGGAATTCGGGTCCGATGCCCCGGCCGTGGATCCACTCGTAGGACGTGGTCTCGGCGGCGAAGTAGGGAATCTCCCAGGGAAACTGCGCAAACTTGGCCAGCACGGGTCTATCAAAATTCGGGTGGGTAACGCGATGCAGTGTCTGGCGCACGCGGTCCAGCTGGTGCAGCTCGAGCTGGTCAATGTTGGTCTTGTGCCAGATGTTGCCGATGCCGGGGAGCCGCGACCGCTTGAGGTTGGCAAAGACAGGAAGCCCTGTCTTCTCGTCCTCGCAGACGCGGGCCTCATTCCAGTCGCCCGGCGGGAACTCGGGAAGGAGTGGGACGAGCACGGGCGCAAAGGTCCGGTCGTCTCTGGGCACCATCCCCGGATCTACCGTCACGTACTTGATGTATTTATCGTCGACAAGAAAGCGGTACTCGCTCGCGTCATTGTCTTCGAGGTCGACCAGGGCCGCCAGGAGCTCGACATTGGTGTTACGGCAGCCAGACATGACGATAAGGGGGGGAGGGAGAGCTTGTGGGTGAGGAGGAATGTTATGACGCAAACATTCGGACTCTAGGGTCGTGGGTTTTTATTGTTTTGCTGTAAGCGCCAATTGGTGAGAGGGAAAGTGCTCGGAGAGGACAATGGACAATTGATTGGAGAAGAGGGGGAGATGAGCGATTCTAGTAGTAATCCACACGAGCTATCTTGCCGCTGTATTCGTCTGATTGTCTGAGGAGCCCGGGGCCCACGTGGGGCTTAGCGACGTGTTAGCGGGCGGTTCATGCGCAATGGCCACATGGAAAAGCGTCGAGCTTTGCCTGCTTTGGTATTCAGATAGGGACGCGGGAGCGACGGGTCAAGGAGGGGGGGGGGAGAGGGGGGAAAAAGCAAAAAAGCGCACGCAGGGGAGAGGGAGGGAGAGAGAGAGAGAGATAGAGACTGGATGCCCTGCATTGCCGTAGAGTTGTGGGCGATGGCATCCTCGGCTATCTCGTCTTGGGCAATATACGTCAGGGGAAGCAGGTTCATGATCCCACCTGTATACACGCTAGGCGCTTTGATGCAAGCTAAGCAAAGGCGGGGAAAGTTAGAGTGAGACGACTCAGGATCCGTTTCGCGGGAGGTTGGCACTAGAGAGTCAGTTGAGACGACGCAGCGGCGGCATGTCTTCCCCGGCGGTTGATGTGGGAGGTTTTGCGGCTCTTTGACGGCGCTGAGCAAGTCGGGACGGGTCTAGTTTGCAAGCGGTTCAGGATCGGCACGCTCCAGCTTCAGCGCTGGACCAGTCGCGTTACATCGGGGTCCAGTGCGCCTTTTCCTAGCCGCCTCAGTAGCCCCTTCCATCCCGGTTTCTCTGTGTCGTAGACGAGCGAGCTAGACTATCTCTTCCGGTGTCATGTTGAGGCTGGGTCCGCAGACGATGGGACGAAACCAAGCCCGCAAAGGGAGAGGGGGGTTGCGGTGCTAGGAACTAGACTGTCATCGCCAAAAGAGCGCGAAGGGGGAGGGGGAGGGGGAGGGGGACACACACAACCCTCAAGGCGGCCAAGCAGCAAAGCCAGAGGCCAGAGAAAGGGGGGGAGGGGATCGGAAGATAGTTTCACGGCAGCTCTTCCATAAGGCTTTGCGGACGAGGAGTATTATCCACGGGCAGGGGCGGCCCGCGATGGGATGGTGGGGGGATAGGAAACATTCATTGGCACGTTTACGGCTCCCGGGCCGGGATGAGCGTGTCCCCGAAAGAGACGGGAGAAGAGAGCATGCACGAGCTGAATCGAAAGGGAAAAACCTAAGCTCGGGCTAGACTCCGAGTCCTCGATATGGCCATGATTTAGGTTTCCCCAAGGTGCTAAGGAGGAGTTGGTTGTGGATGGCGGGCTAACCAATTCCAGGATGTGTGGCTATTGGAGTGCCCATTGGTATGGCCCTTGTGGTATGATGGCCGCGTTTATTGTCCGATGGAAGCTTGAGCCTGCCCCGCACTTGGCGACCCAGGTGGGGTTGTGCGGCGACGCGGGCGCCCATCGAGGCTCGCTCTCTACACATGGGCACAGCCAAGGACTGTCTGCTCAACGGCCTCAGAGTCGCCTCGCATTAAGACTTGTTCTGGAAGCCTGCAGCATAGGTCGACCGTTTTAGTCACCTGACCCTCCCTCTCCCTCTCCCTCCCCCTCCGTTTCAACCCAAGTCCCGGGGTTGGTGTTGGCGTTGGTGCTGGCGTTGCAAAAACAGGTTGCACCGCAAGCACTTTGGGAACTAGTTGACCAAATAACCACCTCTCTATCTCGCACCTCGAGGCTGTTATTGGGCAGAAGAAAAACATGAACCCATGACTCAAATACGGCGCAACTCTTTCGCCATTCCCATGTAAGCTTACCAGCAGGACAGTTTAGGCTTCCGTTGCGCCTGATTGCCTCGTCTCGTTGGGGGCTGGCTGCGGGCGGGGGGTTGATGCAGCTCCAACATTTGGCATAGCCTATGATGGTGTTAATTCGTCGACGGAAGACGAATTGGTGTGCACGGCATGTCGTCTCTCGTTTTCACCACGGGAGACATTTAATGCCATCGAGCGCGGGGCTCTGGCTTGCGACTCTGCTGGTTTTGCATCCTTTGCCGCCTCCGTAGCTCGTCCGAGATTGAGACCCGCACTGCGCAAGGCCCGTGATTCTCGCCAGGGAAGATATTACTTTGTTTCGTTTCGTTTCGTTTCGCCTCCCAAATGTCCATCGACGAGATTAAGTCCATGCCATCTGAGACCCCCGCGGCCTCGGACGCCGGGCTTGACCATGGCGAAACCCAGGTATTTCCCCAAAATCCAATACGAGACCCAGAGAAACGCCAACAAGTCAGATGCCACTAACACGGAACCAAGACGCCTCCTCAGGCTTCCAAGGACTCGCAGCCCAAGGGCTTTGCCGATATCGTCGAGTACCACAGAAGAGGTGCCGGTCGAGACATCCAGATTGTGCCCACCGAGGAGTGGGCTCCCAATACGAACAAGACAGAAGATGAAAACAAGACAACCCAGTATAACGACTACGCCATTGTACTACGCAGGGTGTGGATTCGCAGCAAAAAGGACCTGAGCCTGTCCAAACTCGAGCTCGAGATCCGATCCGAGACTTTGTGCAAGGCCTTCCGGGAGATTGCAGTCGATTGCTACCAGGGCACCGACCTCTTGAGCACGCCCATCAAGCTCACCAGCCCCTTCAGGGAGCTCTTCTTCTATCGCGACCAGATCAAGGCCTTGGTCGAGGACCAAACCGTGACCCCCAAGCTTCGACAAGAGGCCGGGTGGCTGCACGAGTTCATCCAGACCAATGGCTTGATGAAGAGCATCATCCACGACTATGAAGAGTACACCAAGCTGGGCAGGATCCCCACCGAGATCCTCTGGACTGTCTTCCCTCCCAACGGTCTCGTCGTTGCCAGCGCCAACAAAATCAGTGAATGTTGGATTTGCCGCAACATCAGCATCAACCTCTTGCCTGGCGGGTACGTCTGGGTGGTGATGGGATTCAGGGTCGGCTTCGACGGCGATAAGCCCGGTCTTGTCAGGAGGATATATGCCCTCTCGCCCCACACAAAGAACATGACCCAGGTTGAGGATTTGCCGGTGGTGCCCATCGAATACTGCCAAGATTTGGCTGCCAAGAAAGAGGCTTTTCTGGCTAGATCCGCGACCCTGAGAAGAATTCTTGGCCAGACGTTTACATCTTTCGCGTCGCAAGTATACAACGGTCCTTCGTGGCCGAGAGACTTCTTCTTGTTCAGCGCATTCGAAAATGCTACCAGCACTTCAAAGAAGGTAAGACTATATCCGTCTCTAGGAGTTGCTGCCGTTCCGTGCCTTTTAATTAATGGATGCTAACTTGTTGGGAAGACGGATGAACGGGTCATGGTTGACTGCACAGCTTTTCTCAAGCATGCCGCCATGCCGCCGATCCGCCTCGAAAGCCTGCACGAAAGGCCAAAATCTAGTGTTAGAAAGGCTGCAGGAAAGCCAAGAGGCATCATAATTGGCAATGGACCATATATTCCGCCGCCGCCGGCGCCGGGGCTGGGGTTCGCCCATCCACCAGGTGTTCCTCATGGCTCTGTTCCCCGTGGCTCTGTTCCCCATGGCTCTGTTCCCGGCGGCCCTCGCGGTCAGCCCATATGGCATGCGGCGCCGATGCCGAGCGGCCCTGTTAATTCTGATTCTGTTCTCTCTGATTCTGATTCCTCCGACTCTGACTGGTCCGAAATTGACGCTGATGGGTTCGACCCGGCCGGCAATGCGGGAATCATGGAATTCAGAACCTTTGGCAATTCTGCGGAACCCAATGAGCTGCCCGAGCCGGATGGAGACAACCTAGAGTCTCTAGCCAAGACTGTGAACAAGTTATTCCACGTCTCCGCTGAGGACTTTAACCTCCTGTTCCCGTCCATGGTCCCAGCCTTTGGGCTCAAGGAGAAGGAATGGCGATGGGTCCTCAGCGACCTCCTCCAGGATGTCAAGTGGAACACGGCCGCCTTTGAATCGCTGCAGCTCGAGGGCGGAACCAAGGATCTCATTCAGTCCCTGGTCAAGGGATATAGGAGCAGGGCCTCGTTTGATGATGTGGTGCCTGGAAAGGGACAAGGATTGATTTTCCTATTGCACGGGTATGCCCCCACTCCCCTCTGTCCCCATGTATGTCTAATATGACTTTATAGAAAACCTGGTCTAGGAAAGACATTGACTGCCGGTACGACCATGTTGGAAATGGTGAATGTAGAAGGACTAACAATTTTCTTTTTTAGAAAGCGTGGCTGACCATCTTGAGCGGCCCATGTACGCGATCCAGGCCGGTGAACTGAGCACCGACGCAGGACTACTCGAAAAGAAGCTCAACGAAATCTCGTATCTGACACGTAGATGGGATGCGGTTTCCCTTTTGGATGAAGCGGATGTTCTCCTGTGCAAACGAAAGTCGTCTGAGATGGATCGCAACGCCGTTGTTGCAGGTAAGGCCACTCTTCCCATCCCCCCAATGTTAACCCACAGCTGATCCGCGGCACAATGTAGTATTCCTCAGAAAGATTGAGTACTTCCAAGGCGTCTTGTTCCTGACCACCAACCGCAGGGAAGACTTTGACGACGCCTTCAAGAGCCGAATCCACCTCACCATCTCCTACCCCGACCTATCGGAGGCGGCCCAGTCGAACATTTGGAAGAAGCTGATTGCGACGAACCAGGACATCGAAGTGGATGACTCATGGGTCGACGCGGCCTTTGAAAATTTAGGAAAACTTGGCCTAAATGTATGTGTTTTTTTTTTGGGGGGGGGGGTTCTTTCCTTTTGCTTACTCTTCATCTTTTATACGCCATTTTGGGGTGGAGGGCTCTAACACTACTTCAGGGTCGAACAATTAGAAACTTTTTGCGCACCGCCGTCTCGTACGCAGACGCAAGGGGCGAGCTCCTCGGCATACGCCATGTTCTGGAAATCATCCGCACCGAGCTCAAGGGGGATGGCCTCGATGTGGTCTTCAGCTTGACGCCAAATGAGCATCAGAAGAGGGCGCTGGCCGGCGAGGCACTCCGGCATCTGGAACGGCTCGCGGGATAGTGGCCGGCCGCCAGGTTTCACATCACACTATGGAAGGTTCAAGTGCTTGAATTGGCAAATTGTACAGGCAATCCAACTGTCAAAGCTGGGTCGGCCCAATATGGGAGAAGTGGTTGTCGTTAATCAAAGGTGGGTTTATATAAACTGTCACTCATTATGTTATCCAGCGTTGGTATATCTTTTTCAAACATATCATATCAAATATACATTTTAATCGTATATACATGTGTATGATATGTATTAAAAAAAAATCAACAAAAAAATTCACGTCTTCTCATGTCCTGAGCCGAATATCATACGCTCACTGCTTCCAGCGAAAGCCTCGATGCTCTGCCTCTCTCCTGGCTGATGCGTGTCGAATAGTTGACGAAGTCGTTGACACGATAGCGGATCCATGCGCTAAAAGAAAGAGAAAAAAGGATAAGCGAATTAATGACTGCTTTTTATAAATCTTTCTTTTTGGGTTTGAATTTTTATGTTTTTTGTCTCACCGGTTCATAGAGGAGCTTGAAGCACGTGTTGTCCCTCGCCTTGATGCGCCTGCGGCGTTCCTGCATGGCCGGCCGGACATGTGGGACGGGCCAGGGCTCCGTCTTTGCAGCCTCGTTGCGGCTCTTGTATGACGGAGACGACGACGGCGCCGGGGCCGATGCCGATGCCGACGGCTTGTGCTCCGCCGGCCGGAACCAGCGGCTGCCATTTGCTGCTAGCGCCGTGTTCCCACCGTAGATCTGGTGTATTAGATCATCCAGCAGCAGCAGCGGGCTCTGGCCGCGTCGCTGCGGTTGCGGTGACTTGGGCGTGTTCCGACAGCTGATGACGCCAGAGCGGCCTGCATCTCGCCTTGGCCGTATCGTTGGGTGCATGGGATTCGTTTGGGGCAGCATAGCTGGGTGATGGGGATAGGGCAGTTGTCTTGCTTCTGGCAGCTAGTTCCCGCCCGCAAATGGTCTGCTCGTTTGTTGGTCTCTTATTACGGGCTATACAATGCAGCTCGTGTATATTCCTCATTCAACCATAGCTTCACCAGCAGGGCGGGATATCAAGACAACTCTCAGACAGGCTCAGTCGGTCAACATGAGTGGCGGGCAACTCTCACAGTCCACGGGCAGAGCCAAGGGCCAATCAGCCTTCGTATGCCCTACGGGACCCCCGGCGGGAGCAACCATACACACGCCTGGGCCCGGTTGGGTGGCACAAACGCATCCGCGCCCAACTGTCGCTCCCTTTTTGCACCCAACAACACCCACCACCCTGTGGCTCTCTGCCTGTCTCGAACTGCTCGCGCTGTCCTCCTGCCCCGGGTCCTCCAACCAAAAGTTCCCATCCGGGGGTGTGGCGGCGGTCACGTCTCTCCCGCTGAAGAAAGGATGATGTGCCGAAAGACGGCCCGACGTAATGGCATCTTGGTGTTGTTCGAGTGGCTGTCGAACGCCCGCATCAGTGGCCGCTTGACGCAGTACCAATTAAACATGGCAGGCGCCCCCCCCCCCCCCCCCCCCCCCCCCCCCCACCACAAAAAACCCCCCCCCCCCCCCCCACTCCCCCCCCCCCCCCCCCCCGGGAGTTTGTGTGTGTGATGAGGGGGGGCGGGGCTCCCCTCCGGCCTGTGGGGGCGTGGGCCGCGTCCGCGTCCGGCGGCGCGACGCCGCCCTCAGCCGCGCGCGCTCATCGCCGCGC
>JAHVYB010000005.1:107506-134224 GCA_020623695.1 Calonectria henricotiae | reverse complement strand
AAATCAGTCGTGTGCTCCATGACAGCCGTCGCAGGTGGGTGTGGCCGAAGAGATTTGGTTGTGCGACTGGAGTGGTGTGGAGAGGCAAAAGGGCAAAAACCGAAAAAAAAAAAATATGGCTAGGTCGGCAGGGGGTGTCAGGATGTGTCCTTATACCTATCATGGGAACAACAGGGCTAAAAGTGGGTTTTTGCCATCTCTTTTTTGGCCAAATAAAAAAAAAAAAAAAGGAAAAAAAGAAAGGAAAAAAAAAAAAGAAAAAAAAAGAAAGAAACCCCCCCCCCCCCCCAAAAAAAGACAATATGTTGCGTTTATCTTCTACTGCGCCGTCCGCTCCAGACTTGTTTGCATGTGTATGTGTACGCGAACAGGAGGTGCGCTGCCCCTTACCCCGGGGCAGGTGGGTTGGCCTCAGCCTCAGCCTCAGCGACGACGACGACAGCCTTCACTCGTTCCGGTCACTTTCCCGGTCAGACTCTGTTCCAAATCGGTTCATCTACATTCTCCGCGGCATTGGCTTCACGGCAAGAGAAAGAAAAACACGGAGCCGCTCGAGATTCGTGCCTCTGCTTTTTTCACGATACTTGTTTCGGGGATGTGCAGGGGTTGGGGCATCTATTGCCAACGTATCCACGCATCCGTAGGCTCAAAGTTGGGTGGTCTTGGTTTTGGCCTTGCCCAGTCAGTATTGTAGGACGACTTCTTTGAGAAGAGCACTTACACGTCTCGGTCGAGCTTCAGGGTTTAGGTGCGTTGGTGCAATCCAGCTGTAACATGGCCTCCGGATAGTGATTGTCAACGTGACGAGTCTGTGCAACGTGGATATGCCGCCTTGAACATGGTTCTCGTCTAGGTTTTGGTGCTTCTCCAATCATGGTGGAAGTTGCAAGGTCAAGTTTCGTAGGCCATCATGCTCATTGACGAGTGATGGCGTTCCGCAAGGCAGAGAGTCTCAATGCATGACGCCCCAAGTCATGTTTGAGATGATTGTCAGCCAAAGACTACTGCAAACGAAAGAACCAAGGGGTATGGGTTCGCCATGCCACAAGGTGCCTCTACACGGATGGGTACAGCTATAAAGTCGACAATGTTCGCATTGACTGGGACCAACGCAACAGGGTCGAATGGATGTGTTGGTGGTCACACGGGGCAGTTTAATCCAGTCGCCGAAGCCAGAGCAGACCCCCAGCGACCCATTTCGGCTAACCGGAGTGGAATGTTTAGATGACGGTCGTTTCAAGGTACACACGATCGACAAATTTTTTTAAATTTTTTTTTGGGGGGGGTTGGAGGGTTGTAGGCGGTCAGATTCTTTCAATTTATTTAATCTAGTTAGATGGGTCTATTCAGAAGGGGCAGTTCTAGTGGGGGGGGCTGCTGTAAGTGGGATCCGTGACATCATTGTTTGAGCTCAGGATTGGAGAATTGGGGATCAAAGCTGGCAATGGGATTGTTAATGTATTTTATTTATTGTTTATTAAACTTATTCTGTTGTATTTATTTTTCTTCTCTTTTTCCTTTTTTTCTTTCTTTTTTTTTTTGGTTCGTGCAGCCATCTCCAAGTAGGTACTTGGATCGTCATCGTCTGCTTGTTGAATGGGTGCAGGGCGGGGCGCAAGTGACAGCAAACCGGCATGTCAAATCAAAATCCGGAGCATCATGCGTGTGTGTATGCGGCGACTAAGGACTGTTCACCATTGTCCGAAGCAGCCGGGAGTGCGTGCTCGAGCGCAGCCATGGTTGGTATCTTGCTGCCGTGAGAGACTTTCTTTGTCCATCTGGTTTGTGGCGGTCCCCCTCCTCACAGACAGCCTCTTGTAGCCAACAGAGTGACTGATCCTCAGTATTGGCGCGCGCACACAGACAGAGTTGCCAGCAGCTCTTGCTCTCGGTCAATCCACCCTCTCTCTGGCTTGTGCAGAAACGCAACAGTGTCAAAAGACCAAAAGGCGGGGTCAATCAATCAAGGTCCCTCCTCCTTTGGTCAGATATCGAGTCCCGATCCCACTCCCGATCCCACTCCCACTCCCACTCCCACTCCCACTCTCTCACACGCATCATCTGCCGCCTGATGTCGCCCAACGCCTCGTCCCGTCTCGGCCCCCCGGTCGGTGTGTGGTCCGGTCCCTCCCCTCCCCGCCGTCCACCATGGTGAGTCGCAAGGGCTGGCTCCTTGCGGGGACGCCCTCGGGCTGCAACGGCCTTGGATCCCAATAAAACCCAGCCCGCGATGATCCACTGCTTCCATCGCATCCTCTGCCGCAGCGGTTCCCATCACAAGGCAACCTGCCGCCGCCGCCATTCGCCCAGTCCCGCCCACACCCGTCAACGTGTTCAGTCCCTTCTCGCCTCAGCCCCGGATGCGTCCCTGTCGTCTCCGCGTGCCCCCATTGGCCCCGCCCGCTGTCCTGCAACACGACGAAGCCCAGGTTGAGGTGGTGCATATGCACCGTCGATGCACAAATTTGCCCATGTCCTCTTATCCTCTCACGCCATGCGCCTGCCAGCCTTCTTTTTCGTCTCCCTCGCCGTCCGTCGTGCATGCGCGGTTAAATAGCTAATTCTCCTCTTGCCGGGGTGGAGCTTTGTTGCCCTGCAGCACGACGCCTACTCAGCCCAGCCCAGCCCTGCTCTGCTCTGATCTGCTCTGCTCTGGCGTCTTATGTCGTCGACCTGCGTCGCACCGGTTTTTCTTCTTCCTCTTCTTCTTCTTCTTCTTTCTTATGTGGACTGATCCTCTCTGGGCCCCTTGACCTTGCTCTTCGCTTCGAGACACTCACTCACTCACTCAACTCGCCTCTAATTCTAATCCTTTAACTCGTGGGGACATGTATATCCCATCCCCCCACGGCCCGCCCCGGGGTTCCTCCGCCCAGGCCCCGGCGGTCCACCCGCACGCTCCCGGCCTGGACCCGGGCTTCTTCGCCTTCATCCATCGTCTACTTCTCAGCACCTTGGGCTTCCTCTTCGACTTCGCCAATGATGCGCGCCAGGGCCTTGCGCGCCGCCAGTTCTCCTCCGACCCCGGCAAGAACCAGGGCATCAAGATTGGCCTCATTGTCGCCCTCACCGTGTCCGCCTTTCTCGCCGCCGTCATCGCCTTCCTATGGGTCTACGGCCGCTCCATCCGCTTCACCGAGAGGAAAAGACGACGAGGCCGCCGTCACAAGTTCTCCAGCAGCAGGAGCTCTACCCGTTCAGACGGAAGCGGACCCCCTCCAGGCCCTTCAGGGGACGGACCACCACCAAAGGATCCCCCCAAAGATTGACACAAAAGTTGCTTCTCCTTTACGGTTTCCTGGGCTTCATCCCAGGATCACACCACCCATAGGTGCTTTCACGCCCCCGTCTCCTGCCACCCAAAAAAAAAAAAAAAATCCCAGTCTCTAACTGTCGATAGGCACATTTCTTTTCTTGTAACATTCCTTTTTTTTTATCATGTATTACCACCAGAATGTATAGTCAGATGCCTCTGGATTAAGTTTACAGAATTATTCTCATCACGCCGGTCGTTATTTGTTTGCTTTTAGTCAGGGAATCAAGCGTGGGGTTTGGATCAGGATCGGAATTGGGTTTGGGTTTGGGGTTTTTCGGTTTGGGTTGTGCTTTCTAATTGCTATTAATTGTCCAGTTCAACAATGCCTTTTATCCGCAATGTAGGCTTCAATTGCAATGCCTTGTATTTTTCAGTTCGACTTTACACCTGGTTCAACGCCATCTTTGATGCCAATCAACATGCTCCCTTGTCACTCCTAACGCCTTCTCTAGGACCAGTTTGCCTCCCCTCGGCTCGCGCCCGACAAATCACCACCAATTCAGTCAAGCCACCTTTGTACAGCAATGACTCCAACCTCTTGCCTCATATTGCGGTGCGTCCATCCCAGCGTCACGCCCCGGAACGGTGTAAACTCGGTCCGGATGAAGAGGACAAGCTGCGGTGTTGTCGGCGTTTCGATTGGGCTCCTTGTTGCCGGAGCGGCTGCGACGGCTGTGTTGGCGGTGCTTCTTCCGGCTACTTCTGCGCGACTCTTGATAAGAGTACGAGCCGATCTGCGCATGGTATACGTATGCGCGTCTGCTATGTTCACTCCTTGTGCGCTTTGCTAAGCGGCGTCTTTGGTGCTTTTGCTTCCTGGACCGCCATACGCGAACTAGCACCCCCAGCACCAGGACGAGCAGAGCCGCTCCAACCGTGAGGCCAACCTTTGAGCTTGAATCGCGCCTGTGTAACTGGTGGGCTGCGATTTGCCCACGAATGTGTACGGTAGCGTGATGGGGATGTGCGGTATTGGTGGGTTGGATTGGCTCATGGGAAACCGGGATAGTGCCTATGCCGTGGCATGCCGAGGTTGTTGAGTTGTTTGAGAGACGAGACCCGATTCGTTCGCTGTGTTGGATGATAGGGCGAAAGTCACTCATCAACGTGGTTGGTGGCATGATTGGCAGGGGAACACTCTGGAGAGCGCATGTGCATGGGTAGGGTGCGTTGTTGGTTTACAAACGAATACAATCAATATATATATCCCTTGTTGCAAGTTTGCATCCCTTTTTTTTTTTCTTCTTTTTTTTTTTCTTGCTTCGCTAGTCTTGCCTCTTGTGTCGGTGGGTTTGTCTATACACAACACCCAGTGGCGCATCTGGAGCTGTCTTTGATTGATTGTCAAAGGGGAAGCCAAACCGCCCATGTTTTCTCGCATATGGAACAAGCTGCCGGCTGCCTCTGGCGCAGACACGATGCAAACATTGCATCGTGCGCATGGGGATCACGCCTCCAGGTGCATGGTTCGGAGAATCCAAAATGGGGCCGCGCAAACATTGCCGACGGGGTCGTGCATGCTGACTTGGTGTAATTCTCTCTTGTCTTGGTGCTTGGGCCGCGTCGACTCAACCCGGCCAAGGTTCGGTCTTTACAATTGTTGCTTGTTCTCTTGTCCTTGTCTAGACTGGGAAAGCGTTGCTAGTTGCCGCAACCCGTGTAAGTGAGCTTTGTGACTAAGATATAAAACCACACACACACACACACACACACAAAGCAAGAATAATTGTACAATGTTAAAACAATTCTTATTCATAGTTTCTTCAGAAACGTGTCTTTGCCATGGTGAAAATAATGAGTGGTATATATGGAAAAGAGCAATAATACCAATGAACCATCTATCAAAAGTAAGATGAAATAAAAACGCAGCGCCTTGCCAAGAGTCATCATACACATCTATACGTAAATCACTACACCCTCATCTTCGTCTCACCAGTCCCTCTCGCGCCGGCGCTTCTTGCGCGCCCTCATCTCCTCTTCGTGCCACGTCGCATAGCCGTCGCCGCCCTCCTCCAGGCCGCGGATCTGGCCTAGGGTGTCGCCGATGCGCTCCTGGAGGCGGCCGCCCTTGCGCACAAACTTGTCGTAGAACTCGCAGTCGCGGTGGTTGGTGCTGCGGGCGTTGAGCGAGACGATGGTGCTCGACATGTGCTCGAGCTCGGTGCGCAGGCTCTGAAGGTCAATCTTGGGCCGGCGCCGGTGCGACCGCCGCTCGCTGCGCCTACGGTCGGAGGGCGATTCGTACGGCGAGCCGGGACTGTACGCTACTCCGGCGCCGGGCGGTTGGCGGTCGGGGCCGGAAGGATTCTCGTACGGTTCGGCGCGGTCCTCGCGGTCCTCGCGGTCGTCGTGGCGGTGGTGACGCCGACGCCGGTGCGTCCTCGGCGGAGCATAGTCGAAGCCCTCTAATGGCTCGGCAAATGTGACGTGCAAGGGACTTCCAGAATCTCCGTGACGACGACGTTTTCTGCTGCGCTTGGACTCGTAAGTTGGTTGCTCGCCATAGTCGTCGTCGAACTGCAAGTCCCTTCCACGGTCACGCTCACCGTCGTCACGGCCTCGCCTATCTCGATCCCGGCCTCGCCTGCGCTCCCGGTCCTTTTGCCGCCTCTTCTTCTCGCGCCGCCTGTCATTTCCTTCCTTCACCGTGCCGACCATCTCGAGCACGAAGCCCCCCAGCTTCTCAAAGTCTTCGGTGTTGAACGCCCGGTCAGCGTGGCCGCCGCCGCCTGCACGGCTGCGATTGCCAGACATTTCGTGCATGGCTCGCTTGGCTGCCGATTTGGCCAGGCTCCGTGCCACACTCTCGACGAAGCCTCTGGCATCCTTCTCTCGAGCCTCTTTGGGCGCCGAGTCGGAGCGGTTGAAGGCGGGCTTGGAGCGGCTGCCAAAGAATTGCTGGGTAAATCGATCCATGGTGGGAGAAGACAAAGAATAGAGGGAAAGAAGAGAAGAAGCAACAAAGAGGCAAAAATAAAAGTTATAAAAAAAAATTCCAGAAATCAAGATCACAGTTGTCCTTCTTGGTGTTTCTCTGATTCGCCCCGGGTCCAAGCGTAGTACAAACAGCGAGGCTCGTCGATCAACAGCCTCACTCTCGCCAAACAACAAAGCGGATTCCGGTCAATCCAAGAGCTCTTCCGGTCTCAGCCGTCCCAACAATGGCGTAAATGTATGCGTGTAGTGCACCTTGTTTGCCTGTTATGCACGTTTGGTTGCAGCGTAACAGTGCACAATTTCCTGCTCCGAAAGCAAAATCTGTCCCTCAACCGGACATGTCGCAGCATTTTGGCCTTCATATATAAACATGTCCGACTTATACACTTGCACCCAGAAGGCTGAGCACGAGCCCGTGATTGGCGATATACCCACCAGGTCATGTGAAGCAAGTCAGGCCCGAGAGCGTTGGGCGTTGCTGGAGGCGCCTGACGGCTGCCATTGGTCACGAGGCGGCCCTGTCTTGGTGTGGTGAGCTAAACAGACTAGCACACGACAGCGCCGTGGTCAGAACAAATGCCCAGTGATTGCTTAGGATGACTCTGCAACAGCCCAACTTTTCTAGGAAGTCGATACAGCATGATTGCTTTCTAGTCAGGCCCTCCCGTCAGTCCTGCGCCCGTTGTTTCATAGCCCAGTGCAACATCATAACGTGTACAAAGCACGTCACGTCAACCGACATGCATCCATCGTTAAATCCATCGCCACAAACCGCCCGGCTCATGACACGGCTCCTGCGCGTCTGCCTGCCCCGATCCATGTTTGCCAGTTCAGTCCCACAACGCCGATATATGCGTCCCACGCCATGTGTCGCCAAAAATACACTACCAAGTATAAACCACATCACCCGCCAGGTGTCGTCGCACCACCTGCATGATCGCTTGCGCAACTAGCTGAGGAGCTCCTTGATGTCCTCAATCCTCTGGAGCTTCTTGTCCTCGTCGTTCATCATCCCCAGCGAGGAAGCTCTGTGGCCTGTGTTAGTTCTACCTCCGCAGTCCTAGGCCATTACATGGATAGACTTACATAAACTTCTTTCTTTCTTGCACCTTGAGCATTCGCTCTTCCACGCTGCCCTTGACCACAAATCGCTTGACTTGCACTTCCGACTCTTGTCCCATACGGTGCACTCGGTCGATGGCCTGCGCCTCTACTGCAAAGCTCCACCACGGGTCCATCATGAAGACCCGTCCGGCACTGGTCAAGTTCAGCCCAACTCCACCAGCCCGCAAACTAATCAGCAGCACCGCAAATCCCTTCCGCTCTGTAAACTCCGCCAGCACTGCAGCTCTCGCCTTTTGTGCCATCGATCCGTCCAACCGGAGGAACTTGACGTTGGCACGAGCAAGCGCTGGCTCAATAAGCGAGAGGAACGACGTGAACTGAGAAAATATCACTGATTTCATCTTGGGGTGTTCTCGCCTTAGTTTGCGGAGCTCAGACATCAGTGCAACCACCTTTGCCGATGACGCATTGACACCCAGCCGCTGCAGGCTGATTCGCGGCGTCTTGGAGAATGTGTCGGGTTCATCATCATGGCGCACGACTTCAAACAAGTCACGCTTATTGAGAGGTTCGCGACAGTTGAAACACCGTGGAGAAACTGCTTTATCTGTCTCGTGCTTAATGAAGTCCAGTAAGCATTTCTTGCAGGCAGAGTGCCAGCAGCCAGTGACCGTCTGGTCATTCATTGGTTCCTCAAAACACAAAGGACACTCGTTTTCTGCCTCATCGCGGATCTGCTCCAAAGCATGGGCACCAAAGGCTTGTTTGTTCTCTTTGGAGGCTTCGTCCGTCACGGCTGTGAATTGAGTGATGAGAGACTCCAGGTCCATATCATCCGCCAGACCTGCCGCCGCATCCGCCGCTGCTCCAGCCTCTTCCTCATCGGCAACAATATCACGGTTGCGCACAAGGATAGGATGGCAGCAGGATTGGCGAAGCCGAAGAATCTGCGCAAAGATGGTTGTAAAGGCTTTCATGACTGTGCCAGCTTCCACGTTTTCGGAAAAAGTCCGCCGGGCCCTGCTGAAAATGTAATTGTAAACTCCCTGCTCGGCTTCTGACAGTTCAACCTCCACAATCTCGATCTGCTTGGGGGGCAGCTGTACGATTGGCTTCCCATCAGGAGTCTTCATATCCTTGGTGCGCCGGAGCACAAGTGGTTCCAAAACCGTTTGCACCACGTCCAACGCACGTACAAACTCGCCAGACTCAAATGGCACAGTAATGAACGTTCTCCAAAACGAAAAGTTGTTCCAGGGCTCCACTCCCAGAAAGCGCACCAAACTAAACAAGTCCTCCAACTTGTTGACGATTGGAGTTCCAGTAAGACACCATCGATGACTGGCCTGGATTTCATAGCATGCCCTGGCTGTCTTTGAAGACCTATTCTTTATGTGGTGTGCTTCGTCGAGTATCACCCTAAAGAACCTTAGGGAAAATATCCCGTTGTGAAACGACTTGTCTCCATTCTTGGCAGCTATGGCGCTGAACTCGGAGAGCACGACGCCATAACTGGTAATGACTACATCTGGAGCGCTCGCCGCATTAGATGCACAGCAGAGAGCCTGCAGGTTATTCGACTTTTCATTTCCGTAATACAGCTCGATTCTCGTTGTGCCCTCCTTTGAGGCTTTCTCAGCCTCGCTCTGCCACTGGGAGAGTAGTGACATTGGGGCAATGACCAAAGTCGTGCACGGTGCATCCAGAACTGAAGACGAATTCATGCTCAACCTAGGAAGCTGAGCCACACTGGAAATTCCAGTGGCCGATTTGCGGGCTTCCAAGGCGGTCTGAGATCGGTGAGAATGTACCAGACTAAGCATTTGAATAGTCTTTCCCAGTCCCATCTCATCTGCCAAAATACCACCAAGGCAATGCTGTTCCTGGACCGGAAAGTCGAGCGAAAGATCTCCCGAGTAAGGGTTAACGTAGAATTTTGGCTGGCCCTCCACTTGAGGCAAATCATTGTCATTGACATCCTTTAGCGGCCACGTGTATTCTTCCCACAACGGGTGCATCGATGGTTCCCGGTTACTCTTCTCGTCCTTTTCCTTGGACATCATCCAGTAAAGGGCCTGTTTCTGGTACGAACGTAGTGTCATAGCAAATGTGTCCGCGGGCTCAGCCTCAGGCGTGCTAAAATCAAAGGACTGTGCTTTTTTGTAGAGCTCATCAAGCTGGTCTTGTTCCAACTCTTCCCCTTCCTCCTCATCTGACGAATTAGGAGAGCTGGGGTCTTTGTCATTCGAAGTGGCTTTTTTCAAGTCTTTCTGTTTTTGTTCATCCTGTTCAGCTGCCTCTAATAACCCTCTGCGTCCATCCCTAGCCGCTGAGCTGGCCAAGGTAGGCTGCAAGTTGATTTCTTGCAACAGTTTTACCAGCGCGACTTGTCGAAGGCGAAGCTGTTTCTCGTCGGTCGTCTCATCTTGTTCAAAAAAGACAGCTGATCGATCATCAGCAAGCTTGAATGCCCTGGAGTTAAAAGCGGATGCGAGGAGGAAGCATCGCAACTGGATAAACACAGTATCGTTTGTTCGTAATCGCTCAGGGGCATAGACACAAGTTCCTTCAAACTTGCAAACCTTCTGGTCAATCAACGTTGACACCCAATTGGCGGCTTCTTTCGACAATCTGCCAATCTCGGTTCCGTTCTGGGTCGTGAAGCGTACAATCACATCAATCCTTCTCGAGGCAAAATTGTTTGCCCTCGAGGGCGTCACGGATCCTCTCAGCTTGCCTTTTACCTTTGGCTGTGGGGGCTGGATCTTGTGCCGTTCAATCTTTACAGCATCGCCATGCTTCAACAAGTTGGTTCCGCTGCGAGTAGCCCACCCTTCAACTCCAAGGGCACCAATGTATCGTGGATTTGTCATTCGGCGTGATGGGGTAGTCATCGGAGGTCGCTCGGCAACGGCATCGGTAGGCGCAGGGTTCGACGATGCTTTAGAAGATTGCGCAAGCGGAAAAGACGGGGTTTTCTTTTTCAAAAACTTCTCGTATGTGCCGTCAAAGAACATGTTGACCGCTCGCTCAAGGTTGTTGCCGCAGTGGCCTCCCACCGCCTCAACAACATCTGGGGCAACATTTTCACCAATGAAACTAAGGAAAGTATCCTTGTCGAATGGCATATGCTGGTCTTGTTTCGGTTCTGGGTCTTGTTGTTCTGGGGGTTTCGGCCGTTCAGCTACATTATTTCGGTCGATGACCTCTTGCTTGACGTTGTCTTCATCTTTGAAGACACGCTTACGCTGGGGTAACGGGGAGGCATGAGGACTAGGAAACACGGGATCAGAAGACGGCGGTTCGTCTGGGTCGACAAAAAACCTCCGTTTCTTGACAGGAGGTTCTGGCGATCCCCCAAAGTCCATTTTCGACAGCCGTCATCGAAATTAGTCCAAAGGTTGTTGTGGTGATGTGGGCTGTCCGCCTGGCAATCCTGCTTAGATGGCTACAACTTTTGGAAGACGCGATGAACCTCAGCAGCGCGACGGACCGCGTAGAGGGGTCACCTGACCGCGTTTAGGGACCCCACCACTCTAGCAATACGTACACCCACATTGGGTGTGGCTGAACTGCAGTGGCTAAATGCTAGTGCTCCGACGTCATGTAAAAATTTCCGGGGCCAGAGGTCGAAAATGGAAAGTATTGCAAATCCGCCGTCCATGGCTGGCTCTCTTTAATCACGATGCCGATGTCGCCCGCTGTCGCACCAATTCCGTCGCTTACCTTGTGAAACCCGGTCTCGTGAATTTCTTCTTTACGCTTAAATCATCGTCATTGTCTGGATGCATCGCCCACGGCTCCTGGGCCAGGGCTTTCAAGGGCTTGCCCGCGCCCGAGCCCATGCCCATCTGAGCCGACGAACCTATATTACCGACGCCGATGTTGAGTCTGCGCGGAGATATTGCTTCACACAGCTCCAGTACGTCGCAGTCTTTCATGTGAAGCGCAATTGGTCCTCTAACGTTCCCCCAGAAACAGCGACTACGATGCACACCTCATCCGCCGCTTCGTACCCCCTCCCGTCCAAGACGCCTACGCCGCCCTCCGCGCCCTCAACCTGGAGCTCGTCCGTCTCCCCGAGCTTGTATCAAACCCCACAATTGGAGTTCTTCGCATGAAGTTCTGGCAGGATTCGCTCGACAAAACCTTTGCAGGACTTCCCCCCCGCGAGCCCATCTGCATCCTCCTCCACAAGGCGCTTCAGGACCTCGAGGCCCGTGCCGGCAGTTCAACCAAGAAATCCATCAAGTTTTGGGTTTCGCGGCTTGTCAAGACGAGAGAAAAGCACATGTCGAATCGCCCGTATGCCAGCCTGGCCAGCTTGGAGGATTATGCTGAGAATACCTACTCGACCATTATGTATGCGACCTTAGCGTCGATGCCGTTGCGATCGATGGATGTCGATCACCTCGCCAGTCACATTGGAAAGGCCTGCGGCATTGTGGCCGTGCTGCGGGGAATTCCTGTTCTAGCTGCGCCCTCTCCTCCAACAGAGACGCCTTCAGGCAAGGAAGCCCCCACTCGCGATCCGGCGCTGCTTCTTCCCTTGGATGCTATGGCCGAAGCGGGGGTCAAGGAGGAAGAGGTTTTTCGCCAAGGCCCCAGTGCTCCAGGCCTTCAAGATGCCGTTTTCAAGGTCGCAACCCGCGCTAACGACCATCTGATTACTGCGAGGGAAATGCTGAAGCGACTCAAGGCCGGAGAAGACCCAGGCCACGAGTTTGAACACCACGGAGAAGGTGAACACTTTTATGACGAGGAGAGTAACAACACAAAGGAGATTCAGCAAGGTTTCGGGGTGCTGCTTGAGGCCATCCCAGCACAGCAATACCTGCAGCGGCTAGAACAGGCTGATTTTGACCCGTTCGCGGTCAAACCAGGTGGGTGGAAGCTCCCTTGGAGCATCTGGCGGGCGCTCTCGAGCGAGAAGTTATAAATATATATAAATACGTCAAGAGGTGGATAAGCTTTAAGGGGACAGGATAACCCATGTACAGTATTGTAAACGCTATGATATACCAACGGAATCACGAAGTTATGTAGGTGGTAGGGCCTGCTTAGATACCGCTCTTTAAATCAACCCTGTGCATTTGCCTAGTCCTGTGCTGCTGTAATCAGAGCTTCTAGACTTGTCCGTGTAAGTAACTACTTTCGCTCGTAATAAAATGCGTTAAACATACGACGACTGGCAAATGCCCCAAAGATGGGGAATTCAACCCAGCATTAAAACAATAAAATTATTATTATTCTTAATTTATATACATTCAAAATAAAACCAAAAATAAAAATAAAAACAAAAACCAGGTGGCATAGTTAATTCCTTCCAGAAACACACCCCAATCCGCCTGATGTCCAGGGTAGCCATTTTTTGCACACCTGGATCGCTCACCGCGGCTAAACACCGGCCTACCCACCTTTCAGAAATTCTACCAAAGCTGGTGCGACACTGCGAGTTCGTCTCCCACGCCGCATCCCCATTCCACAGGTAGATGTCGTCGCAAAGATGCTCTACGAACTCATTGCAATTGTACGCCGGCCCTGTCGAAACTTTCCCCCGCCCAAAATATCCCAATGGGGGCGCAATTGGCTGATTCTTGTGCGCAATATAGGTCCGTCCGGGCAACCTCGTCGAGGTGAAGGAGTATGTTGACCCATAACCGCATCACATCATAATCCCCCACGAATCGATAAACTCGCATGCACTCTGCCCTCCCCACGGATCAACTGACTAACCACCGTCCAACCTGTAGAATCGCACAGACGGTCGGCTCCCTCGTCCTCAAGAATGGCGGCGTCGTTCGCGGCCTCGCCAACTGGGGCGTCTTCTCGCTGCCCAAGCCCATCTCAGTGCACCAGATGAAGCACACCCACGGCCACTACTTTGTCATGCGCTACGACTCGTCGACCAAGGTGCACCAGGACATCCGCAACACCCTGCGCCTGGAGCCCCGCATGATTCGCTCCGCCCACGTCAAGCTCGGCGACGGCAAGCTCGAGACCATTGCCCGCTTCGGACCTCCCAAGTGGAAGACACAGGGAGGAGAGGCGTAAAGAAGGAAAAATAATAAGAAAGGGGGAGGTGGAAATTATGACGACCGTGTGCGGAATTGAAATGAATCTCGGGCCGGTGATGGAAAACGGAGTCGGCATGATGTAGGATATTCGATTATGGGAGGAACTGAGAAACGAGCCACACACGTTTATGGCTGCATCTAGGCATCGAATCAAAAATAGGATGCCGTGTATAAAATTGCATACCGCCGGAGGGCCGGCGGTCATGGTTGTATGAAATATTTTGGACCTCGAATCTCTACGCTGCAATTTTTATTTGATAACGCCACACACGATACAACCGATTGTCCGAAGAAACCCATGATTAAAAACGGGACAAAACTCTTGAACGAGGACAGGGGAGAAAGCTGGAATGAGATGGTTGTAGTCTCGTCATGATTTCTCTTTTGGTCCTACATGTCTATCATAACATAAATTCATTCATTGGAGGCCGTAGCAGTCTTCAGTGCCTTTTGGCCAACGCCATTCGCTTCTAGAAACTCTGTCCTTTTGCCCATGCTCCCGGTTGGCGCCTGTGCGATATGTCGTCGATGAAAATAAAAAATAGTATGTTGGCGGCGGGGTCATAGTTGCCATGTTCCATTATGTATGTACTTGCGGTTGTGACACCGTTCAAGTGGGAGAAACTTCAAGTTAGTTATCCACCTCCATGCTGTCGGCCTTGGTGATGCCCTTTTCTTCACGACACCACAGGACAAAGTCATCAATGACGCCGGGCCAGGCCCCGTCCTCGTTCCAGAACGACAGAGTCTCATCATTGATCGACTTGAGGGCAAACTCGAGCGTCATATTCCACATATCCCTGTTAACGGAGCGGGAATATTTTGCGGCTAGGAATTCCTTCCAGAGCTCTAACCAGTTATGGCTCTTCGACTTCCAGAGCATGCCAGGGGGAGAAAACAGGGTTGACCAATAGATCAGGGCGTTTTCCAGCGACAGAGCCTTTTGGCCTTCTTCCCGCCCGACGACAAAGGTGTGTCTATACACTCTCTTGAATAGGGCGGCGTCTGTTGAGAGGGCTTGGGCTTGCTGTTGAAGGTAGACAGTGTGCTCCTTGTGTGTTGGGCCAGCTCTGTAGAATGTGGTTAGATTTGTCGTCAATCGTGCACGGTCATTTGCTGGCCGTGTGTTGAATAGCGGCGCTGATAGACATGATAGACAAGGTTGGTAGGCGAAAACTTACCCGCTGGCCTTCCATCCATCCACATAACGTTTCTTTTCAATCACGCCCAGCGTGGGAGACTGAACCAGCTCAAGTGCTACGAGAAACTCGGCAGTTTCCATATTGGCACCGAGCACCTCGGAGAGGTACGTCATGGTTGATTCAAGCTCCAGCTTGTCCTTCTCATCGGTTCCATCAGCTAGTGGAGGTGAGTTTGGCATCCAATTATAATAACTGGGACAGTGTGGGCAATACCTCGTAGGCCATCAAAGAGAGCTTCCAACTTGCCGTCTAGTGGCGATGGACCCTGGTTGTCGGTGTTTGAGGCAAAGTACCTGGGCGAACAGGAATGTTAGTCTTAAATGGGTGTCATATATGAAGCGCCAACTGGATCTAAGGAAGCGGGCGAGACCCTCACTTGAGGATTTGTGGTGAGCAGCTTGGCTATAGTTCAAGACAAGCGTAAGCGCGCGGGCGGCTGAGATGGTGTACCGTGTTGTCGGTTCCTTGGATGCATCTTGTATGGGCGCATTCAAGGTTTTCTTGCTTGGTTTTCTTGAGAGCGACCAAGACGGGATAACGCGAGAAGAGATGTGGTTCTTGACGCCTTTCCAACCCATAGTTTCAGCTCGGCTACAGGAAGTGTAGAGAAGGGAATGTTTCAAGAAATCTGCGGTGCAGGGTACGGTGCAGGGCTGAGAAGGGACGTGTCCGTGGTAGGTGTAGCCAAGGCGCGCAGGTCAGTCAGTCAAGAGAGGAGGGGAGACAAGTCGTCAACGTCGAGAAATGGACCATGATTGATCGACGGGGCCTAGGAGCCATGGAAGCTCGTAGGGGGAAAGGCGCAGAGAGACTGACAACGGCGCGCGCAATGGGCACGGAGGCGTCCCCCCTTTTGACGCGGGAAACGACGTTGTTTCACAGCCATCGGCGTCACTGTCGGCCATACTTTGCTGTGCGTCAAGCAAGTGAGCCGAACATCAGTGGACCCGCCCACCACAGGCGTAGTAGGCATTGGTACACGAGCTCGAGGTAGGTATGGCGGGCACAGGAGCAACCCAGCACCAGGCCGAGGCAACCAGCATGAGGCATTCGGAAGTGCTGTAAATTTGGCCTGCCGGGATGCATGCCGGGCTGGCCTGGGAGTACGCTGGATGAGGCCTGAGTCGGCGTCCCAATTTAAAATATTGGCGGCGGTTGAGTTTAGGTTGATAGTACCGCCACACTAACGAGCAGGGGATACCGACGAGATGAAGGAGCAAGACGCCACCAGCAGGCTACCAGCTTGGGGTGATCCAGGGGCAGGCAGAATACAGACAGGAGTAAGAGCAGAAAATGACTTACGAATCGACAGCCTCGTTGATCTTGAAACTCGCCGCCTTCAGGTACTGTCGTAGTCGATGTTAGTCCAGTCCAACCATGCACCTCATCCGAAGACCCTTGGGCCCCTCGGGGTCGACTGCATCCCCGCTGCAACCCCCGCCGGCCCGATGTCGCTTACGATTGCGATTGTGAAATGCTTCTTTTGCGTCATGGGATGGCGTGCGGGGGATGTGCTGCAGCGAGGCATGGCGTGGTGTAGATGGGAAAACGTACTCGGGTTGCCTGGCGCTCTGAGGCACCTGTCAAGGCGACGAACTGGGCGATGAGCACCTTTTGCTGGGCCGAAGACGGGGGCGGCATGTTGGTCAACGTTATGTGTGTGGGTGTGGGTGTGGGTGTCGGTGGGATGCGAGCTCGTCGATGTAGTTGCGAGGCGCCGAGGCCGAAACCGAGTCAGTCGGGAAGGTGGTTGTTGGTGTTGCGTGTGCCGGGCGAGGGCCTGCCGCTCGGGAGTGGACGGCGAGGCAGCTTTTTGAAGAAGAGGCGGAGGGAGGGGTCGCGGGGAGACACGCGAGATGCTTGGCTGGGACGGGAAGGGACGAGGAGGCCAACGGTGGTTTGTCGTTGTTGGAGCAAGATGGTTGCCGGAGACAGCAAAAAAAAAAAAAAAAAAAAAAAGTAGTCGACTGAGGGTGGCTTCTGGAGACGACGTTGATAAGGACAGGTGCAGGTGGACGTGGTGTGTTTTGCATTGGATGGAGGGGTTGGATCGATGATGGATGGAGCCTTTTGCGACAAGGCTGTGATGCTGTAGGTACCCAACTCTGCTGATGGTGGGGGCATTCGACCACTATAACTAAGGTGTGGCTGGCCACTGAGGCTGGTGGTGCTTGAAGGTGGGTATGGGCTGCAAAGTACCAGGTTCAGCAATGAATGTTTCCAAGTTAAAATACCCGTGCAAAAATCCCATGCTATCCATAAAACGATGATGTCCCCCTTGTATTGTGCTCCAGGACTAGGTGTCTTTGTTTCTGTCAAGTCTCATCATGAGTCCATCATTTTATCAGGAAATCGAGTGGGTAATGTATTTCCTGGTTGACTTGTTTCTTAGGTAAAGAAGTGTGTGGTCATGTATTGTCCGAATTTATGCTTTGACTACAAATATTTCCTATGATTCGTGTCGAAGATCAATATGGGGTCGGATCTGCTGCCTGGCGGCTTAACCTTGGTTGGTTATAGCCAAGGCGATCTGAGTCTGGCGCCCAAACAAATCTTGACAGACGGGAGACACGCGACACTGGGTAAGCCTTGGTGCGACTTGATGCTTCTGAAGTAACATGCACAAAAGGAATGTTGACATGATGAATAGTTTGAATATATATATAAACGACCCTTCAAACATTGGTCACTTCCCCATTTACCTGTTCATGTCATTCTTTTTCGTTTCTTTTTTCGTTTCTTTTTTTCTCACATCTGACATACCTACCTAGGTATTCAAGTGGGGTGACATGCCATGACGTACCCCGTAATGAGGATGACCAAAGACAAGGCAAATGACAATAGATATGAACCAAGAAGACCACGAATAGGTTGAGTAAATGAGCTGTCCAGACGAATATAATTATAACATGGACAATGATAGTTTGGGTTTGCTGTTTTCTCTAGCATTTTTGACCCCAGAGTTTTAGGGAGAAATTTACGTCTTGTGCCATGTATTCTGTCACGTATAGTCTTGATTAACTGGAAGATCAACACTTCGAAGCCGGGAATCTAGATACATCTGTTTGTAGTTAAAAAAAACCAAAAACTTGCTTGATTATAGAACTAGTATCCAATCAATTGACCAACATTAAATTCCCCCCAAAAAATACAAAAAATAAAAAAATCGGCAGAGTATTTACTTGGTAGCTCGCTGTCATATTGTGCATCCCCCCACAGCAGCTGCTAACATTCATGACGTGCACTTGTTTTTAGTGGCTTGGTGGGCGGGACCACTTGACGCGGTGCACTACCTACTCGACGCGTTCCCCTTTGGATAAGCGACCCTGGACTCCAAAAAGTTGCTGATGGACAAGGTCACGACTTGGCCAACCCTCACCAAACCAGACCCCGAACAAAGAGGGCTGGAACTCTGGGCAGCTAGGAACCGCCATGGCGTCGCCCGATGAAATTGACGACGACTTTGAATCCGTCCCTTTCGACCCTGCACAGCCTCTCAAGGGCATCATTGTCTGCTGCACAAGCATTCCCCCCGATCAACGAGTGTGTTTTCCCTACCATGCCCATACCCGCCCTTTGCACCGTCGACAAAACTAACACGTTCACCAAAACTAAAGACTAGCCTTGCCAGCAAAGTCGCAGAGCTCGGCGGCACCCACAAGTACGACCTCACACCCGACGTCACCCACCTCATTGTCGGCGACTACGACACGCCCAAGTACCGCCATGTCGCTCGTGAACGCACCGATATCAAGGTCATGGATGCCACCTGGGTAGAGGCCCTCGCCGAGCTGTGGAAGAATGACGACGAAATCGACTTCCGAGCATTGGAATCCGAACACCAGCTAAAACCTCTCGAGAAACGAGGCACCGACCTTGCGGCCGTCCCGTCAGGCAGAGAATCGCTGCTCATCTGTCTCACCGGCTTTGGCGACCAGCGGGATGAGATTGCGCGCAATATTAAATCCAATGGAGGCTCGTACACGGGGGATCTAACTAGGCGTTGTACCCATCTCATTGTCAACAAGCCCGAAGGCAAAAAGTTTGCCGCCGCCAAAGCCTGGGGGATCTATGCCGTCACACTGGAATGGCTCAACCAATCCGTCAAGCGAGGCATGATTTTGGAGGAGGCAAAGTTCGACCCAATATTGCCGGCAGAGGACCAGGGTAAAGGTGCTTGGATTAAGAGGGATCCAAGACGGGCTTCCCTGGGTAAACGATCGAGATCGCTCATGGCGAATGGAACCGAGGATGGTCCGAGAAAATTGAGGAAAACTGCTAGTATGAAGCTCACCTCACAGCGTAACAACCTCTGGGGCGATATTCTGGGAAGATCAACATCTAGAGAATACTCATTTGCCCAGGAGCAAGAAAAACAGGCTGCCGAAGCCGCCGAAGCCCCCGAGGAACCTCAACTAGAACCTAAGCAGCCCGAGCCCGCCGTCCCTGTCCTCCCAGAACCCCAAGGTGTGTTTGGTCACTGCTACTTTTATATCCACGGCTTCACTCCACAGCGCACAACTATTCTCGAACAGACCATTGTAACAATTGGCGGAACCGTTTGCTCCTTTCTCCATGAGGCTGCGCTCGGCCCCTTTCTCCATCCAGGAGAGCCAAAAGGGCGCTTTCTCATCGTACCTCAGACCTCGCAACCCGAAACACATCCTCCTGCCAACTATGATGGCCTTCATGTCGTGACAGAATATTACATCGAGAAGTGTTTGCATAACAAGACCTTTTTCGACCCCAACGGGCATGTTCTTGGGCGACCTTTCCCACTCTTTCCCATTAGTGGTTTCTCCAACTTGACCATCTGCACCGCTGCATTCACTGGTATTGAACTTAACCAAGTCGCTCGTGGTGTTGCACAGCTTGGAGCCCGCTTCGAGGAAGAGTTTCGTCGCGGAACCAGTGTTCTGGTATGCAAATCGCTGACCTCGATGCGAAAGGAGAAACTACGCATGGCCTTGAAATGGAATGTCCGAGCCGTCTCAGCCGACTGGCTTTGGGAGTGCATATCGACGGGTTACAATGTTCCGTTGGATGATTATGTGTTCCCAGAACTACGGAAGCATTACGAAGCCGTCAAGCAACTCCAGGAACAACCTTTTGCGAAACCCAAACTCGTGGCAGGTCTCGAGTCTCGAACAGCTGCCAAAACTCTCAATCGCACAATTTCTGAACCCAATCTCAGAAGACCCTCATTGAAAACCGGTCAGCAAAAACCGGCTGCCAGAACAGGTGTCGACACTGCCGGGTTTGACCGAGACTCCCCTGACAAGCTCAAACCACGTCCGAGGCTCTCCGAGTCCCACGACTCTTTCACCACTACCGACTTCGCCACAGCCCGAACACATCCTGCCCCTGAAAGCTTTGCCAATGATGATGAATCCGAGGCTCCTCTCACCGAGGTTCCCGATACACGCCTGAACAAATCCCCCTCCCTTTCAAAGCGAACCTCTCTGCCTCGAACGGCTTCTGAACCCACAAAGACGGCAGCCACGCACATCTCACCTTCGGGAGAAGACTCCGCAGCAGAAACAATCGCCAAAGATGACCAACAGAAACAACAGGCAGAAGTGGCCAGGAGACAAGCCAAGGCCGCTGAACGCCAGGCCCTCTCATCCAAGCTTACTGGTCTGATCGGATCTATGGGCTCGACAAACACTACCACCTCACACCACTCCGCGGCGACCGAAGACGATTTTGCCCACCATCCTACCGCCCCCCGCCCCCGTCGTCGCCAGATCCTCGGAAGAGCCATCAGCAACGCATCAAACGCTAGCAGCGACGCGGCCCGCTCTGACAGCTTACGTGATTCGGAGACCGCAGCCGCCGAAGACGTGCCCCGGCCCACTCAGCTCGAGTACCACGATCCGCGCGCCGAGGAGGTCAAGGCTGCGCTCATGAACCGCATGCTTGGCGGTGCGGGTGACGCAAAACCCATCGTCAAGAGTGCCGAAGCTGTGACGGTTGTGGGTAGACGATCGCTGAGGAGGCGGTGATGAGATATTGAACTGAAACGGCATGTCACTACTCTGTTGGGGAGAATGAATAAGAGCGAGAGAAAATTAAATTTTACGGGCGCCATCTCATGTACGGGTCGGGTCTTTGGGTAATGGGTAGAATGAACACTTTGCAACGAGTTACAATCATGTTTAAAAGGCCATGTTAGTTAGGAATACCCTCGCCTCGTACTAGACGAAAAATGAATTGAAGAATCCATCATGAAATATGAAAGCGAAGAACTTGTTACTCTCACGCACTATCTCGCCCGCTCACACAAGCGCAACTATTTGGCGCATATTTATTTTTCTCGCGCCCCCAATTTGTCCGTTCCGTTCCTAATACCGAAACCCGAACCGGCCCAGCCCAGCCCATTTCATATCATGAACCAACAAAGACAAAAAATAAATAAGAAAAAGGGGAAACGATAGAAGATGAAATACCCCGGATTCTTTTTTCCCCATGCCATGCGCGGTCTCGAAACCATAACTTTCTTTGAACTCTTCCCTAATAGCAGGTCCAGTGTTGGCAGGTGGGGGTCAGGATAATATCGACCCCCTCTATAAAAATACCAAAAGCGGACGAAAAAAAAAACCTGTAATAACGACTGAGAGACAACACACTATGGGTTCGCCATATTGCGTCGGGATATTAACTGGGGTCGTATGCGCAGCAAATCATCCCCCCACGTCTCTCCGACATGACGCCAATATGCGTGTTCCAGTTTTGGGTATGAGACTGGATCGCCCAGAAGAGGGCGTATGATAAAAAAAGAAAAAAGAAAAAAAGGACCAAGAAAAGACAACATTGTACAACGAAATTACCGGTCTCATAACCGTCGGGTGTGTACTTGTGTTGCTGAGTGAAAAGGGAAATGAAACCACCCAGACACGGACGTCGAATGTATCCGACCCGAGACTCAGCATCTGCTTGTCTGGGCCGGGTGTCAACTGCCGGGAAATTGCTTGCCCGATAGGCCAAGTCTCTGGCTCTAATAATGTTTCTGATAAGAAAAACGCCATCTGGTTCGCCGAAAGGAGCCCAGGCTCCTCATGATCCGCATTGGTGTGAGAACAGGCTAAATCTCGTCAGGGATGGCAAGCTAGGCCATCAAATCCTTGCTGGGTCTTCCGTTCTCGTCGGGTAGCTGTTCCGACTGCATGTTCATCCAGCGGCGGTCAAGTTCTTCACTGTTAGACATATTAGCTGAATGAAATTCGGGAACCTGGTTCGAGAACCACTTACGTTGACTGTTTCAACATCTTGACGCCTCGCTCTCGGCAAAAGTTCAAAAAACGTCGCAATGTTCGCTCTCGCTTGAATGCGGCCATGATATCACCTCGAAGTCGGCCGTCCTTCTTGGACAATACTGACCCTTCGGTGCGCATAACGACATGGATTCGCAGAGCCTCGATATTCCAGACCACCTCCGCCATTTCTTCCATATTTAGGTGGAAATCAATAGGGTCCTTGTGGATACCCCACGCAACCGGATTGAGGCCCTTGAGCACCTGGTGCTCAAATGATTGGTCGTCCTCCATCCATGTCCAATACTGAGTGACATGTATCGAGCTCGTATAGTGACGTGTTTTGACTTGGTACAAACGGTAATCACTTCTTTTAATAGCGACACCGCTCCAAGAATCTGCGTCGGAATGGTCAATGGTTGCAAACTCATCCCGCATGCCCATAGGGGCAGGAGAGTGAATCTTGGTGCGTTTGTGGATGGCGTAGGGACTATCCGGAGGAAGCGCCACGTGGGTCGCTAGTGGTGACTGGTCGACGAAAGGGGTATCGCGCGGAGTGCTTGCAAGAGAGTGCATGCTCTTGCGCTTCTTGAGAGGCTTTGGCGTGTTGCTGGGGCTTCCTAGACTGTGTCGGCCACTCTTCATACCGGACGGGCGACCAATGTTTTTGAAGCCGTGCTTGTATCGAAGGGCAGTCAGCTTATGGTCGTGGTAGAAGTCGTGGATTGTTCGGGGCAGGTTAAAGCTGACACCCTCGACTTGGATCAGCTCGAATAGACGCTGTCGCATCCACTCGACTGGCTTGATATCCAGTTTGAATTTGGCTAGTTCCGACATTGTCTCAGAAAGACGGAAGAGGGTGTCATACGAGCAGATACCGCCCTTTCCAGATGAAATATACTTTTTGCTGAGCAGCTGGTATGGGCTGATGTCGCCCTCCTCGAGAAACTCAAGAATTTTGATACCTCGGTTGACTTGCCGTCCGATCTGGTATTTGGACGACCCACCCCTTTCCTGCTTCGGGCCGGCTTCAATGGCAGCAGCGTGCTTCTCTCGCCACTTGGCCAATTGAGGCTCGATTAAAGCGCGGACATTGGGCCAATTTGGCTCCCAGTAGGGGTGGCTCTCGTCAATCTTTTCCAGGGGCACACCTTCGACACACCCGGGGAAGGTGTAAAACGAACCATTGTGTCTAAGAGCAAGCGTATCCCGTGTAATCTCATCCACATCCTCGTTGAAAGATTCAGTTGGTTGAGGGGAAGGCTCAATATGCATCGATGTTGGCGTCGGGCGATCTGCTGACGGGGGTCTACTCCTCGCATTCATGTTGGCAGGAGTAAAGCCGGGCGTTACTCGGTACTCTTGAGGCGTCGGCATCTGCTCAGGCTCGCGGACAATATTGGCGCCGTTGGCCATGTGCGTATCCTTCATAGGCGTATCCATCTCAGTGCTGGGATGGGCCCTATCCCTGTCGGCATGCATCGGCTGAGGGGCCAGCACGGGAAGTGAAGGTAGATGTGGAGGAGGATGTGATGGAGGATATGACGAAGGATGTGGAAGTGTAGGTGGTGGAGGAGGGGGGAGAGACGGCGCTTGCCTCTCGATTGGAGGTGCATATTCGAGTTCGGGCCTGGGTTGGATGTCGATAATTGGGTGTTCCCTCTGTGTAGGGCTGCTATCATCCTGAGTGTCTCTAGTGTCCTTGCGTCGATATCGTCGCTTAGCAGCTGGCACATCGATGAAGTCTCCAGACGCTCCGTGACACCCCTGGCGGTTCCACTCGCAGTTGCCGCATTTCTGGAACAAATCGCCGCCGACAATAATGCAATCGTCAAAAGCCCCCTGGTTCTTATCGCATGACTGACATCGCTTGGTCTGGATGCTTCCGGTAGCTTGAATCATACATGATAGCCACTTGACACCCTTGGCCTCGGTGCGTTCGTAAATGGTGGCAAGGTGAGCGTCGTTGAAGCGGCGGCCGCGGCGAATCTTTACAGGGCGTCGAATTTCAAGGTCCTGAATGGCCTCGACCCACTGGTTCCAAGGCTCAATGCGCTCCACCGGGCCAATGACGTTGCCGTCGGCATCAACCACGTCCACAATGGCCTCTGCACCACCTGATTTGTCGCTACGAACATGATCCCCGTTCGGTAGCTCAAGGCCTTCCATTCTTGAGTCGTCGTCCGTTGTGGGCTCTGCAAGTTCTCTTGGTTCCCTGAAGCCGTTCTGCTCTGCGTGGTTGCTGGTGCCATTGATTTTAGGTCGCGTCGAGTTCGACTCAGACGCCGATGCAATTCCGTCCATCTCCAAATCCTCCGGGTCCACATCATTTGGGTCCTCGCCGCGCCTTTCCTTGAAAAACCTCCGCATTGTTTTCCTAATCTTTTGCCGGTTCTCCAATCGTGCCTGCTGGCCATCACGAAACTCCTGTTCGATTTGGTTAAGGCGTTCGGCCTTGTCATCGCAAGCCTGCGACACGCATGAGAGCTCCTCCTCAATCTTGGCGAGCTCCTTGATTAGGCGCTGCTGAGACTCGGCCAGCAGGCTACGGCGACCTGTCAGGTGGCTCAATTCCACCTTGGCGTCGGTAACGGCGCTCTGGAAGTGCTTGTCGGCCTCATTGTCAGCAGCCTCATTAAGGCGTTCCTGTTCGACCCAAAATTTGCGTTCCGTCTCATTCCAAACTGATCGATGCTCGTCGGCCGGGAGGGAGTCCCATGCCGCCTCTTCTTCTGCAATGGCCATGGTGGACCGGGGTTGAGGAAGAGAAAAGGCGGGACAGTTTGCGTGCTGGGCAATCGAGGAATTGGAAACAGTGTAAGTGGCTACCTAGTAGACCGGCAGCTAGTCTAAGAGTAATAGTGGTTCCGGGGTGCACGTGACGTCTTATTGCGTCGAAGGCAATAGTATTGGATTGCTGATTATCAGGTTCGGAAGTGGGTTCAAGTGGCTCCTAGTGTGTTGGTAACCAATATTTGGCGGCGGTCCACAACGCCTAGTCCCTAATACCAATGCCTAATCGCCACCCTAGTAGTGAGGGTATGGCCAAGCCCCCTGTAAAAAATAAAAAATAAAAAAGAGAGACCGAGGTGGCCAATTCTCTTTCCAGCGTCTGCCAACCTATGGTAGTGAGTGGATTCGACAAAAGGGCGCCGAAGGGCCGGGAGCGCCGAGAGCAAAAGACCCGGGGATTTGGGCCTGGAAGCGAGGCAACGGAGGAAGTTCAGGCAAGGCGAGGTGTGAGTGAGATTGGTGAAGATGAATGAATGGTGCGCCGTTGGGTGTGTCTGCCTCAAATGTAAGAGGTGTAGACGATGGCAGGGCGAGGACGGCGATTAGGACGGAAGGAGGATGAGAAGGGGATGAGAAAAAAGAAAGGCGCCGGGACGTAATGGAGAGAATAGACTAGGAAGAAGAAAAGATACAACGGCCTTGCTTGATGCAGATGGGATCAAATTGGACGTCAACCGTCATCCGCTGGAAGCGCGGATGGGCTGGTCTAGCACAACACAGCGAAGCGAAGCACAGCAACACGGAGGGCAATGCGATGCGATGCGTAGCTTCCCACTTCCCCGTCTGCCGTCTGGCCCGCCCAGCTGCTTCTTTTTCGGGTTGGCGTTGGCGATGAGATGCGAGCGAGCGAGGGCACCGCGCGATGGCGTGTCTTGACCCAACGACCAAATAATGCGCTTTTGTCTCTGTTCACCCCCCCTGGACCTTTGGCGCAGAATAAGCCCACTTTCCTGGCTGGCGCGCGCCCACCCCTGCAGGGAGCTGTGGTTGATGTTTCTGCAATAGCTCCTCTGGCGCTGTGTCGGGGCGCCGATCCTTATGGGGAGGGATAAAAAAAAACCCAAAAAAAAGAACCGACGCCGGGTGGAGAGCGGTTCCTCACCGAAAGAAATGAGTCGAAATCCCGAAGTCGCTCGGGGATAGGATAGAAGAGACGGGAAACGCGACGGCGTATAACGCGTATGTGAAACGTTGCACGACGGACCTTGGGAAGAAAGAGCACCACCAAGTCGTCTAGCTTTTTTTTTTCTGGGTCTTACGAGATAGTAAGGAGAAGCTATCTCGTCGGAGGAATAAGTAAAAATAAGTGGACAAGAGGCCAAACCAGAAAGGCTATTGTGGGCGATTGTCAGGTGGAGATGGGTGGAGCGCCGGCCAAGTAAGTAGATGACAAAAGGAAGTAAGACGGGCACGGCGGCGTGACGGAGAACGCCTACGCTCGGATGATGTGGTAGAGAGGAAGAGGAAATAGTGGGATGTAAAGAGGAGAAAAGAGGAGGGAGGGGAAAGGGAAATCGAGGAAAGGGAGGGAATGCAGGGAACAGGAACGAGATAGAGTGAAAGGGTATCTCGTTAGGTTAGGTTAGATTAGACTGAATGGGATGGGATGGGATGGGATGGTAGGGGCAAGTTAAAAATAAATAGTAATGAAAAAATTATCACCAAAAATTGAGTCAACGTGTGCGTCTGTGAGTGAGCGAGTAGGAGCATGTGTGTGTGTGTGTGCGTGTGTGTGTGTAGTAGCAATAGGTCTTCCAACGGTACCAACGCACTGGGTCAGATGAGGAATAAAAAATTAAGGGATTCCCTCTCAGTTGGTGTGAATGCAAAATCTGGGATTTTTTGCGACTTGGCAACTAGGCCTAGGACTAACAGGTGCAGGACGATGCGGGCACGGGGGGGGGGGGGGGGGGGGGGGGGGGTTTTTTTTTTTTTTTTTTTTTGGAACACAAAGGGGGCTCGCCTGATGGCCACTTTTTTTTCCTCCTTTTCTCTCTTGTTGGGTTTTGACACGAAAGCAGCAGGGGAAAAACGTGGGGGGTTCACACACCTCCGTTTTCCCCCCCCCCCCTCGC
>JAHVYB010000005.1:78035-107496 GCA_020623695.1 Calonectria henricotiae | reverse complement strand
ATAACGATATCGTCTCGAAACCCTTCCTCTCTTCTAGCCTCTCCCTCGCCGTCCGTCCGTCGAACGACCGACCACAAAAAAAAAAAAAAAAAAGGAAAAAAAAAAAAAAAAAAAAAAACGGCCCACGAGGCCAGCGGGCGGGGGGGCGTGGGGGGGGGGACCGACCGCGCCACGGTCTGCCGCCCGCGGTGGGGGGAGGGGGGGGGCGGGGGGAGGGGGGGGGGGGGGTTGGGGGGGGGGGAGGGGGTTCATTCGCTTCGATTGGATTTGATCAACATGTCAGGCCATGCCCATGCGACCTGTTATTCATCCTGTCCTATCCTGTTGCGGTTTGAAACCAGAGATGCCTAGGCACAAACGTGTGGGATTGACCAGCTCCTTCGTTCCCCCTCTCCTCTTCCAAAGGACCAAGGGCCAAGGAACGAGAACGGAGCCGGCAGCGATAGTACATATCCGAGACACGTATGGTGCAGCAAGCAGCAGCGCCGATAGGGAATCCAGTGCAGCCGCTCCTCCGTGGTCTGCACACCCAGACAGGCGATAGTTGTACCAGTAATAAGTTAATTAGCTGAGTTTATGGCATGAGGATGCGAGCTGGGAATGGATCGCTGCCACCATGCGACGCCTGTTTTTGACAATGAATCAATCATTGATTGCATTGTACCTAGCGGGCGACTAGACTAATACTTTGTCCGTTTCGCCTACTAGGCATACTGCCCTTACAAAACACGCCCCTGTGTCGACCAATGATAACCAACGTGAGATAGAAAGAAGTAAGGAAAAAAAAACACTAAACCCCCTTGAAGTGCCAATCAACCAACCACCAACTTGTATGTGAGTAAGTACCAGCAGCATGTACTCCATACCGCCTAGTACTATGTACTCATCATTTGCTTGTCATGCATCTTGCACACACACACGGCCGCCACACACACGCACAACCAACAGACATAATCATTAGCCATTTATCAGTCATCCCCCGGTGGGTATCTGGGACCAACCAGTCACCGCAACCGTCGACACCGCCGGAGGAGCGGCCAGACAGGGTATTTTCGTACTCTGCCGAAACAGAGTAGTCGCCATAATTTTTTTTATTTTTTGGGGGGAGTAAAACACCCCTGCTCCCTGTCCGAGGGTCCAGGCTCCAGGTTCACCCCCAGCCACCCCCGTCGCCCTTTGCGTGAGCCAGTCATCACGTGCCGCACTGGGCACTATATTTCGACGAGTAACGTTCCCAAGTGGCAAGCAGTGGGAAAAGAGGCAATCCCCGGGGGAGGGGCGCATGGCCTACCCTGTCGCTGGCTGGTTTTTGTTGGCTGCGACGAACTCGACTTGGCTGCCTATTACACATCACATCATAGATAACACGAGACGGGGGGCAGGAGAAACAAGAAAGAATGCGACGTGGATTTTACGAAAAGAAGCTGCGACTAGTGACGCCCGTCGAGGGGCGAACAGTCCTTGTCTTGACAAATGTAACAGGCCAGGTGAATAAAATAAAATAAATATAATTTTCATCAGAGTCCGGCAACTGAGGCCGGGACCCTCAGCCCATGACGAGCATACACGAAATGGAGGCTGACACTGGCTAAGACCCCAAAATCGGAGCTAAATGCAAATAGACACCGGGGGGGAATACTGATTCACCTCGTATCCCGTAACCGCGCAAGTAAAAACACTCCTAATTGCTTTAGGTAGGTGCTCAAGGAGCATAAAAGCACACCACAGTGCCTCTCCTCCTTTCTCTCTCATGCCTAGACAGGGAATTATAGCGCAGAAAATGGGCTCCTCATCTAATTGGCCCGAGATCAGCAGAGCCAACACGCATGCGCGGGCGGAACATAGGGTAATGTACTATTATTACTAGTGCGAAGACTTAATTAATACCCAACAGTACATACGTATGTACTAACGGTTACAGAACCCGGTCCCGAAGCCAGCTATTAGCAGCCGAGGGAAGGGAGGGGAGGGGGGGGGGGGGGAAGGATATGGAATAAAGAGTGAGGGGGAAAAATAATAATAAAATAAAACCACATAAAATTATGGGGCCGGGCGGCGTCTTTTTCTTCTCTTGGTGGGAATTGAGATTACTGATTAGTGAATTTCTCTTAACCCGTGACACCCCCTGCTTTCTCTGGGTCCGTTCGTACTGGCGAATCAAGTGGCGGGCGGTACAGCAATTAAAAAAATAAAATAAAAAGTTGGGAGAGGAAGAAGAATACTTCTGGTAGATTGTCATGGGTGTCATTGGGTGCAGGGATTCGCATTAGTTGTTCTATTTATTGACCTTTTGGGTTTGATTTCGGGGCTCCCAATTCGCCCTGGCTGCCAATCCGGATTAGCAATTCCGCCCTGCGGTGTATGTGGTAAAGTAGCGCACTGATATTATATGGACAGGATACTTGGATACTTTATCGATGCCACGCTGCGCTACTGTATGTGGACATCCAGCTGAGCTGTGCTGGTGGCCCGTCTTGTGCAGCGCGCGGGTGCAGAGCTGACCACCGCCCTTTACTTTCTTTTTTTTCTTCTTCCCACCCTCTTGCTCTTGCATCCCTCCCTGTTTTTGTCTTGGAGCCACGCACCAGAGCAGAAGTGGAAGAAGAAACGTGACAGGATAGATTACGAGCAGCAATGGGAAAACGTACACCTTGGTTTTGGTGCCCTTCCCATCAGCCGCAACAGACTTCTTGTAGTAGTCCAACCAAAGTATAACCCAACTTGGTAAGCTTCCGGACCACATGGGCGCCTTGGCCCTGGGTAATGATGCTGGAAATAAATAAATCACCTCACCCCAGCGCAGGATCGACAGCTCAGTTTTCACCACGCCTTTTGGCCAGTGCCTGTCCCCAAAAGCGCCCCCCATCCCCCTGGTCGCCCACGACCAACAACACACACCCCCGTCCCGGGTTGTTCGCTTCGGTCTCGCTTTTCCCAGTGCTCCCTGTTTCGCGGTCCAGTCAAGTTCAGCACCTGCGTTCGGAAATTCGGGGCGAAATGCCATAGATACAACCTGACACCTGCACAGCCCGGTGGCAGCGGGTATGGATCCCCCAACATAAAGGAAAAGTAAAATAGCATATTATTACCATGATGTACTGCAATCCAAAACCAAACCATTGCATTGCATTATTTGCGTCCGTAGCTGCACTGCTGCCCTGTTCTGTTCTAATGTACAGTACATATGTACTAAAAATGATCCCAGCGAAACCACCCCCTGGTCATAAGTGGCGACCCACTCGAACGAGAGACAAAGAGAGGGGCATGAAAATGGATACAAAAAAAAAGTCGCTAGCATGTGGACTGTAACAGAATAGTCGTTTGATCCGTTGGCACTGACGTCTGAGGAGAAGGAAGAAAAAAGAACTAGTAAACTGAGAAAAAGTGGGAACCGCGTGAGTAATAAAAAAATAAAAGAATAAAAAAAGGGACTGGGGCGGCCTATCTTGGCGAACAATTCATTCGATGAAGAAAAAAAAAGACTCGACTATGCATCCAACTTTAGCTAGGAGCCCGCTTACCTAACCCAACCAGGTCCGATAAGTGGGAAAGATTTTTTTTTTTTGTAGCCATACAGTCTGGCCTGAACCTGGCCAGAACCCTGCTGGCACTCTCGTATACTTGTCCCAACTTAGTATGCATTTCCATTCCTAATCTTGTTATCGAGTCCAGTCAGCGTTTAGCCTAACAAACCAACATGACTGTTTGATTATGAGTGAAAAATAAAATAAAATACTCGTCCCAGGCGAGCTGCACCTTGTCCGACTGCACCGTCGGAGTCCGCCGCCCAAATGAGAACGACGGCTTTCGCGCCCAGCTTGCGTGATTAGGTTATGCTATTGCATGTGCTTCGATACTTGTCGTTTTTAGCTGCATCCGGTCCATCACGCGCACACTTCTGCCCACTATAACTCGTCCATTCCAGGCCTCACTGGTATGGAAACCACCACTGGTTCGAAACTCTGCTTCAATTCTCTGCTGTAACCAAAACTATGCTACTCTTCGAAGGTATACGTATATCATAGCATACTCTTTATATATACCTATATATATATGCCTGTGCCCGTGCCCACCAACTGACTTCTGCTGTCGCCCAGCCCCTACCCCTCTCTTCCATTATTAATACACCCCATAGAGTATTACCAGACCATACTTCCTTCGCTGCCATGATATTTCCCACCTTTGCCTCATCTCCTCATCTTGATTTGATACCTGGAGTCATGTGCAGCCCCGTCCTTCGAGTGCCTGCATCAAGTTTCTCCGGTTCCCTGGCCTCGGTATAATCCTTAGAAACGCCACGCAATGTCAATCCCGGAAAAGCAAACAATATATCCAGTGCATAGTGCACATACTTCCCCGGCCAACATCCTAAGATGGGGCCGGACGTATGTTAAAAGAAGCAAAAAGAAGAAAGAAAAAAAAGGAAAAGGGAAAAAATGTAATCCGACTCATGAAAGGCGTAAAATGTTGAGTGTCACCCAGTTCAATCGAGAAATTTAGTACTTGGTCGAGTATCGCTGGTTGCTGGGAGAGTAGGGGAGATCATAAGCGCTCGAGTGGCCGTAGGGATCTTCGGAGAAGACAGTAGCACGCCTTTCGTCCTCGGGAAGCAATTCTTTTACTTCCCAATTGTTCATCCTTGTGCCGACAGAGAATTCGAGATCTTCCTTGGTGATGGAATCCCAGTACTGACATTTTGTTAGCTCGGATGATTCCCCTTACTTGGCTAGGAATTGATAAACGTACCTTGTAAACCATCATGACGCCCAGGAGGTTACAAATGGTGGCGAGGAACAGACCGTCAAAGTAATGACTGATGGCAATACAAATCTTGCTGCTGAAGGCATACATGAGGACCTGGCCAGCAACGAAGAAGAAGATACCAAAGGCAATATCACCAAGAGGCCAGCGGTCTTGAAGGGTTCGCGTAACAAGGAGAATCTGCATGGCAACGTAGACGAACAGCTGGATAGCGTTGAGAATGTAGAGGACGACAAAGAGACCGACGGTGTTGGTAGGACCCAATCCGGCCCAGCTCTTGAAGGTTGCAAGGGAAACAAGGAAGCTGATTGCAAATGCGACAGTGGAACAGATACGCATCATCCAGACAGACATGGGTGTTCCATCCTCATATAGCTGGAAACCCACGAAACCGTTGATGAGAAGACATGTGATGACCGCGCTGCTGAAGCCATTCTGGACACTAACAAAATATGGATACGGTTTACTTCCAGGAGGCACGACGCCGGCATCGACAACAAGGGATATGCAGGTGAGAAGCATGTACAGGTAGAAGAAGCTGAGAATTTCCTTGCGACCGACGGCAGTAAACTTGGACCGGATGTGCAGAATCATAATAACAGTCATGAGCAATGCGACAATGTGCATGGCACAGGCGGCGCCCTCAAAGATGATTGTGTTGGCGACCTCAATGTTTCGGGCATAGCAATCGGGCTCGATGCCGACGCGACCGTTGGAGGACAGGACAGGGCCGATGGAAGCGCATAGTGGCAGGGCCGTGATTTCGCAAATAGTGGTAAAGTCACCGAAGCCAGACATGATGGGCGAACAGAAGCCGTTGCGGGCCTAGAATCGTCCCGATTGAAAGGGATTCTCGGTATCGAGTAGGCGTGCCGAGGAATCGATAGAATCAAATTGAATGCAAAATCGTCAAACTGTGGCTACCGCAGGAAGGATTTTCGGTCAGGAGCGAACGAATAAACGAGCGAAGTCGTCAGGCGAAATGAGTCGATCTCGAAGACGCGCCGATGATCCGTGGCAGGGCTGAGCAGGGGGGGGGGGTTAGGTCCTCCACCAAAAGCCTCCAAAATAAAATAAAAAGTTGATGGTCGGTTGATCCTCGTTGATGGCGGTAGGAATACCACAGACGCGCACGTCTTCCAAGTCGCGAAACGGCGGGATCGGATCGTTGGATCGTTGGATCGTTGTCGTCGTCAAGTCGTGGAGGGTTACGCAAGGCGGCCCCTTTCTTTACCAGGAGGAAACGGCGGCTAAACGAGAGGCGCGCGGGGGCGCAAGGGGGGAAGACGTCGTCGGGGGAGAGAGGAGTATCGGCGAAGATAGAATATAAGAAAGCGAGTGAACAAACGCAAGGTGCGTCCCCGACTGAAAAATGTCGTCGCTAGCCGTCTCTCTATTCGTGCTTCAGGCGTTGCGTCGGGCTTGGGGAGAGGAGAGAGAGCAGGATGTCGTTGCTGAGCCGTCGTTGGGGCGGTAGCAGTAGGCAGCGGGGCGGGACATGATTGGCCGGTTATTTCCAGCCGTGCGTGGGTCTCGTGTCGTTGCTGGGCAAGAAAAAAAGGGTATAGCGCACCTCTTATGGGGGGCTATTGGAGTGCTGGGGCTTGGCTAGAACTGCTTCAGCACTAAACGTCTGTCGCTACCACCGACTGGTCCCTACTTAGGCCACGGCCAAGTCTTTCTGTCTGCAATAGTAATATTGAACGGCGCTTTGCTCGCCTACTCGTTTTATGCTGGGAATTAATTATCACGACCCGAATTGTTGGCTCGCTCGCTCCGGGGGAAAAAATCGCTGCACTGTCTTTTTTTCGTGTTTTCTTCTAAACCAAGGCTAATTGCTCCATTCCTCAACATTATATATCCCCAATTAACTCTCCACGCCTGCATGTATGGTACATGCCTCACCTTACCCTACTCGTCACCTACCCTAATCTACCCTTAACAATAAACACCCACAACCATCCCTCATGCAATACTCGCCCTCTCCATACCTTTCCTTAATTTGTTTACCTCATACCCTTCCCGTCCGTTCACACACCGCCCTTGACATCATAGCTCATCCATTAGCCTCAACCAGCCATGATCTCTTCTCATCATGGTTCTTTCCCGACAGGGGAACCTGGTACACCACTTTATCAGCCGCCACCGCTCTTATTCACCAACATATCTCATTATCACGTGTATCATAGACAAATTTAACAGTAGAATACAGCCACTGAATGTTGCCTGTAGGCATCATCAATAAATTGACTTGGTCTTCTTTCATGGACGATTTGAATCTATGTCGCCATTGCTGACCATGGATCTATCTACTTCCATTCTCAGTGGTTGCAATCCATCCGGATTTACTTCGTTCTACTGCCCAATCCATCAGATTGGCAGTTACTGAATCCCTCCCACTGACACATTGCGAGGTGCTGTCTCGCTCTTTTGCCCCCTGGTGCGTCAAACCGAACCAACCAATGCATCTTTCGAGGCAGGAAAAAAATCAACAGAAAACTCCAATTCAAATGCATCCGTACTGCTCTTTCGGCGTTCCTATCCCTATCCCAGCCGAATCTAGCCTGGCAATCTGGCCAAGCCAAGTCCTATTCCTGTTCCTGCCCAACGCCGAATGCCATGCCATGCAATGTGATGTAAAAATCTAACAGGAAAACATAAGAGGAAAATTAAAATAACACAATCAGATTGCCTCCAATGCGGAGGGTCTGTGAAGCTCAGGTTCCGTGACTCCATAAGCTCTTCGGAGAGAAGATCGCTAACCATGCCCCATACCAACCCGCCACCCCTAGGACGGATAATGCCCTTGGGGAAGGCCTTGAACAGGGAGCTGCTGGTGCTGACCCCGGTTGAAGAGGAGAAACTCGGGGACAATTCCAGTACGGAGGTCGTTTCGTCGACCAAGGGGTTGGTAGTGCATCTGTGTCGGTGGAACCGGTACAGAAAGGTGGTACTGGTCTAGGGATGCCGACGGAGGCGGGTACAGCAGCGTGTTAACGTGACGAACCGGCTTGTAGGGGCTTGGTCGCTGCTGGAGGTAGACGCTCGGGGAATTGGAGATGGGCGTGTGGACCAAGGGAGTAGGTACTGCCGATGCCTGGGTAAAATGATCGGGCATTGGCGATGAGGTGTATTGGGCGAGACCTCCGGGGCTATGATGTTTGCCGGGAGTGTTGTAGTTGATGGGTGCGTGTGCAGCGTAGGTAGCTGGGGCCATGGGAACAGCTGTTGTCGCCGGGATAGTTGACTGTTGAGTTAAGGTGGCAGGGGTTGGCTGATAGACGGTAGCCATAGCACGAACACCAGGTTGCAGAGGAGGAAGAGAGACGTGTCCCTGAGGTGCCGCGACCAATGTCTGTGGTGCCTGGGCCTGAGTATATCCGTTGCCATTAGAGAAGGTAGCCTGAACCGGCTGAGGCTGGGGCGGCTGCTCTGTAACGAGAGTGAGATGGGGGACGGGCAGCCTCGAGCTCTCGGCGGGGTTTCTTGAAACCACTGGGATCGCAACGACTGAGGGAGCACGGGCAGGAGCTGGTCTCTTGGCAGGGTGGTCGATGGCATCCCCTTCAGGACTGCGCTTGCGACCAATGGGGAACTGAATGTTGGGTTTGGTGGCCAAGGGGGAAACGGTGTTAGCTTGGTAGGCGTTCCAGTTCTGTGAGTGGCTCGAGCTTGGTGAGAAGTTTGTGGTGACGGTAGGCGTGATCGGGATATTCGCGGCAGGGTGCATTGTGCTCGTTGGTGACGGGATTGGTGAATGGTAGGCCTTGCTGGTCGGCGAGGGAACGTGAACGGGCGATGCTGGGATTCGGACGGCTCGCTCATAGTACTCGTGGAAACAGGCCAGTTTGTCCAACCACTCCTCCCACTGGTCCTTAGTGGCAAGGAGGTTGTATCGCATGTTGCTCAAGAACTCGACTTCCATAACATGAATTTCGTGCACTGCGAAACATGACACTTCAGCCCATGTTTTGTTCGTGTAAGTATTGTCATCCAGAACTATATACCAATCAGCATAGTGTCCCTTGGCCACAATAGACGTTTTCATCAACACCCCACTTACATTTGTTTCCAAGCATCAGAGCCACCGTCAAAAGACGGTACTCACTACCAGCACGACCTTTGATTTGGGGCGTCGACATCTTCAGCCTGTAAATGAAGAGGAGAGCGAGAAGGATGACATTTTGCGTCACTTGTGTGGTAGATAACACATTCAACACCCATTTTCGGAACTGGTCATATGGCTTGGCGAGGGAAGGCAATCGAGGAACCAAAGCACTGGTAGGTTTTGAACGGATTGACTGAGCCTGGTTTAATCCTTCAATAGACTCGAACCAAAAAAGGCATGTCATCTAAGAAAAAGTTAGTTGGCACTTGAAATATGGCAGTCTTGCACTGTAAGCTTACCTGTGCGGCAAAGTCTGCCAGGTTCCCACCAGTGGGACTGATACACTTTGGGATTTGCAGACTGTGGTAGATCAAAGTCTCAGAACCTCTCCGAGAGGTGGGCCCATCGTTCTGTACACTCGCTATGGATCCAGAAGTAGGAGTCGAAGGTCTGGTTGTTTGTCTGGAAACGGAGCTGGGCTGTGACGCTGTAGAAACTGCGCTGTAGGCGTGCTGTGAAGTAGAGGGGACCTGGAGGGCCTGTTGTTGCTGAGGCTGAGGCTGCTGCTGAGAAAACATTTGCTGAGGTTGCTGTTGGGAGGGATAGCAATAATACTGCGAACTTCGAGAGTCGTTGATAGCGGCAACATTTGTCCTGGTTGCTTGAGGCATCGAGGCTGGGTAGTTGTGAATGGCATGGCTTTCGTAGGGAGCCAGCGTGGGCTGGAAGGCGGTGCTCATATCGTCGACCGGTGGGGTCCTCAACCCGCTCCCCAAACAAGCGATCTTGTGTGAGAGAGGGGGAAGCTTCGGCAAGTCGATTCCTAGAGGAGGTAGAACTGCTCTCCTGTGGCCAGAGCCGTGAACGGGAGAGGGAAGGAAGAGCGAAGTCGAGGGTGGGATGCCAAACGACATGGGGGGAAGACGTCTCCAACGGGGGGTTTGTGTTGTGAGCAAGCTGGACTTGCTGCCAAAGTGGGCGGAGCTAGGGTAGAGTGAATTGTGATGTTGTCAAAAGGTGAGGTGAAAGTGAACGAGGTAGTTTGGAGGGTTTGTTGCGTTGGTGTAAGTGGAGTGCCTCCCTCCTGTTGCTTGCTGTAAGCCACTTGTTGCTGTGTGGCTGCTGCTGTTGGCAACAATGGCAGTTGGCGTTTGTTCAGAAAACACTAGAACAGGACAGGGCCATGACCGAGGAAAAAAGCCGAGTAAAAGAGAACGGCTGGGCAGCTATCGACGAGGGAATCGGGGGAGTCGATTTTGCAGTGGAGCGTAGTTGGATGGATGTTCGTCGATCGTGGGAGGGTGACTTAGAGCCGGCGTAGAGCTGGGGCGAAGGTAATCGACAGCGATTCACGGCGGGGTTGAAGGAGGGCGACAATTGAGGGAGGAGGGATATCGGGACATGGAGAATAAAAGGAGGAGGAGACGATTAAGAGAAAAAAGAATCGTAGCCCCAAGTCAAGTCAGTCCATGCCCATGCTTGGTGGTTGCGTGCGTAGACGTCGGCGTAGGCGTAGGCGTAGGCGTAGCTCGATGGTTGTTCTGGAGACTCTCATGCCGTTGGCGGAGCGTCGCTTCCTTTCTCAGACATTACACACCCGCCGCGGCGGCCAACCCATCAGGGCCGGCCCCCATCACTAAGTTACCTACCTGCCTGGTTCCAGGGCGCCCAGGGCTACCGGGGAGCCAGGCTAGAGGTACACAAGGGTGCTAGCTGGGTACCCGTCGACCCTTGGCTTGTGGCCCGTGTGCGGGTGGGTCGTGTGTACCGCCCCCGGTGGCTCAGGTAGCCCGTTCAGGTCGTCCGTGTCGCTCGCTCATGTACTTTCCTTCCACTGTCCCTGCTGCTAATTGGAAACCTGAACCAAGACCCCCCTAAACTCCTACCGTGGATATCGCACCCCTCGTGCCCACCAGGCCCCAAATCCCAACTCCCAAGTCGTCAGTCTGCCGCCCACCCGCTGGAACCCTCCACTGGAACCCTTCTCCCTCCGCTGCGGCCAGGGCCCGTCGTGGCGTCCTCCAGCTGACACCACAGCAGCAGGAGACGAGAAGAGAGAAGACTGCTCAAGTTTGCATAGCGCACGCCCCCCTTCGCCATGGATGACTCTGATTCCGCACACCCCAGCTGGACCCACTATTTCTTCCCCTTAGTCCTTTGCTCACTGCTTTCAAGGCTCGTCATTCTCATACTCCCTAGTGCAGTCCCTTGAGCCATTCAAGGCGTCCTCACTTTTGCACACGGGCGCCTCCAGGGCTACGCGGGGCGGTTCAAGCGCCATCAAAGCCCCTCCCTGGACCAGCCTTGAAGAAACCCCCTGTGATCTTGGGTACTACGGGTGCACAGAAATACGTACCACCAACAATTATTGAGCCAGGCTTTTGGGCGCCTCTTGCACCCCACACCTCCCTCATATCGCACACTGAATGTATGGATGGGAGTCCAGCCGACTAGCCAAGTTGTCCACGGTCATCTGTGAATAGTGACTGTGTTGTGCTCTGCTGGCATCGCACAGTACGGTCTCATTGCAGCCGAGGGCCGCCTACGGAAACAGATAAACCAAACAAAATAAAATTTTCATTTGACACTGCAGTGACGCCATTAGTTGCTTCATGGGAATCCTTTGGACGTGATTTTTTTCCTTTTCGTTTTTTGAGACCACACCCCTGCATCCCTCGTCTGACGACCATTCGTCATTTTCTTTTCCAAGTCCCGTCGGTCCCTGAGTTGAGTCCTACAACATTTATCCCATCCCTATCCCACATTGTCGTCAAGGGTGTGCTGGTACATACCTGCGGCTGCGATAGGTACATGGCTTGATTAACTCTGGCTTGACTCTAGCACATTGGCCGAGAGCTCCATGATCACTACTAAACGCCCCATTTTAATTCCTCGCTTATACCTCTTCAGGAACGTGGGTTACTGCACTTGAAGCTACTCTCCCAGAGCAAAACCGCACAAAGCTAAACGGACTGTCCGTAGGTCCCGATGTTGATGGCGTCTCTCAGAAACAGCCGCCATCGTATTTGTCGCCGCCACCGCCGCCGTTCGCTCATCTCCCTTTCCACATTTCCTCTCCTTGGTGAGTTTGGGGGTGGTCTCCTACTTAATCCTGGGTTGGGTCAACACCATTTATTGCCGTCGTTATAATGAAATGGACATGTCCCGTGCTGGCTGACTTGCTTGCTTTCCTGGGGTGGACTCATGTCACTAGTCGATGCTGGAACGGAGCTATTCCCGGACAGGGTACCGTACCGCCCAAGGACTCAGAGAGGCCAGAAGGCAAAGGGTTTTTTTTTTTTTGTTCCTTTCGATCCAATGCCCTGGTCCTGATCCCCCCACAGCTGCACAGGCAACTGGGATGAACGCCCTTGGCTTGGTTCACTTGGCTGCGCTTGACATGGAACCTGACTGCCGCTTGTGAGAAAAATACGGACCTCGCTCGTTCGGGTCATCGTCATTGGTGTTTCCGGTATACGAATACTGTCTTAATAAACACCTGGAGATTTTTTTTAATACCCAACTGGAGCCGCGTACGTGGCCCCCAGGTCGAATTTGGAATGTCGATATGACAAAGGTAGTACCATGGTGCTTTCGTAAAGCGAAGTTGAGTGCATGCTGGTTGCGTTAGGGGCAAGCAAATCTGACAGCAGCAGGAGTAAGGTACTGGTTTAGCTTGGAGGCCAATCGCACCCTGCTGAATGCGTGCAGACCCCCTCTCTTTTGCCAGGGAACCAAGAAAAAAGCCACAGTATTGTGCTGCTGTGACTGCCACGAGAAAGCGGGCTGGCGTCTCCGCTCAACCACTGTCAATCAAAGCCACCGTCCAGCTCCTTCATCAGCCTGGAACCCCCCTGCACCCTTCCTCGTACATGCCGCCATGACGCTGGCCGGGCGGTGATCCAAAAACCAAGTCCAGACCCAGTCAGTCGCAAACTGCGAGTCCTAGTCCGTAACATGTCCGCCGGCGTCAGCCAGACCTGTCGGTCCGCTGGGTCGTGTACTGGTAATCGACACATGGTCTCTGGCTGTCCTTGGAGGAAGTAACCCGCAGCCCGCACATCCCCATCCCCAGCAGCAAAGCACCTCTCTCGTGCGGTGTCCACCCTTGCCAAACCTGGTTTCGCCGAGACCTGACGGCCACAGAAGGAGATCGGCCACGCGGGCGCAAAAAAAAAACTAGAAGCTTGCTGCTGTTGGGACACAGTTGCTGCATTCCGGCACCAGCCTGCAGTCGGATGCTTGGACAAACACAAGATATGATACATTCAAACTAGAGGGCAAATGTGAATCCTGTCTAGAGGCACGAAGGACAAGGCACTAGGTTTGCAAACCGACGTGGTACCGCACAGCAGCCAAGGAAAGACATTTCGAGGCAGTAAGCCTTGGATTGCTAGGGGGTTTGAAAGGTGTACTGGACCAGCTACATGTTTCTCTGCAACAAAGGCTAACGAGACTGGGTCTGGCTGGGCTTGCGCATGCCAGGCAATGTCGGCGCTGTGTCGTGTGGTGGACGCTGCATTGCACCCACTGTTTGAAAGTAAATCCACACCATTCATACCCTGTCTTTGACGTCGATGGTTGAATGGGGAATGCACAATACTTCCATTGTACAGCCAGAATCTGTACAACGGCACGAGTTACATCGGAGATGTACCTCGCGACGAATCCCTTTCCTATTCTGGGCCCGGCATTGCTGCGACACCGAGGAAATGACTGTCTTGTCGGAATTGAGGATTGTGCTGCCGGGTTAGAGGGGCAGTGACGGACAAGGCAGGAGGAGAAATGGGCATCGTCAGTCTAGTAGTAGTCGGCCTTGGCTGGCGTGCCGTGCCATGTGGGAGGGAAATTCAATACGTCAAGGAGCCCCCCATGATGCATCGATGGAGTTCGGTGGTATTGAGTATCCCGTGCCGTCGCCGCCTCGTAAACCATGCTGCTGCCGTTTCTTGTCGGACGTGGAGTCTTTGCTTGTCGGTTGCAGGCGAGCACCGCACATGGCAAAGCCAAACCAGCACGACCCGAACCAAACCATGACCGCCAGGATTCAATACGACAGAGGTGGTGCATTGTGCATTGGCGCGTTGATGGTCAGAGCCACTTTTTCAAAGGAGGCAAAGGGCCCTGGCCTGGAAGCATCAGGTATCATTCAACCACCATCGGCAGCCTTGAAAGTATCGCTCAATGGGTGGATGGGGTGCGTGAGAATCAATTAATTCATCAAGTCGGTCCAACCAACCCACCGGCCGACCGGCCGGCCAATCAGGGCATGGACGAGATGGGGCTTGGGGGTGTAAGCCCCGGCCAGCGGAGGCCTTTGTCTTTGGTGTCATGTTGAAGCGCAAGAATCCATTTTTATTTATTTGGGCTGAGTGAGGGTGACGAGTGAGGGCCTTGGCTGGGTCATCTGCAGGGATAGATGGAACGGGGATTGAGGAATAAGTGCACAAAAGGAGATGGTGGTGGTCCAACAGGAAGTAGCGACGTGCTGCCTGAATGTGCATTCCCTGCGATTGGAAGGTGCGCCCTATTGTGCGCCCGCGGCCGTGCCTGTACTTGTGCCATGACAATCAGGGCCTCAAGAGCTGGAGACCATGAAAAGCAATGAGAGAATGGGGCGACATGGGGTCGGGGTACGTACCTGCAAGATTGAATCGACGACGACTGCGACGAAGACGAAGACGGGAACGGGAAAGGTGGCACCGACCCAGTCATTCTGCCAGTCCAGCCCACAGCCCAGGCCAAGCCAGGTTGGGTTACCAGTGTAAACCGATCAACAAAAAAGTCATATGTTTGCCATGGCCGCGGGCGCCAGGAAACATGTCCGGAGCTGGACCAGTGCATGCAGAAGTAACAAGCAAGCAGAGAGTTATGTGGAAAGGGTTTCAGGAAGGCACTACTATTGCATTGCAAGTCTCCATTCTCAATGTACAGCTGCGAGGTACCTGCCCTATGTCCGTGGTGTTGGGCCCAATTTGATTTGAGCAGGTGCACGCTACCGTTAGGTAGACGCCGGGATGCACCCCCGCGCCGCTATTGTCCAGCGATTAATTACTGACCCAATGCAGCCAGTTGAGCCTAGGACCCTCTCGCGGTAACCCAAGTACACCATCACCCACAAACGTGCTGCCACTTTGTCCCGCACCCGTGCTGAGGAGACAATCAACAAGAATGAAAAAGAGGCGTCAGGTGCCGGCAGCGTCCATGCCATCCATGCCGGGCCAGGCTATTGCCGCCGACATGTTGCCACCAGCTGGCGGCAAGGACTGAGGAAGAAATAAGTGGAAAGTGGATGAGGAGATAACTAAAACGAGGTGAGAAAGGCTTGTCTAGGCAGTGCTTCCCTTGAATTCAGAAAGGTCCTAATGGCGTGGGCTGCATTGGTATTGCATGGTCCAGCACCAAGCCAGGCACACAGTATGTGTTTCTATCCGTTCTCTCTATCTGCCCGCTCGGCTCCACGGGGATAGCGATTCGGCTTCGACGATAGCGGTCGACATGCAGTGGCTGAAGGGTCTGGTTTCTTCGACTGCCCCGACTGCTTGGGGCTTCTGGCTGCTGTCGACCCACTCGCGGTATGACTGCTTAGGTCAGGCAACAGGCTCCTCCAACCAGCACCGCGCCTCCGCATCCTACGTAACCACAGAGTGCAGCGCACAGCGCCGCCATCTTTCTCCATCCACGCCAACCTAACCTCGTCTGTACATCCCACCATCCTCGTCGTCAATCGCATCGCCCTTGCTCACCTCCAGATCACCCAAGACTACTCGTGGCTAGGCCCACCCCGTTCCGCTGGTGCATTACGAAAGCCTCGGATATTGCCATTCGACGCCCGTCTGGGGCCATGGGCGACGGGGTTGGGGATGGGTGCATGGGCGCATGGGCGCATGGACCACGACGGCTCACATTCATTCCCTTTAGGCCCCTCTTCAACGTACGGGAGAGTGTGATACGCATCCAACACAGGCGCGCGCACGTACAGGCACACGCACACTCGTTCACACGCTCATTCTCACCTCCCATTCAACAGCGGGGAATCGGCTTGGTCAGGTTGGCAGAGGCGGTGCGAGCATTGCCCATGTCCTGCATCCATGCCCCATACTACTAAGTCATCCATGTCCATCTCCACTCCCTGAATCCAGTAACCAGCTTGGCCTGCGAGCCAACTAGCGACGTCCAGCCACTCACCACCATCTTTTCCGCCCGCGGTCCCGTATCACATTCACACTCCTCGGTCTGAAAGTCTGTATACAATGTTTCGCAATCAATCCATGCCAGCAGTCATTCTCATCAAACACATGCAGAGGGCTTTGAGTGGGGGTGTTTTTTTTTTCTTTCCTTTTTATTCGGCCCATCGACCTTGCCTGCTGCGAGTCGCAATGGCGCTCACTGTGTCCTGCGCCCAGTCTTGGCTATTCTGGCGCTCCGCAACAACCGCGACGTCCGCCTCCTCCGTTGACATCCTATCCATGTTGGAGGGTGGAGATTGGGAAGGGGACTTTAGACTCAGCAACTGACCGGGCCCTCACACACGAATGGATGCGATGCGCCATCCGAGACTAATATCCAAGACACAGTATAAAAAAAAGGTCTCATATCGTGATGGCAAACCATATGGGCCGGGGCTTGGGCGACGGCGCCTAGATTTCCCTCACAAAACACGGCTTAGTTGCACAAGGTTCCATTTGACCTCACATGTCATATTGGTGTGAACAAAGTCCATGCCACTCCTCGCCGTGGCCTGGCTTCCAGCACAGGATGGGGCGAAGACTATTGCCAAAAAGCTTGCACACGACCCGCTTCTTGGCCAATGGCGTGCCTTGGTCGCCATCTGACTGACTCTCCCTCGATGACATTCTGAACTGCTTTGTCACCCCATAGTGCCCTGCAAGGACAAAAATCTGTTCCCTGGCATGCGCCGAGGAAGCCGCAAACGATGCTTTCCTCACAGACACGACGCCGTCTCACCGAGCTGTCTCTGCTGGTCAGCCCCTGATTTGCTCGGCGGGCGTTTTTGGGAATCCATCCCCGGCCCCATTGACCAACAGTCCAGTTATGGTAGAGAATCGATCAATAATGGATGTGCGCTGTGGCACCATCCCGCATAAACTCAACCACTGCGGACAAAGGCCTTGCCGAGCCACACGACTCCAACACCTACCGCGGAATTCGCCCCCAGTGTGCATCAACCTACGCACTAAACATGGGTTCCACATCGGAGAAGAACTGCATGTTGTTGCTGCGTCCAGTACTCTGACTCGGTTAACAAGTCGTGATCTTGACAGGCTAGAGGTGACTGAAAACCACACTGTAAACTTTGCCGAATTAAGCCACCTCGCCTGCCTGCCTCCCTGCCGATGGATGATTCAACCCTGAAAACATATCCATGACAATACGGTTCCATGGAGTCGTATTACCCAAACCGCCCACATAATGAGGCTTCCTCACAAATCCCACACTCCTGCACGAGACTGCTTACATATTCCGCCCTGGGCAAAATGTAGTTTGGCTTAAAGGTAAAAGACTCTTACATCTAAATGGCCCACAATTGGCCATACGGACCCCCCTGGGCTCCATGCAATGGAGGGGCAAGGACCGCATCTGATTGTAGTACAATCCACCATTAGCCATGGAGACAAGCTGCTGTTTGCAACCCAAGACATACACGATTCGGAGACGCAGCCAGCCAGCAGTCTTTAAAAATAAATTATAAATAAATAAAAAAGCACGTAGCTTACCAGTCAAGGTATCATACACGCGGGTCTGATGGGGTCATCAGACGTCATGGCGACCGGTCTTTTCACCTCCGACCATCTGGCACTTATTAGAAGAGTGTGGCATCGTCGGGAAGCATCAGGGGCCGAGTATGTTCAGAGGCCATGGAAGGCATCATGGTTGGTGCCAATTGGAGCCGAGACCCGCCTGCCGATCTCTGATTAGCACGTACATACAGGCAGTGGTACAGACACAGACACACTACCGCAACGTGTTGGCTCTGGTGGCGGTGGGACATGGCACTTGGGGTGTGTCATGCCGACGGCCCAACTTGGCCCGTTTCAGCCGGCCCGGACCAGATCCATGCCCTCTCACCACCCTCGTCCAGTCAATAGTGTGTCCGTCCGTATTACTTCTGCTTCCCTGTCACATCTTGTATCAGGCCAACACAAACTAGCCATGGAGCTGCCTGTTCCTTCTCAGCCAAATTTGTTTTGTCATAAGCTCCAGGGGCGGGCGACGGCATATTGGAGGAACAGCCTCATGCGGATTTGTTTAGTGATACCTTTATTGAAACTCGCCATGTTCGTGTTGCAAGCATTATTCAGACCACTAGACGGCAAAGGGATGGTCCTGAATGCACATGTTTTAGAAGCGCCGTGTGTCAACTGTTAGTTACCAGTCGACTAACGATTATTTCAGCCATGGCAACCAATTGTTTTAAGTTACTCCTATCTCCCAGGTCCTAGCCCAACCCGGATTTGCCATCAAATGAGCCGAGACGGAGAGACAGTCTGATCCACTCCATGTTTGCCTCTCTCAGCAAGCCACCATTCATTGCTTCACGTCAATAAGCGTACGATGAGCTGCTAGAAAGGCGCGGTTTGGCTTTGGTCTGGGGAGGGTGGTAGCAACGGTGACGAGGATTCCGATGCCCAAGGGATATTGAGTTGAGTCCTTGATTCAACGACCAATATCGCCAATTCCTGTTCCTCTTGCCCCGCTTCGACCCCGGCCCCCCTCCCAAATTTGACGCCATTGAATTTCAGAACAAATGATTAGACCTTCCATGATGAGATTATCTGGGCTGTGTTTATACGAAGTACATTAGTGGACACTTCAATGTTCCATATACAGCAAACGATAAGCAAATACATTTCATTCGTGAATATGAAGGTAGCTAGCCAATAATGGTAGCACCTGACTGTACATACGTCTCTGTCCTTCATTTGTGATCCAGCTCTGTTCCCTGAGTTTCCAGAAGACACGCCGTTGGAAGGACATTTGCATCTGCGATCCTCTCATTTTGTTGGTGGCCGCCAGGGCATTTGTCCATCATTACTAGTGAGCAACCACCCCTGTTTAACGGGCTTTGAGAAGAAAGAAAATAAAAATAAAAAGGTCACAGCGCAGCCTCGGTTTGGCCTACAGGGTCTGGGCACGGGGCGGTTGCCAGTCATCAATACTGACTGGAAATAGCGACAAGGGTAATTTATTTTTAATCTAAACTCAAGTAAGTCTACCTTGCTTGTCTTTGGCGTCGCAATTTAGCCCGATCCGCTGCATTACAAGTGGAGGAACAAACATAGGGTCGCCGCTCCGCCAGGTTTTTATTTTATTTTATTCAGCTCTCACCACCCCAGCAATCACACACCAGAACAGGAAGAGCTGATCCCCGAACATCTTTGAAGTCCTAGTCCTATCGCCATGGCAGCCGAGTCTCTCATTTCCGCCACTGTAACCCTAGTCGTACGAACATGATTGAGACTTTACGAACGAGCCGTGTCAATCAGCAAGCAAGCAAGCAAGCAAGCAAGCAAGCAAGCAAGCAAGCAATGCCAGGAATGGACCCCATGGATGTTCCCATGCTCTTCTTCCCTGAAGGTGCAATAGATCAGAGAGCCTCGAGGTGGTGTCCATACTGGACAGCCCAACGGTGCCATGCCATCCCCGGTCGAGACAAAAGTAAAATGCACCCTTAGTGCTGCCCGAGTGAGACAAGCCGGCTCTGCACCGTGTCAGGATGCTTTGACTTGGTGGCAAGCCCACGAGCCGCGTGTTGGCGAAGAATCCCGGCCCCCGCGTCGGTGTGATTGCAACTGCTGACGCTGCTGATGTACGAGGCCCTTCCGTGTTTGGGTGTCAGCTCGACGGGACGCAACGTGGAATTCCTCCCAGAGAGATGCGACTGGCCTTGGGCGGTCATCAGGCAGGCCGCAGGATCCTGGATGGTTCTCTGCAAAGCGCAACCGACACATTCGAATAAATTCCTGCTCTTCGGGTTGAGCGTTCAACGAATCTTACAGGCCAGGTTTTTATCGGTCAAAGCTCGGATGTCTGGAAGCAAGAAATGACACATCTCCAACTGCCGGTGATCCTCTCCCGGCGAAATGAGGACCAGCGGCCTGGGCATTCTCGTCCATCAGTCCTGTCCCACTTGCAAACGGTCTATAATGCTGGATTCATTTTGCCATGATTGTGGCATCGCATCGTTGTACCTCGCTCATCCTGTCGCACAACTCTGGGTCCAGACCCAAGTCACTACCCGAGTGTATCTATCCAGGCGGTTGCTCTTGGTTTCGGCTGACTCCCGGTCTCCGACTCCAGATGCTTGAATCAAAGAACATGTATGTACATTGGGCGACCATCGGCTGAGGCAGTAGCCCCCGAGATGAGATTGGGTTTCGGGTCATCAGAGCCATTCGACCCAGGACATGATGAGCCCCTCGCATATTGGATATTGGATATTGGATATTGGATATTGAATATTGAACCAGCTGCAACTGTGCAACATTACTGTGAGTAATCAATGTCCCAGTCGGCAGCCCAACCAAAGAATTTGTCGCATCCCGTCTCGGTCTTGCTTCCTGTCCATGTCTGCCGTTCCAGCCAGCGGTGCGTCCAGGGTAGTGGGCGCTGTGTTTTGGCACAAGGCCCACGAGGCTGGTGGTGCAAATGAGGCCAAAGCATCGTGATATGTTGTCTAGCCGAGTCAGTGAGACCATTTGTTGTGGGGATAGCATGGATTGGAAAGCAGGCGTTGGTGATGCCGCTAAGATGGCAAAGCTCAATTTCATCGTGCAGTGGTGTGATGCTATGTCTGGCACAGGCACCAGGCTATTCTAGTTTGGCGAGGTATCACTGTCCAGGGTCTTCTGGCCGTTGACGTTTGGCCCCATCGCCGCGACGGGCAAAACCTGTTGGAGATGGGTTCAAAGGGTTGGCAGATCGGGGGATCTTTGTGTGAAGCAGAAGCTGGCGGGCGGACGGCGTCATGGTTTCATCATCCCTTCCCCGACACCAACATTGATTGACGGCTGATGGAATCCCAGGCGCTGGGCTGGGCTGGATTTGCTGCCCATACGCCCCCGACCTGCTGGGATCCTTTCCGGAACGCCGGCCCTGTTGCTCATCCCACTTGTAGAAGGAGAAAACACATCCATCATGGAGTGGTTGAAAATGGGCGTCACTTGTGTTTTCCCGGTGGTTCTGGTCTACCCCGGCCCCATAACCCAGCTGGAGGCAATGGGTCGGTTGGTCAGCTAGTCGCTCTGTCCCCGTTGACTACTGTGTGGGCGTTGCTGATGATGTTTGCTGGTCCGCTGGGCCTGGCCGCCCCCGACTCCTCACACTAAACCCCTTCGACCACCGTCGTCAGGACCCTTGCCCCCCTTGTCCATTGGGTGGAATGTGGTGGACACTGGTGACCCCCCCCCCCCCCTTGGAAAAAAGGTGCCCCATGGAGGACCGGGCCAATCCGTGCCGCCGTGATGTTGTGGGATGGGTGAGACTTGGTCGTTTGGATGGGTGCCGATAGAACAACTGCAGGGCGAAAGGACATGAAATGGAAACGCGGATGGGAGCGGTTGGTTGTTTACAGATACAAGGAGGGTGGTAGTAGCTGTTCTATCCTGAATAGCCCAGTCGCATTCTTTTACTTTTCAACAGGGCGTGGCCGCGACCGTGTTGGATGACGGCAGCTCACAAACCCCCCGCCTAATGCAAGCACTTTACGCGATGCCTCGTGTGGGCGCGTCCTTCAAGGCTTCAACCCGCCGGGCGCCACGGGAGGGAAAAGGACTCGGTGTCTACAAAGAGTTTTTCCCCTTCACAGCACGGAGCCTGGATTGGCCTGCAGTGCTTGTCGCGGTTGCCTCCGCTGATCAAACCCCCCTGTCCTCGTCCCTCTTTTCGCTCTGCTGCACTGGTGTGTCCCACTGCTGTGCTGCGTGACTGTGCTGGGGCCTACTGCTGCCGGGGGCCTACTGCTGCTGGGTGCAAGCGTCTGGTTTGGGGCGTACCATGGGGCATGATGGATGACATCGTCGCTGGTCCTGTGGATGCGTCAGCGGTGGACAGCACGACGCAGATCAGGGCTGCGCGCTGCCTCCATGTGTGGAGAGTGAGGCCTTTTAGACAGGACGAAACAAAGGTCGCAGCGGGCAAAAAAAATTAAAAAATTAATAAAAAAAAATTAAAAAATTGGCGAAACGGGGCATCATCATTCGCCTAACAGCTCGTCTCGTGTCTCAGTCGGCCGCATCAAAAGGGCGGTAGTGATGGTGTTGTAAGTGCAAGTCAATTGGGTGACTCCCAGGCGCCTCGTATACACACACACACACACTTGCACACACGCACACACGTATGCTTGTCTCCCTGGCTTCTCCGCCTCGTTTTTTTTTTTTCCCTCTCCTTGGTTGGGGCAGCATCAACCCACCTCTCTGATACTGAAGCTGCGACGCGCCGGTATGAGGCGAGGTCTCAGCACGATGGCGTTTGCCAATTAACGGCTCGTGTTTGGCCCTTGATGCGTCCCATCCACTTTTTGGCCGGTGGCTGTAGGAATGCAATCGCGCAAAGCTGGGTTGAATGCTGGATGAAAAAAAAAAGATGAAAAAAAGGCCTGTTCACATGATTACATTGAATTCCCTCACGTTGCACTGACTTGCACACTTTGTTTGGCCATGGTTCCGAGCCCGAGTGGAGGGAGGTCGACGTCACTGACCGTGCTGATCCCACTTACAAAGAACCCTGTGCCATCTTTCAACTTGGCTGATGAACCTGGGCAATGCCATCATGACGATATCTTTTTTTGCCTTTGATTGAGGCAATCACAATATTTGTCGTATAAGTCCATCATTCGTATATACGTGGTGATTGGTAATGCATCCCCCCCCCCGGGTGTCTCCTTCAATTTGATGGACTGTTTTAGGTTGCCTTGTTGACTTCCAACAGTGTCATGTATACTCTAGACAGATTCCCGTGATGCATCGGCAAAATCGTACTTGTCCTCGTAAATAAATGACAATCAGCGCCATTCCCCATAACTTGCTATATACCCTGATCCTACGTACAAGCATGTTGTTTATCCTGACACGAATCATGCTCTCATCTCAACTTGTCCAACCGGGCCCAGTCCTCATCGTGAACGCCCCCCTTGACTTCGCTCAGATATTCGTTAAATTTCTGCACAGACTGCACTGCGTCCTGCATGTGCTGGTAGCGGAGCATCTCGCCCCGGAACTTTGCCAGGTGACGCGACATGGTGATGACGTTCCTGATCTGGCGCCCGTTGATTTGGTGCCGCGCCAGCTTCTTGAGGTTCATCTTCAAGTCGTTAATGTCGACGCTGTCCTCGCTGCGCTGCAGCATGTTGATAAAGTTTTGCCACACCTTGTACCGGTCCTGCTCGTTGAGTCGGGGATAGGCCAGGGCCAGCTGGATGCGGGACTTGAAGGCCTCGTCGAAGCTGCCGACGCGGTTGGTGGTCAAGATGAGGATGCCGTCGTAATATTCGAGGATCCGGAGGAAGACTGGCCCGCGGTCAGCAAACTTCCAATATGTCACCTGGACGTAGGAGATGTGTTACGTACTTGAAATTATGGCATTTCGTTTCTGGTCGCTGAATGATCTCTCCTCGAGGAAAACGTCGGCCTCATCAAGAAGGACAACTAAACCATGGTCATTAGTATAATGTGGGTGCAAGTCCTGGCCAAGACCTACCGCATCCCCAGGTTTTCCCAATCTCCAGCACATCGCCTAAATACTAGTACATGTTAGTGTCGACGACTCTGATTTTCCCTCATTACTGATTACCTGTTCCACCTCCGCTGGCTCTGTACCAATATCACCGCATGTCACCCGGTATAGTGGTCGCTCTTGTAGTTCCGCAATACTCTCCGCTGTCAGCGTTTTACCCGTGCCTGGACCACCGTGTAGTAGAATAAGAAGCCCCTGTCCTTTACCCTCAATAATATCTAGGGCAGAATTGGCTTGGTGTCCATGTTCGGTTACCATGGCTTGGATTAGCTCTTTTGTCGAAGCGGGCACAACCAGTTGTTGGAAAGCTGTCTTGTTCCAGGTGACGTCCGTGAGACGATCTACATTTAATTCGCCTGATGGAAATTGTTAAGACTTATTCACAATACTTGAATCGGGGCCCTTACTCCACGCCTTTTTGGAAAAGTCGAATCCGTGAATAGTTGAAGGCATGCAAGCGAATGTGGCATTATCGGAATTTTTTTCTTCGTTGATTGGAAACCGCATGTGGAAATGACGTTCATGAAAAACCATATTTATCGGATGAATCCGCTTGAACATGTCGTAATCAATCATATATCGTCGCTCAGTCTACATCAAGGTCAGTTGATGAGTCACTGCGCGGACGCTCTTTGATGTTGCACTAACTTGAAACTCGTTCCCTTCTATAATCTCGTTGAAGCAGACAAGTTTCCTCTTCTTATAGCGCCAGAACTTGTTACCACGAGCAATCAGTTCTTCCTCAATTCCCTTTTGGGCAAACCGGATGGGATAAGGCTCTAATTCTGTGATCTCGATTGCTTCATCCTCTTGGGAACGACCTTGAATTCGATCTTGCCTATGCTCCAATAAGCTCCAATCTCTCATTACCACAGATTCAAAAAATTCGCCACAGAACTTGGTGACTCGGATACTAGTGTATTCATTAAATTCACTGATGTGCGGGTAAGGTTCAACGCGTCCTGCTTTCAGCCTGGCATCTCCTTTTACCTTGTCGTCTTTGTGAAAAACCACGAGCTCGCTGGGTCTATATAACTTATCCATGTGCTTTTCATTGACCTTTCCTTGAGAGAAAAGTGCATCCGCCTCATCCCAATCTTTTTGGAACCTGGTTTCAATCCAATGGAGAAAAAACTCAAGATGGAGTTTGCTGTTTTCATCCACTTCAGCTGTGATCGGCAACAGTCGTTTTATATCCTTGTTGTGGAGGTAAAAGAGAGTATATGGAGGATAGTGAAGTGCATCCTCCCCGACTTTTTCGAAGCCGTAAAATAACTTTGGATTAGCCTCGATAATTTTAGCGAGTGCCTTGTGAGCGGGCGAGCTGAAAAGTATGTCCATCTTCATTCTCTTATTGGGATCGTTTGCGAGCAAGTAATCCCTATTCAAGGTACCTCCAAGATGACCAGCTCTTTCAAAAATATCCATTACCGTAGACTTTCCGGTTTCATAAGTGTCAATTGTAACGAAAGCAATATTCGTGTGGTTTTCTAGATAATCGCTGGCTTGTGGAATTGATATTGTTTCCCTAGGCTGGTCCTTTTTTCTGTCGCCCTTGAACATCAATGGTGGATCTTTGTAGTAGCCATAATCCCACTTGCCTCCATCTTCGTATTGAACACAGTAAATATGCTCGGTAATTGGTTGCTCATAATCGCTAGATTGGTTATCTCCCGCAGGTTTAGTGTCCTCGGTAACAATCAGATCAGCTGGGGCAACCGACTTTGCTGCTTCGAGCTTCTCTTTGAGTAACTTATTTTCTTCCTGGAGCTTTGAAACGGTAGAGATGAGATTGCTGATTACTCGATATGAGGCCTGATCCTCGTCGAGATCCAGCTTAGAATCGTTCAGCAACTTATTCTGGAGCTGCTCGACTAGCTTGTCCACTAAGCTTGATGTATGCCCGGGTTGGGGTTCGAGGTCTATAACCGGTCAATAAGATTTCTTATAGCACAAACAATCTTGCAACCACCGACCTTCATCGTCAGACGCGGATGTACTTGATTTTGCCACCGGTGGAGATGGTGGATGTGGTGGAGGTAATGACGATTCAGAATGGGTGTTTCTACCTGCGAGCTTGGATGATGGATTGAGTGGCGGAGGCTTGCTTGCGAAAACGTGACTTTGATTTTGGGTGTGGTCCTGGGATATTGTTTTGTTCATGCCCCGTTGCACATTCGGGCCTGGCTGAGGAGGCCGAGGGCCGCTTTCCGGCGGTTGAGGGATGTTCCCAGGCGGCATTTGACACGGCCTGATCAAAAGACTCAACGGCCTTTGAAGCTTTAGGTGTTGGAGAGCACACGAGAAATAAAATAGTCAGGTGGTGCAACTGTTGCAGGTCTGGATGAATGGGTCGAGGCGGGGTATAACGCATGTATCTCCGCCTCGCGGCTTGTTGCCTTGCTTATGTATCAGGCAGTGGATAGGCTGAGCGGTACCCAGCTCCCATCAGCTGATTCTAGCAATCAGCCGCATTCATCCCGAGCCAGGCCAGAACCCGCTTTACGGTTGGAGCCAGAAGCAATAATCCGCATCTAGTCCTGGCATTTGCCTTCAACTACATTACAGAAGGGCGTTTGAAAGGCTATTGAAAGGCCATGGCTGTAGTGCACCATGGGACAATGCCGGTGACGGAACTCCAAAGGCCTCGGAATTCAGATGTTGTAACGGAATGGTTCAGACCAGCAAGCCAGAATGATGTGTAGGCCTAGAAATGACATTCACCTCGTGTTATCATTTGTTAACCCTGCTAAGCGATAACTCGAAGGATATCCTCAAGCAGGCCTATGAAAAGGCCATGCTCTTTCAACAGGAACAGTCCAAAGGGCGACGGAAAAGCGACCTGGAGCAATTTTTTGAGTCTACATCTATGAAAGATGTCCTACATCATGTCGAAATTACAAAGCAACAAAACATTACACAAAAGGATGACAAATCTCGATTCTCCAAGGCTATGGCCTCTGGCTGGACAGCGACTGTGTCGAGGATCCATTCTTTTGGTAGTGTCATTGACGTCTTGGTTTCGACCCACCCCGAGTATGCTGCACCAGTATGGGGGACAATAAAGTTTCTGATTACGGTGAGAAAGTGACTGGTCGTAGGAATAAACCTCTGAGCTAACATATTAAAGGCTACGTTGAGACATCAGGAGCTTTCAACCAAAGTGGCAGAGGCATTTGCAGCCATAACCAACGCTCTGCCAGAGCTCGAATTCCTGGCAAACCATCTCTACCCTGTTCCCAGAATCCAAGAAACATTTGCCAGAATGTACGCTCACATCATAGACTTTTGCGTCCGGGCGCTTAAGTGGTACCACAAGGCGAACAGTGGCTTTTTCCGAAAGACTATTGCGGCCATTAAAGACCCGTGGGCGCTCGAGTTTGAGGACGTTGTGAGTCAGATTAAGCAGACGACGGATTTAATCCTCAAGCAAGCAGATATAGCTCACAAGGCGGAGACGAGACACATCAATACAATCGTCTCTGAATTTCGGTCCGAGTTTCAAGAGTTACGGAATTGGACTAACGACCAGAACTTACCGGTAATTATTGAGCCGACACGTCCAAATTCCGGTGAGATATCATCAATTCTCTACAAGAATCGGACAAGGACTAATCATTATTTATATAGCCCAAAGCGCCCAGATCCAAACTCTTCCACCCTCACCTGAGCTCTTACCCTTGCCAGTAATACCGTTTCAACTAGAAGCAGTTGTCCAATATTTAGAGCCCATTGAATTCGATCCTGCGAAGACGCTGAGCCTTGGAACAACACTGCGTGACCGTCGAAGAGCAAGGGGAAGCCTCGGCCATGATCAGGTATGGGCTTCGACTCAGTTACGTGACTGGATCTCTGAACCTGGTTCTGCACTGGTACAACTCGAGGGCTCAGTCATCGCCACGGATGCTTCAAAGGATTTTGCACTGGACATGATTGAACTGGTCCTCTCCATAGAATTGCCCTTGGCGTGGTACATCGAGGTATCATTGCCATCAGCTTCGGGGGAGAAAATGACGGTGGCTGACGTTTTCCGGTCCTTGATCAAACAAATTTTGGACCAAAACAAGGCGGAATTCGAAAACAGCAGCCTCACCGTATCAAAATTTTCTTCCTGCACATCGGAAGAGGATTGGCTGGGGACACTTGTGGAGGTTATCGGGGAGATTCCACAATTGATTCTAATATTGGACTCTCGCGACGCCAGCAACGACATGTCCGACGCCGTACGCAGCTTCTGGGACATGATACACGAGCGCCAGCCAACCACGGCCATCAAAATGCTCCTGCTAACGTACCCGGCCCCGGGATCTTTTATGCCGGATCTCGTACCAGACGACACGATTGCCTCGTTGACCATCACGCTTGGCCAGGGTCGGAGGCCCGGGACGGCAAGAGCCTCGATGTCTGGGAACGCTAGGAGCCTGAGGCGGGCGATCCCGAGACAGGGGGGCAACGAGGGGCCATCCCAGCTCAGGCCGTTTTTGCTGCGGCTTATGGATCCAGAGGGCGACGCACAGAAGGATTGAGGAATCAGCGGTCTGCTTCTTCTCTCGCAGAGTGCCGCGAGGGCAAATGGTACGAGACCCACAGTGGGCACACAATGTGTCCTGCTCCGCGAGAGGCAGCCCTCTCTCTGTGGGAAGAGAGACTCTTTTGTTTTGTTCTTTTCCCCCTTGTGGAGAATACGCACCTGTTACATAGGGTTTCGAGAAGGCAGGAAAGGCGGTGGTGACTTTGGATTGCAGTAGGTTGCTGCGGCGTGAGGTGTCTAACACGGGATATCACTTCTCACAATGCGCGAGCGATGCAAATTTTCAACGGCTGCAGTCTGCATCTCACTACTGTAGATGACTTGTAACAAAAATTCCTTCTTCATGCCGCATCTGGAGTGGCGTTTGGTGGTCCTTTGTTGTCAAAGTAACTGTTGGCAATGCCAAGCTCTAGTTTTGATGCCTCGACCACAACTCTTGCTCTATATCCAATGGTTTTTTTATATCTCACGGCCGGCAAATCTCCATCTTGGCTCATACAGTGAGCTTTTTTTTTTTTTTTGTCTCAGAAGAAAAAGAAAAGAAAAAAAGGACAACAACAACAAAGCAGAAAGAAGTAAAAAAAAAAACAGCTGGCTGGGAAGACTTGCACGGGGACAGCGCTCAATCGTCCGATCAAAGTAGCATTGGGCACGTTAAAATAGGCAATCAGCCCTGTGACAATCAATCCGGTTCAGGATTGCCGGAGCTTTATTTTCTTTTTTGCTTCCTCATCACGAGAAGCAATTATCGCTTGCAGGATTTCTGGGCCGTGCCCCGCCCATTGGCTATGTTTGGTGCCGTCTCGGGATGAAGGCGGGAATGGCGTCGATCCGTACAAGGCCTGCATCTTTGGGTTGCCTCAAATGACTGGCTCTGACTGCACGAGCGTCACTCGACTCTATTACGGGTAAACCGGAGAATAGACGTAGAGTTTGATAGAGAAATTTTCCGGGACGCCGTTTCGCACGCCACAATGTTTCGGCTTCTCCAGGTCCTTGACTGGGCAGAGAAGATGTCAGAGTCGGGGGGGGGGGGGGGGGGGGGGAGGTTGGCTCGATCCCGAGGGAGGGGGAGAGGACGGGGGGCGGGGTGGGGGGGGGGGGGGGAGACCGGGGGCCCGTTCAGGGGGCGTAGTGGCGAGAGGCAGCAACAAAGCTCGCACAGAGACAAGGATGTGGCGGGCGGCAGGAGGGTGAAAACCGACACGCCGAGAAGATGCGAGCTACATACTGCGCGGGGTAGAGAACAGTACTTCGCAGTGTAGTCACCTTACGCAGGATCGAGATAGCCATGCACGAGTCGCGCC
>JAHVYB010000005.1:0-78025 GCA_020623695.1 Calonectria henricotiae | reverse complement strand
GATCATGTGCGTGTCGCTTTGTCGACTACTATCGTTGTGTGCGCGCTATCGTAGACCAGACAGAGCGTAGCGCGTCGCTAGATGAAGAACTGTAGATATAGGATAATGGATAAGAGATGTGTATGTTGGGTCGTGTCATTTCACGGCCCCTATTATTTTTTTTTTGGGGGGGGGAGGGGGGGTGGGGGGGGGGGGTGGGGGGGGGGGGGGGGGGGGGGGGGGGGGGGGGGGGGGGGGGGGTCTTCATTCACCTGATGACGGGTATCGTGACGAGACACCCCTGCGAGTTGGGAGCGCGGGCTGGCCAACTCGGCGCCTTTCAGAGGGCGATGTCGCAGAGAGAAGACGACAACTGTGACCAAAGCAAGTATTGTGTACGCTTGCATGTGCTTTGAAATGCGCAAGCGCAAGATGTAGCCAGTTCTTGTCTCCGGGGCTGATTAATCCTCCTTTCTCCTGTTAGTCACATGCAGCAGCTCTAGTTGACGAAGGGCCTGACGCCGCGCTAGATGAGGTGGATGATGCAGGTTTGGGTTTCCAACACAAAGCACGCAATGCAGAGAACTTGGCTTGGGCCCCCAATTGACTGTTTCAGCAATTGGCTGGCTCTCCCAGACCACGTACTGCCTCCTTTGTTCCCGCCCTGTTCCATCACCGCCATCTTTGTGTCCCAGCGGAGGTCCCCAGTTTTCCTGCATCGTCCTCAGCTCTCTTGCCGCCCTGTCTGTACGTCATTGCGCCACGGGCCAGGGTATCCCCGCATCCTCGTCCACGAGACACCAGACGATTGGGGGGCCCTGGGGGAGGGGGAGGGGGAGGGGGGACCTCTGAGTCGCTGCATCGCCGCCCACGCCGAATCCCGACACTGCTTCTTTAGTTTGCTTGAAAGCAGAATCTCTTGTGTGCCGGCCTGCCGCCGATCGGTTTCCTATTTAGACGCTGAGAGTTTCCATCGCCGAGGCCGTTGTTGTTCAGTCCAGTTTTTTTTTTCCCCCAAAGTTGAGCAATCCCACTTACATCCTTACCCATGAACGCCCTCAGTGTCTTGGATTTAAAAACCCCTGCAACCAAGTCACTTATATCCACCAACACCTTCACAACACCCGTAACAAAGAACCAAGTTGAAAAGGTCCCCCAGGAGGACCCGGAATCAGCTACCAAGAGCGTCTCGTTTGACTTACCACCGCTCGCCATGGAACGGCCCCGATCCCGATCCCGCTCATACTCGCGGCCGAGCCCGGTCAGCGTCGTCGATGAGAGACCCCCATCGCCCATTATGAGAGATAGAATGCCATCCCGGGGCCGCCCAGTAGCAACCCGTCGTTTCACTCACGACTCTCCCTCGAGGTCTCCCTCGAGGTCCCGCTCGCGTTCTATAGCTCGCTCTGTAGCACGCTCCATCACCCGCTCTCCCAGTCGTCGCCGACACCGCAGCCATCACTCTCACCAAAACAACCAAAACTACCCGGAAGCTCGCCACGAAGCCCGCCACGACAACTACTACGACAACCGCCATGAGAAGCACCACGAAAACTATTATGAAAACCGTCACGACAATCGCCATGACAACCGCCACGACAGTCGGCATGAAACCCGCAAAGGCATCTTCAAGACATCTGCTGGCTTCCTAGCGGGCGTGGGCCTGGCTACCGTCTTTGCTCGAAAGGTGTGGCCCAAGGGTGCTTCCCACGGCGAAGAGGAAGAATGGGACCGCCCGAACCCGCGGCCCAAGCACCACCGCCATCACCAACACCCCCCCTCCTCCTCCGACCGCCACCACGAGCACCACCATCGCCGCCACTTGACGGACCAATCCGCCGAGCACATGGTTGACCGCGCGAGGGGCATGCGCGGCCGGGACGTCGTCTACTTTGAGGAGACCGGCCCCTTCCGACGAGGCGAGGGCCGAAGAAAGCCGTTTGACCCGAGAGCGTTTGAGGACCCAGAGAGGCCAGAGCCTCGACGTGGCCGGCCCGTTTCTCGCGACGAGAGGGTTCGGTCCGTGATGCTGCCATACCCCGAGTCGCCGTACCCGGACGAATACTTTTATAAACCAGCCCGCATGAGGGCCCCAACGCCGTCGCCCGATCCGTCTCGCTGAGCGAGACCAAACGACGACACTTGGTACATATATATATATAAATGGTGACCGGGACGAGACAGTATAAAGAGAACGACTATAGACATGTTCTTAGGTTATGATTGCACTATTGATTTGATTTGGGTTCGGGAGTTGATACCTTGTTTCCTTCATATACATGGGCGTGTGACGGAAATGGGCTCGGAGTAATGATTAGAATATGCGCCTGTTAATAGTTTACATTTGCAAAATAAACCGTTTCTATGCTACGCCACTTGCCTGCCCGGTAACTCCAATAAGCCGATGCGGATTCCTTCCCAACCCAACCAAATGTTTCGTTATAAGTGCAAGTCTAATATCTATAACAGACTCTTTGTATACCATTTCATTATGCTTCGCTAATCTCTTCCTCTGATGCAGGGGGACTGCTTAGAACAGGATCCGATACCTCCTGTGGTGGCATTGCTGCCATCACGGCTTCTGTCCACCCCTCTCCTGCAGTCCGCCGCACAAATTCTGCGTTGAGACAATCACCGAAATATTTTTCTCGTCGTGTTGCTCTTCTCTCACCCCCTTCCATGGCCGAGTATGCGCTCCGGGTAGTTCGCATTCTCTTCCTCTTGCCACCTTCGCTTAGGAGATTGCCGAGCTTGACTCGGTTCATCATAAGTTGATGATCAAACTCCACAATACTCCTCACCCATGGTGCAACATCAAGCACGATAAGCTTCAATGTGCGATCAAAGACTGACGGGTCGAGGTGAGTTGTCAAGGTTGCCTTTTCCGATATTGCGATTGGGTCAAATGCAAATGCGACATCTAATCGCGTCATCTGACATGGAGGGTGGTCGAGAAATGCGTTCAGCATCGAAATCGCTTGATCCTCATCTACTGGTTTGAGCGGCGAGGTGGATTCGACCTGGACAAGTGTCGACGTGGCTTCGTCAAGTTGCTTCTTGGCAAGCGATCTTAAGAACATTGAGCATGAGACGTGAGGCTTGCATGGCACTACTATCGAGTCCGCCTCCAAAAGACGCCGCCCTAGAATATAATCATCCTTGCTCTTTGTCGTCATTTCAGGGAGCGTCGTATCGAGTATCTCTTGGAGGCCAGTCCCGAATGCGCCACTGGCCAATAAGTCGGCGGCGCTCATCGCTTCGCAGTAGTCGTCATATGAGACGAGAGCTTGAAGCCTTTGTTGCGAGTCACCAATAGCATCAGATGTGCTGCGCGCCCACGATTGCATATTTGTCGAACCACACCAATCTCCTACATCCAACCCCCACGAGTCCCAGGACTGCTGCATGACCTCATCCTCAGATTGTAGTGGGCTGGAGCAGGTAGCAATGAGATCGCGGCCAATCCAGCCCATACCATTGCGATAGGTATCCTCACTCACAACTCGAATCACATCTCCGTTCTCATCCAAGTCTTTGCCTTTTGGCCATCGAAGGACAAACCAGTCGAAACCTCCCCTTCGATCACCAACACTGATCTGACACCAGTAGTTGAGCTCGGTTAGTGCCGCTCTGAGATCGTAGTTTCGACACATGTACAGTGCTTCGATAGCGGGTCTTTGTAGGACATGGCCTTCATTTGCAGCAGCGAGGATGCATAGGTCCACAGCAAGACTTGTTGGAGGAGGCGAGAATCGGAATATCGCATGGAGGTTCAAACTGTCTAATGGGAGCAGACTCTCGTCATTACACGTCATGATGAATGGCCGCTTTGACTGCGACATCAAAGTCATCAAGGTGGCCCAGAACTGCTTGTCTTCCTCATACAAGATGTCCGCCTCTTCGAGCAAGATGAGAGATTGCTTCTGATTCTTTTGGCTGGTGGGTTTATTAGACTCAGACTGCTTTTCCGCGATCGGGTTTGCTAGCTTTGCAGGCTTTTTTGGGGCAGTGGTGGGGTTGGGCTTAAAGAAGCTGGTCATCATGCCTTGCTTGCCCGAGCTGATGTCTTTCGAAACTTGGTCCTCATCATCACCTTCCGCAGTCGAATCGGCGCGGTGCTGTTGAACCAAATGATTGCGCGTCATATCGCCCACTTTTTCCAGAATATCCTTGCCGCTTCGCTTGCTGCTAGAATTGATTTCAAAAATTTCAAAATCCAACTCTTTTGCCACCGCATAAACAGCAGCTGTTTTGCCGCTTCCATGAGGGCCGCTGACGACAACAGCATTAATTAGTCGCCTTTGATCCTTGGAGCCTTTTGCGGCCGCATCTCCACCACGAAGAACCGTTTTCTTCGAAAGGCCGGCTCCAGCGGGGGCCCAGTCGCTTTCATCATCGGACAGTTCGTCCATCAAGCCCACTTCCTCGTCGCTGTCGATAATAAATCCGTCCAGCTTATCCTTCTTTCTCTTTTTCTTTGGACCAGACTCTTTTGACTTTGACTTGTTTCCAGAATCCGCAGCTCCAGTATCAACAGACTGCACCCTAAGAGTCTGTAACCAGTCCCTGAGTAAAATGGCTTCCTTTCCAGCCTGGAGGACTTGCGCAGCGGACGTAGGAGCGTATTTGTGTGCCCAAGTTTGGCTCTCGCAAGTGGATCTGTCGTAAGCTGAGAGGCCAGTTTCCAAAGTCTCATATAATCGAGAAATGACGGGATGGGTTCTTTTTGCTACATTACCCAACTCGTCTTGATCCTGGCCAATATGTGTTGCGGATGTTGTTAATGTCCGTAGCTCTGGCAGTACTCTCGCCTGGAGTTTGCGACCACTTTCCAAGTGTTTCTTCGGAATCCGCAACTCTATGGGTGCTGGTTCAAATTTGTCATTGTCCTTTGGTATGCTTTCCCTTATACAGTCCAAATCCAGTGCATTGCAATGGCGTTCGACAACCGACTCCCCAGGTGCAATCGCAACGACACTGCCCTTTGACTTTTTAGAGGTATTGTTGCTGCCGCTTGAACTAGCTGCACAATGGAATGGGGTTTCTAAACCGCGAATATGGGACATATCCTTAGACGGCCAAAGCGGATGCATTGCGCCAGGAATTTTGGTGGTGCCTGTTGACTTGAAGCCAAACTGTGGGGTCTTAGTGACATCGAAGGCGTTCCGAGGTTTCATTGGAGATACAGGAGTTGACATGAACATTGAGTTCTTGGAATGAGAGGATAGCTTGTCTTTTGGAGTCGCGCCAGTTGATGCCCGTCCTTTCTTGGCTTTGCCTCCGAAAAAGGGATGTTTGTCTTTTGACTCTGCTCCTTGGCTGAAGAGATCTTTCTGTTTCTTAGACCCGCGAGATGCCCGAGTCTTGGGTGGTGTGGGAGGAAAAAACACTTTTCCATCTAGAATTTGGGAGATTTTATCTCCAGTATCCTTTCGAGAGACATCGTCCCGGCCGTACTTGATGCAAACTATTCGGGTTGGAGTAACCTTCTTTGGTTTGGGAGGAGAGCCAAATGTTCCCGTTTTGGGATTCCATTTCAAGACCTTTTTCGACTTGGGAGGAGTAAGGGAGGTGTTAAGTTCAGGATTCGGTTGCGCATCGGGGGTCGGATGATTTGATGCAGATTGAGGAATTTGGTCGGAAGGCCGAATAGATATGTCGCTGAGCGGTGGCGTAGGAAAATCACAGGCAGCAGGTTCGATCGAGTGGCCATTTCGAGATCCAACGCCATGATTTACGGCCTGGAGAGCGACAGAGTTTGAAGTGCCGTTGCTGTCTTTGTCCTGACGCGGCTTCTTGAACCCAACACCGTTCTCGGGGACAGGAGGATCGGTTTGTCTTCGCTTTCTCTGCGTGCTATTCTGGTTGGAATCGGCGTCTGGGGGACCGGCCTGAGCCTCATCAACGACTGCAGTCGGGGGAGCCTTGGTGAAGAAGGGATGGACCCTTTTTCCGGTCGACTCTCCAATAGTCTCCTGGACCATTGATGCTACCTCGACTGGTCCCATTGAATCGCAAACTGAAGAATTCGAGCCGAGTTGGGAGAATCTCGAGGGCGTGGCGGTTGAGACTGGTGGACCAACGTCAAAGTCAATACCAAGCAAGCATTGCTTAAATAAAGACCTGCAAGGCAAGAGAGACGAGGAGGATGCGGATAATTGGCCGGTAAACCCAAAAAATAGAGATGTTTTGGCCGGATTCAGCCACTCGACTTGCTCCCCCGTGGTGACTGAAGCAGTCTTGAAGTTGGACCAGGGACCTCGTCCGTGGTCAATGGTCGCGTTAAAGTGCTAACCGGCCGACGCGTTCAAGTACGCGCCGCGAATAGAGAGGCGTCGAGGTACGTACCCTTTCTCGACTTCAGGAAAGACATTTGGCCCGTGCTCAATCGCCCCCACCAGACCGGAGCAGCGCAATGGCCCCACTACCGGATTTTTGTGTCGGCCCGTCCAGATATTTTTTTTTGTGAGAGCTTCACAGCCATTCATCTCGACAAGCCTAGGCGACGGGCTGCTCTTGACAAAGAATTGTGTCTTTCGCCACCGTATATATTTTCCCGCCGCCTCGATCCAGAAGTCGCCATGGCCTCGGAATACAGAATCCACAAGCCTTCTGTATTGGCGACGCTTCCTCGGCCTCTCGACCACACCGAAGGCCGCATCGTTGCGAGGGAAGTTTACGGCCAGCGCGATGACCAGAAGAAGAGAAAAAGAACGGAGCTTGCTGTCGGTGTGGATGGAGAAACTGCCAGCATCTACGATGTATGTTTCTGGACTCACAAGGGTATCATGCATGTTACTAATCGCTGGTAGATTCCGGCCTCGAGACTAATCACATCGTACCCGATTCCTCCTCAAGAATCCTTCACCTGTCCCCCATACTCGGTGCGAATTCGACTTGCTGGAAGCACTGATGTTTCTCGATACACGTACATCTCTACCCGAGATTCCACCGGCCAGAAGATTACTCTGTTCAAGGATGTCGTACATCGCGATGGAAAGACCACCTCTACAAGCACCTCTTCGCAGATTCTCAAGACCTCGCTCATCCAATACATGACTTGTTCTTCGGCTTCTTCCGAAACATCACCGGTCGGAGACGTTTTGGCTGTTTGCAAGAATGGAGAGTTTATATCTCTATCCGGCGAGAAGCTTGCCATTCAGTGGACTTCGTCTTCCAAGTCAACTGTCCAGGACAGCGTCGCAAACACCATTGGCGAGTTTGAGGTGGAGTATGTGACTTCTGCGACAATGGCCGAATTTAGCGAAGGGATCTTTAAACAGCGACCAGAAGTTTTCAGCGCTCTTCCCAAGACACCAAACACAGAGCCAGAACTCCTCGTTCTCGTGTCCAAATCTGTCAGCCAGGGCAAGGAAAGCCACCACACTGTTGTTCTCGCTGCAGCCCCGGGAACATCCTCCACGACGTCCGAGATCCAGAAGCTTTCGCCCTTGGAAATTGTTCCTATTCCTGCTCCCTCCGGCGACAATGCGCCAACTTACCAGATTGATGTCCAGGCTGGTTTGCTGTTACAACTACAGCAAGGGTCATTGAGTGTTTATGACCTCACCACTGCTGTTCCCAAGCTGAAGTCTGTTGTTCAAATGGACAAGGCTGTGTCATTCTCACGTCTCTCTCGGCCGTTTGTCTTGGCATGCTCTCTCGACACAATTGGCCTATACAACCACCAGTACCGCTCCATTCATGCCAACACCTCTTTGGATTTGTCGGAACTCCCCGCCGAGTGCCAAAAGCCCAAGTATTGCCAGTTAATCAGCTATCTCCGCAGCCAGGACATTGTTGTGGCCCTAATTGACAACGTTCTTGTTTCCATCCAAGTCGAACCACCCAAGAACCACGGTAAGCGACGCAAGCAGGGTCTCCTGATTGACTCTATTGGACGAGGCACAGCTGTTGAGATTCCTGCCAAAAAGTCCAAGTCAGACAGGATCACCGATGAATTTTCGCGACATGTCCCCGGCACAATGACGGAAGAGTACCTGACCAAGCTCAGCGCGGAGCTTGAGTCGGCAGATGGATATCTTGGTACTGGTGATCTGGCCCAGTGGGAGTCATTATTGCGCAAGCGATTCCGCATGGCTATCCGCACTCCTGGTGAAGGAGAGGGGGCAGACGCGAAGCCGGAGGCCGGGTCTCAAGATGTACCGGAATGGCAATGGCTTCCGGGTCCTTCCTCATATGCCGCAGTGGATCGTCGTTGGGTATCCTACGCCATCAGCAGGGTCTTTTCCATCGCTATGACCGAAGGCGAGGAGCCACGCCCGATGCTACAGCTGATCCTGCCCGACAGCAACGTAACCTCTTACCTTGTTGTTGCAGGCCATCTCACTCTGTCAAACGTGAAGTCGGCATTCCGAGATGAGTTTGATGCCGAGGCATTGAACAATAAAAACCTGGCCCAGGATCTGCTCTCGTCCCTGACTGACGCTGACCCGTCAATGACACTGCTACTCAACTACCTCCAAGCTACACAGCTCGGCGAATTGGAGCTTCTTTTGGCGATCCGCGCTCTCATGCTCAACCTGGACTTGATTGCTGGGCCCAAGAAGGCCAAGCTTTTGAAGAATGAGCCCGAAGGCGCCGAGAACTACGACATGGATCTGGATGACCTTGAGCGGGATATTGCCATCACCGAGTACTATCTCGGAGATGACAGCAGCAGTCGCTCACGCGGGCTGACATTGGCGTTTACAAAGCTCTGGCGTTTACCTGCCATTACTACAGTCAAGGCTCTTCGGGCGACATTCAAGACGGAGGAGATCCTTTCCCTCATTTACACGCTCCGAGTGGAGTTGGTCCGGGGTGCATGGACTTCGTTGTACATTGACCCCACCAGCTTCGATTCTGAGGGCAACGACCCGCCTCCTGACGGAGTCGTTACACTGATTGCGGACCTCTTGGGACGGTGCCTCGATGCAGTTGGTGCTGGAGGCTGGCTGTTTAATGATGCCATCTCATCGACAGACAAGGCGGAGGCAGGTGATTTCCTCACGGCATTGAAGCTCGAGGTAACAGCCGCGCTAGAAGGCCTCGAGGAGGCAGTGTATCTCAACGGCATTGTTGGCGAGGCGGTCCAGTTCGGCATGGCAGCACAGAAGAGCGGAGCTACGCGACAGACGTGGAACACAAACAAGCCCATCTCCATGCAGCTTGAAAGCCAGGAATCCCGACTCCTGCCGCTCGGCCTAAGGCTGAAGCAACTGCCGACAAAGACCAAGGTGGTGTCTGGAGGCGAAGTAGTCCAGCGAAGTTTGCGAGAGAGGGGCCACCTGATCAGTCAGAAGGTTGAGGTGTACTCGCTAGAGAAGTTGGCGATTTGAGGCTCACGCCCTCGGAGCAAACAAAGTTGAAGACCGGTGTCTCGGTGATCCGAGATCAACGCTACGGGGATAGGGCGGATGGCGCAGCATAGGGCAGCCAGCACATGGGATGCGGCTCAAAATCCGGACGGGGCACCGCGAATTCGGCACGGTGTTTGGCTTGGCATTAGGTCACGAGGCTAGGATGAGGCGGGACTGGTCAGAGTTTGAGCTATTGAGTCACCGCGGAAGCTAGGAAGACGGATTGAAGGACAAGTTGGATTGAATCGACCAAGGTGGCAAACAAAGAGCGGCTACACACGGCGCAGCCTCGGAGGAGGTGCGGAACATAATCCAGAAGGACGGACAGGCGGACAGGCGGACAGACAGACGGGGGTTTGGCGATAGGATACCTAGACGTCGGGGGATGATGCTTGTTAGAGTTGAAAAAAAAAGAGTGTCGTGGTCATTTATGGCATGAAGTAGGTAAACCGGAGGAGTTTGATGGACCATTCTGGAGTTACAAATCAAGGTGACATTTATTATTTATTCTTGCATCGACCAATGGACAAGAGTGGTGACACATGTATGACTGCCTGATTGCAACATGAGTTGCTCATTAACTTGCCGTTTATTACGACGCCTTAGATGTGCAACTATGCGTTACTACACGTGTGACTGTGTAGAGCTGCGGGTGGAAGCACTTTGCTGCACCGTCTTACACTGATTGCGCAGAGCCGCAGGCAACCTCACACGCTGCATGCCACCACCCTCCACAGCTGCCAGCACAAATCACGGTGGCGGCGAGATCTACCAAATTTTTTTATAAATATTTTTTGGAGTCAGGCTGGTCTGATGTCGTGCAGCGTCACATCTTGGCAGAAGCAGCGATGCCTGAATGCAGACAAGCAAGAAAGCAAGAGACCGAGCATCGCCCGACGTCTCATTCCATCTTGCACTTTGACACCTGGTATCTTTTGGCGGCGCTGTGGCTGCATGTGCCGCCCCGTAGGGCTCTTGGAAAGGCAGATTCAGGGCCCCGGCTGGTTGGTGCGGGGTAGAGTGATGGATGATGACCCGGACATTACGGGAACGGCTATCGAGACAGCAGCACGTTGCTACATGGCTCGACCAGGCGATGCAGGAGATAATAAAATGGAGAGGACGGGTTGCTGCCTGGGAGTTTCTGACTTCCCCGAGCTTTTGTGGCCGGGCGCAGTCTATTTGCCGACTACAGTATCTTGTCATGAATACAGCTTGCACAGCCCCCTTTGGTTAACGGAGACTACCAGTACGGATACTGGCTGGAGTCGATGGCGCAGAATGTGGGGATTCGCGCTGAGAGTTAGTTAGCGTAACCGTTGTCGGGAACGGCTGCAAGCAACGGGGGGGGGGGGGGGCTCTCCCGGGGACAAGTCCCGCCCTATGACTGCAGAATGTGGAAGAATGGGGAAGATGGATGCGGGCCCCACAGTCCGCCTCGAAGTAGCGAGGTTCTAGAAAAAAAAAATGACACATGGGGGGCTTGTTCGTATCTGGTTGTCGGACTACGCCGATGGGGACATACATGATGTGTGGAGTTGGTGTTTGTTGGGGTTTTGGCTCTTGCATCGTATTCATCCGGGGAGGGGGGGGCCAAGACAAACTAAAAGATGCAGCTCTCAGGGCTAGAACCAGAAAGAAGATAAAGAAGTAAAGACAGACAACAAAAAAAGAAGAAGAAAGAAAAAGAAAAAAAAAAAAGCTGGCTCTGCATGTCTGGGGGGAGGGTTGCTACTGGGAACTGCACATTTGCCAGCAACAAACATGTATGATGTGATATGACAAAGCGCCATGGACCCCAAACTTGAAAATGATGAAATGTGTGTGCCTCTAAGAAAAGCAAGCCTCCCTTAGGCAGGGTCGCGGCAGCTGGGGGGGTGAAGGAAGCAGTGACGACAATGGCAGCCGTGGATCGACGGCGAGGGTCAACGCTTTAGGAGCACATCTTGGATTATCAAACAGTGCCCGGTCGCAGAGCGTGGTGGTGGGCATAGGGCATTGAGGTCGGCATTGGCTTTCTGGGGGTGGGGAGGGGAGGGAGATTCAGGGTCGAGGGGCAAAGTCTTTTTTTGGCAAATACCTGAGCTTCTCACCCCCAAACCCTTTTTTTGTTTTGTTTTTTGATCTTGGTTTTGGTATGTGCCCGCCACAGGCACGTTGCCTTGCATACACGGGGAGAAGCACATTAAAGGGGGAACGAGAACAGGGTCGGGAACGGGTTTATGGTGTGTACCAGGAGGACCAAAGTCGTGATGGTGGTTGGTCAGCCCTGCGTTTGCACGGTGATGATGTTATAGGGCGGGGCAGACTGTTCGCGGCTACGTCACTAGCAGGCCGGGGCGGCGGTGCTGCGCTACCTTTTTCTTTTCTTTTTTTGCGGTTCGGCATAGACATACATACGGCTAGCTGGCTTGCTGTGCTGCAACTGTGGTATCTCGAGAGACACCAACGCTGGCGCCTGCAGCAGGGATAGATAGATAGCGAGGGCACAAACGGGGTACTCGATACATGAGGGCGCCATGCGCCAGTCCGCGATGGGACGCGGGTGCACCCTGTGGCTCTGCAGTACTGCGGTACCGCATACAACTGTCATACACCTGTCCGGTTGGGCTGCTTGTTATTTGCTGTTGTTGCCCAGCATGCAGCCCCGGGGCGGGCGCGGGTCACACACCCCACCCACCCCCGGGTCCCCTTGAGCCCATTCGGGGGCCCGCTAACTAGCTAACACCTGCTCGAACCCACTGACGTTTTGCCCACGCCGGGACGGAACTCGCAGAGGCAGAGCACGCGCCCAGGACGTCCAGTCCATTTCTTCATTCAAAGGCCGGCTGGCCCCCAGCCCACGGGATCTCTGTTTTTCTTTTCCACCCTCCACACCTGCTCACCTCTTGTGATTATTTATTTCTTTTGGTCCAGTCTTAGGCTCCAAGGTTTTTAACCTGAAAAAAAACGCATACACAACACGTCCCTCCCCTCTCACCTCCCCCGCCTCTCTCAACCCCAACTCCATATCTCCTCGCCGCCACCCTGTCGACTTACACCAGCGACCTGCATTTTGGACACACCACCACCACCACTACCACCAACCACAAACCTGGAATATTTAACATATACAAAAACAAGTCAACATCTGGCCTGCAACAAGGCTGCAGTTCAATCATGAGTGGCGGCTCCACCGTCCAACGCATCGATGCCGTCGATGCCTTTGCCCGCACTCTATACCTTCGCGCCAAGCAGTCCGGCCGTGCCTTTGACGATGTAGCCTCTGCCGTCCGCCAGCTTCACCTTGCTCTCCGCCACCTGCGTGTAGAGGCGGCCGACCGTGACTCCCTCATCAACAGCCGCTCCCACCAGTCGTCCTCGGTCTACTCGCGTCAGCTCCAGCCCATGATTGAGGACTGCGACTTCACCCTCGCCCAGCTCGAGTCCGTCCTCGACAAGTTTGGAGACGGCCGCCCCTCTGGAGATGAGAGGTCCCGCGATGACCGTCTGGCTGTCATTCACTCGCGCCTCATGACGGATAAGACAAACGTCGACATGTTCCTTGACACGGTTCAGCTGCACAACCCCGCCAACACCCCTCAGCAGGTTGTTGATGAGCGCCAGCCCGGGCTCGAGGACATCAAGGACAAAGTCGATCAGATTGCAAAGAAACTGTTTAACAAGCGGGATTGCACCAGCTTCACCAACGATGAGGATGGTCTGTGGCTCGAGTTCAGGAGTGAGCTTGAGAAAGAAGGCTTTGACCCCCAAGTCCTTCGAAAGCACAAGGTATGTCTGCTTTTGTTACTTGGAACCCCCCCCACACACACAAAAACCAAAGAACAAAGAGCTGATTTTCCACTAGGACATCCTGAGAGCATACATCCGCGAACTCGAATCTGTCAGCAACATGTCGGGCGGAAATTTCCCCACTGTCCGCCGGCTCCTCGAGCGCGAGTCCAAGTCCCAGCCAACCTCTCCCCAGGAGCTGCCAGCTTATGATGACAAGTACTTTGTCGGGATCAAGGACGGACGCAACGTAGACACCTCCCAAGCCAAGCAGGTCCTCTCCTCTTCACCCCAGGACACCGCCAGTGATCCGGGCGAGTCCACGGCCCTCATCTCCACAAAGGATCTCATGGCCCTGGACGGCCTCAACAATGACATGGCAGGCATGAGCCTGCAGCCACCCAGCCAAGCTCAGTACGGCACCTCGCTTCCAGGTCAGGACCAGAGATATCTCTCATCCAACCACGCGGGTCCCGAACTCTCCTCGTCTCCAAACTCCCATATCCTTGGAGCCTCTCCTCGATCCATGCCACCACTGCCGGCCTACGTAAACGGGGCCTCGGGCTATGGGACAAGCCCGCGCAGCTTCTCCCGCCTGGCCCCCGACCGATACGGCAAGGAGATCCGCACCGATGCCCAATGGACCAAGATTAGACGTAGCCTTGTGAGCCCCGAAGTCCTCGAGCGCGCCGGCGTGCGCTACGAGGCCCGGCCGGAATATGTCGCCGTCCTGGGCCGTCTCTCCCGAGAGCAAATCATGGAGTATGCCCGCCAGAGCGCCGATGCCCGCGCCGCCCGCTATGGCGCCGGCCGTATCCCCCCTCGCTATCGTCGCTCTGTGCGTGACCGAGAGGATTCCAAGAGTAGCCGGGATGACGATGACGACAGCGAGAATGCCATTTCCGACTCGAGCGATGAGACGGACTTTGAAGAGGACGAGAGGAGAACCAAGAGCTACCCCATCATCATCGACCCCCCGGAGAAGAGCCGGGCGTCTCCGTCCAGCACCACCCTCCCCAAGCCCATCCTCAAGAACAAGAACGAGAACCACGTCCGCTTCGACCCGGAGCCGTACGAGGTCGACCCGCGCGCCAGCCGCCGCGACCGCTCCAGCCATCGCGAGCACCGCCGCGGCGACGACTCCTCCCGCCACAGGAAGGACGGCAGCTCGCGCCGCCGCCACACCAGCGATGACTACTACAACAGCGGAGGCGGCGGCAGCCGGCGACACCACCGCAGCGACCGCCGCGGGCCGAGGAGGGATGAGCGGGACCGCGAGCGCTCGTCCAAGAAGAAGGCCTGGGGCGGGACGCTCGGCGCAGTTGGCATCGGCGGTGCTGCCGCGGGCCTTTTGGGCGTCCTGGCCGAAGCTGCGTCTGCGGTGTAGCCGCCTTCAAACCGAGGGCGTTTTGATGGCCGGCTCATCGTGCGCCGCTCTATTGGTGCATTTCATTTGTTTCTTGTTTTGTTTTTAAAACAAGTCTCCTCCCTTTACCTGGTTTATTCAGAAAGGATATACAGAAAGTGTTTTATGTTTTTGGACCACAGAACAATTTCCCAAAAAATAGGGTGGCTTTTTTGTACTCTTTCCCCCTTTTTTCTGTTGTTTTCGTTGTTTTCGGGTTGGTTTTTTTTTGTTGCCCCTGTTGTACGTTCCAAGTGTAGGATCTTCCATGTAAGACCATGATGAGTTTATGATATCAAAGGTTCTGGGAATACGGTACGAAAGGTTGGGGTTATCGGTGTGTGTATGGAATACAAATGGGATGGATAGATACCCGGCCGCTTTTATATGTAATGGACTTTTTAGTCTGGCTCACACACATGATGAATCAACGTTTAAACTGTGGCCGCTGAAATACTACCACAGCATGTTTTCCTACTTCTGCTTTGGCGTAGATGATGAATACAAGGACTTGGAGAACTACTTGCTCAACTCTTGCTCCAAAACTTTCCACCACGTTGGTGCCGTTACACTATTTGAGTCAGGGGCAATGCCCTTTACCCTACGCCTCTCTCTAGGTTTGCGGCCCGGCTGTCTGACGGTCATCTGCGGGTATTCTGGCCAAATGAACTCTGGGTCCTTAGAAGACCAAGGAATCATTCCCTTTTTTCTCAAGCTTGTGAGGACCATGCCACCCACGGGAGTAGGTATTGTGCGGCGGCTTTCCTCAACGTAATCGTAGCGGCGTGGGATGTGGGAGCGATGCAGAGTGACACGGCCTTGGGTGGAACGGTATGTGACGCTGGGTTGAAAGAACTCTCCAAATTCGGCCACGAGGTCAGGAATGATAGCCCGCATAAATGCCCCGTTGCGGTGTAGCTTGGACTTGGAAGCTGTTTTGAGTATGTCAGTGAACCACGCGGATATGTGGTACCACATGTATTCCTTACGCATCTCTATCTGGATGCGTTGATAACTAGGCTCCGTTTTATCTTGGAGGATCTCGTCTTCGGCCACATTGTAGTGCTCGTCTTTTATGGCATTGTAGTAGGGTACGACTTCGTTGCGAATAACATCGATGGCAGCACGGTGGTTGCGTGTTATGATCAGAGACTTGACATATATGTTGTAGTCCTCAAAGCTCGGTTTAATGTTGAACGGTTCCGATATCATGGTTTTCCAAACTGCAATGACATCCTTGGCCTCCAACATGTGGACGGGATAACGTCCTTCTAACCTGCGCATGCTCTGGATCGGTTTAGATGCCGCTACGTAGGTCCAGCTGAGCATGCTAGACCAAATCTTGTGAGATATGGGAATGTCCCATTTTCGGGAGCCATATATGAGAATACTGAGGGCTACTCGTATGCGTCCCATGGATCCAAAAGCTTCAACAATGGCATGAAGCATCCGTTCTGTAGGCTCTCGAGGGTTTCCTGGACGAAAGTTTCTGCCCCCATCAACGTGAAATTCGCCAGACTCGAAGTCCTCTTTCCAGTTCAATCCTAGACCTCGGTTGATAATGTCGCCCCTGATTTGAGTCAACGAACTTGACCTTGCATGCATTATCAACGTGGTGGAGAGAAAATCCTCATCCACGAGTACACCACGTAATCTTGACCTATACCAATGGGATCGCGTTTTACTCTTGTGTCGAAGCTTCATGCGGAGGTCCTGCGTGATACGATCCCTGCGACTTTGGAAGGGTTGCCGCAGTATAGCCTGTATACTCAATCGCAGGCGTTCCATTTTCCAAATCATCGGGGGTGACAGTTTCGCTCGTTTGTTATATGATCTACGTGCTGAGATGGCAACCCGCGCGCGGTCGAATTGGTAGTAAAGCGGTTCTGTGAGGAAGTAGGCCTTGGTGAGTTCGGTCCAAACACTGGTGTTGCGTTTGTGGAGGAGGCCAGCGTCTGGCATATCACCGAAAAAGGCGAGAGCAGCACCTGAATCGGAAGCGGCGCCTGCACAACGCATGGCAATTGTAAAGTCTCCTGTCATTATTGGAATCCCACTGATACGACGTGCCTTCATGAGGGTCTTTACAGCTTGTAGGACTTCATAGTGCTGGTTGCGGATACCAAAGACGTCGATCCATTTGGCAGAGTCAATAAACTGGGCTTGACCTTTGGAAATATTCATGCCGTATGCAACATCATTGGAAGGATTGGTGATGGGATCAATCCAGCGGAGGATCTCAGAGAATGTAGTAACTGGAAGCTCATGCAACTCATCCAGAGCCTTTGTAACAAGTGAGATCTTGTGCGGCTTATCCAGAGTATCTTGCTCAACGGCTTCCAATTCCTCGCGTATGTGGTTGGTCCATTCGAGGAACAAGGGAACAATTCGGGGCACATCGCGGAATTGGATGGCACGGATGAGGCGCTTTTGGGCTGTGGCCCTGTCCTTCGACGTCTCGGCCTCCTCTTCAAAGAAGTTTGAGTCGGGGAACCTTGAGACGAAGTCCAAATTGGGCGTTGACAATGGCTCAGACAAGAAGTTTATGCTCGGGTCGTGCGAGTGGAATGCCAGCCATCGTCGCTGACCCACAGCGGGTCGTGGCCTTATCGGTGGGTCATGGATCGGTCGTCGCTGGTGCCGTAGCGCGGCATTGGGAGCTAGAGCGGGTGGAGAAGCTGAAGGACAAGTGAGACGGGGCGCTAGCCAGAGGAATTGTCGTGTAGGCATGGCGCAATGATGGTCTTCATGAGCAATGGAAGATTTGAAAAGAGGGCGAGGAGAGGAAAATGCAGCTCAAGGACCTCGGTTGGAGAAATGTAACGGCACTTGATTGCTTTTCTGCCGTGTAACCCCAAACCACCGGGCGCTTCCGTCGCACAGTACAGCAGTTGGAGATGTGATGGATACAGGGATAGACATATCCTTGATAGTGACATATTCGGCCACACCCCCGATGGCTGCATACACAGCTCCGCACCCGAAGATTTCCCACACACAGAGCCCGCGTTGCCTTTTGCACCGAATCCACGAATAGCCCTGTCGACAACCTCAAGCCGCCACCCCCCTGACCCTCACCCCCCCCTGCGAAGGCTTCACCTTCAGGGATCTCAAAGAACGCGAAAGGACGAGTCGCTTTCAGATTCATCACCATGGCCGACGCTGGCGAGGAGTCAAACCACGTCTCGGAGCCTCTCGACCTCGTGAGGCTCCTGCTCAACGAAGTTGTCTTTGTCAAGCTACGAGGAGACCGTGAGCTCAAGGGAAAGCTTCACGTAAGTCGTACATGAGTGATTATTAAACTTGACGGGCAGCCAGCGCTGATACTTGAGAAGGCCTACGACAGCCACTGCAACTTGGTTCTGGGAGAGGTTGAGGAAACCATCTACACCGTGGATGAGGATGACGAGGACGAGGAGATCAAGGTGAGTCAAGTTCCTGAGTTTAACTCAGACCTATGAGATTCTAACCTTTTTATCCAGACCATTAGCAGGAAATCTGAGATGCTCTTTGTGAGAGGTATGTGTGGCGTTGCTCTCACTAAAATCTAGTAAACTAACCCTCGACTAGGCGACAGTGTTGTCCTAATCTCCCCCCAGGTTCCCTTTTAGAGTGCTGGAATAATGATACCGCGGCATCATACATACAAGTTCCCAATGAAGACACCCTACGACTGAGAGTACCAAGGCCATGACTCATTTCTCATTTATGAGACGTTGCCAACACATACATGTCTTTGCGACGGAAACTCGTTGACCGCACTTTACGAAATTGAGCCAAACCTAGCTCGGAGCATGGATGCCCATTGTGTCTTGCTCATGTCGAATACATGTGTGACGGAGTGAAACCAGTGATGGTGGGTGGATTTGATAGGGTAGCACGTGAACTCATCAGCTGACGTTTCATGGGCTCTTGACATGACACGGAATGATAAAAAATACAAGATGATAAAATAGGACAATGTGACACTTGGTTGTTCAACTACCTACCTAAACAAAGAATGGACGGATTGTGACGGCCGAGTGACGTGAACATGCCGTATACCGCCTAGCCTCTCGGCTCAGTGCCTGCACCTTCCGCTTATGGGCACTGTGGCTTGGTTTTGGGCAGGCATATTCTTGTAAGCCATGTGAAGAATCTTAATCCAGTGTGTCTTGCTCGCACGGGTCATGGTGATGGGGAAAGTGGGTCAGAGCTCTTATCGATAAGGCCGTGAGTAACTCCCCGCCAGGTAGCCCGCCGCGGCTACCCAGGGGGACCTTTCAGCATCCATTCCCATCTATGACTCTTGTCGCAGTCACCCGGCGAGAGAAAACGACAGCAAGGTTAAACACCGAGCGTTGCAGGCACCCTAGGCATTCGATATTGCGTACTTATATCTCTGAAAGACCCTCCTTCTGGACGATTTCGTTTTTGTCTTGCCAAAGACTCCAATGATCGATCGAATACCGCTGTGATCCATCTGTGAGGTTGCGGACCCGCATGACCTCACCACTGCCATCAATATCACGACAATGTCTGGCCTCCCAACAAAGGCTTTAGCGCACGAGAAGCGCAAGGGGGAGTCTGCAAGTGTGCCATCATATCTTGTGCTGCACCTGGACTAACTGTATTCACAGGCACTAAGCGACTTTGCCGAGTACGTAGAGCAACAGCAGAACCTCCGCTACCCAACCGTGAGAACTGCTGCGGGAGATGACCCCACCGCGAACGCGAACTCAACAAACGCCAACGACCAACATCATGCCGAACTCGATGAGCTCTTTGACAATCTTGACCTGGCCGATTCTGCGCCTAGAGTTGCCCTAAAGGAATTGCTTTTGAGCACCGACGAGACTACTTTGAAGCAGCTTGAGGGCATCATCGCCAGCCGTCTGGAAGAGGGCCATGGCGAGACCGTTTTCGATATTGGCTATGAGAATAATGGCGACTCCATGCAGTTGACACTGGATGATTGGAATAGTGCATACGGTCGACTCGAAACCACGGCCAAACAAATTCGCGCCGACTGTGACTTGCTGCTGACCAAGAATGTGGGCGGTGACAAGGAGGCAGCCAGCACGACAGAGAAGCCTTCCAAGGATAAGAGCTGCAGCGGCAAAATCTTGATACGCCAAAACCCTGCCAATGTGGAAGACGTAATCGAGACCCGCATAGCAGTGGTAGGAAATGGTAAGAATGCGCGAGCCTGATCCTCCGTTGAAGCGTTGTTGACCTGTTTTAGTTGATGCCGGCAAGAGTTCTATGCTTGGCGTGTTAGTTAAGGGCGATCTCGACGATGGCCGAGGCAAGGCCCGAGTTAATTTGTTCCGCCACAAACATGAAATCGAAACGGGCCGAACCAGCTCTGTTGGAATGGAGATCATGGGTTTCGACACTCAGGGCAATGTTATTCACTCCGATACTCCCGGTCGTAAGTTCATCAGCAGCTCAATGCGGTACTCTACTCACTGTAAACTGCAGGAAAGCTCTCTTGGGAGGATGTCGGCAAGCGAAGTGCAAAGGTCATCACATTTACCGATTTGGCTGGCCACGAGAAGTACCTCCGAACAACAGTCTTTGGCCTGCTTTCTAGCAGCCCCAACTACTGCCTGCTCATGGTCGCTGCTAATAATGGACTTATTGGAATGAGCAAAGAGCATCTTGGCATTGCATTGGCTCTCAACGTCCCAGTCATGGTTGTCGTCACCAAGATTGATATCTGCCCGCCCAACATTCTCGAAGAAACCATCACGCAGATTACCAAGATTATGAAGAGCCCCGGGGCTCGCAAGATACCCACCTTCATCAAGAATCGCGAGGAGTGCATTAACACGGCGACGCAGTTTGTCAGCCAGCGTATCTGCCCCGTGTTCCTCGTCTCAAATGTCACTGGCGAGAACCTTGACTTAGTTCGAACCTTTTTGAACATTCTTCCACACCACGGACGATACAACTCGGATGCGCCGTTTGAATTTCATGTTAATGACACATTCTCGGTCCCATTCACAGGAACAGTTGTCTCTGGTATTATCAAGGCTGGAGTCATCCACGAGGGAGACAATGTTCTCATTGGACCCGACTCTCTGGGCCAGTTTACACCTACCGCCATTCGTTCCATTGAACGTAAGCGAATACGGGTGCCAGCGGCATCGGCAGGTCAGTCAGCCTCGTTTGCGCTGAAGAAGGTTAAGCGTAAGGATGTAAGAAAGGGCATGGTTGTACTGCCTAAGATTGAAGGCGAACCAACGCCAAAGGTGCATAGGGAGTTTATTGCTGAGGGTGAGTCATTCGCATCAATCGCCACTTAAATGATTACTGACCCAGAGCAGTCTTGATCTTGTCACACGCGACTACCATCAAGACCAAGTACCAGGCCATGCTTCATGTTGGCCCTGTTTCTCAAACATGTGCCATCATCGACATTGACCGTGAACTGATCCGGACTGGAGACCGCGCCACGGTCGCCTTTCGCTTTGTTCAGCGCCCCGAGTACCTTGCCCCTGGAGACCGTCTTCTCTTCCGAGAGGGCCGAACCAAGGGCCTCGGCATTGTCAAGTCGATCGGTTACGACCCAGAGCATCCATTGATGCCCAAGTCAGCCGACAAGGAGGAACAGAAGCAAAACACCCCCCAGGAAGTCAAGGTAGGGGCTTAAATGAAATTATCACGAAATTTGGGTTGAAGCGGGAACGGTTTAGGATTCACGGCGGGGGTGTGCGATACCATGGACACAGGCGTTGGGATTCATTAACTTCTGGATTTTATGATTGTTTGAACAATCGACTTTCGTTAGGTATTATGTTGAGCAGAAGCCTGTTATTGGTTAGAGAATGAACTTTATTCTTGTATAACAATCCCCCCTCAGCCTGTCTTGCATTCGCACGTCTGGGGCAAACACCCAAGTGCCCTTGGTCGTTTCTGCATGCCTATGTATCTCTCCCAAAAACGCCTTTTTCGGAAACTCCATGAGTTCCATAATGACAGTGTCATCTTTGCACTCCTTGTCTAGGTATGTGCATATTGCTTTGCCCTCAATCCAGGCTCTTTGGCTGAGCCACCATCGCTTGAAATCCGAAATCTTGGCGTACCACCACGCAAGCAGCACCATGGCCTTGGTGTCCTTTTCCTCCAAGAGCCGCCGGTACCGCGTGTCCAGCTGGCTGATGAAGGCGAGGAACTGCACGACGTTGCTGTCGTCCAGCTCCACGGGGAGAAGCTGCGCCACAATCGAGGCGGCAATGTAGTAGGGGTTGTTGTACGGCGTGGTGGTCTCGAGGCTGAGGAGGGCGTAGAAGGGCGCGGGGAGGGCGCGGGGCGGGATGGGGGCCAGGCCGTTGGGCGGAGGGCACAGGCTGTTGCTGATCACGAGCGGGTGGAAGATGCTCTCGGGCCGGGTGGGATCGGCAAGGGCCCAGACGACTCTCTTGCCGTCGCTCATCTTGAGCCAGTCGAGGTCGGTGGGCTCCGGGTCCTTGAGCGGCCAGGCGAGCTGCGGGTCCGAGGCCCCGACGTAGGCGAAGGCGGCCGAGCCGAGCAGGGCGGCCGAGGTCCAGAGGGCGTCACGGTGGGTGCCGGGGAGCTTGCTGGGGGTGGACTGGGTGGCCACCGACAGGCTGCGGTGGAAGAGGGCGGCGCCATGGTACCAATGGAAGGCGAGAGATGTACGGTGGGCGGCAGATGGGGCGGTTGGGGAGAGATATGTGTCGTGGAGGAGGGCAAAGGCGAGGAAGACGTGGAGGAGGAAGGGATCCTGGATGGGTGTGTGTTAGTAGTTGGGGATATAATTACAAAGTTGACGACGAAGGCCTGATATAGACAGGATGTTATATACAGAGTGCACTCGTCATTGACAACAACATACCGTAGAGCCCAGGTTGAACGCCGCGTCCTTGTAAATCTGCATCGTCGTCGGGCTCCCAACCGTCGTGACGCTCCGGGTGCGGAACCTGTCCAGGGCGGCAAAGTCGGCCGGTGTCAGTTCGTACGAGCCATCCGGGCCGCCGACGACGGGCCCCGCCACGGGGATGCGGAGCCCCGGGGCAGGAGGCGGGAGGCCCCGGTTCGGCCGCGGCACGGGCACGTCGAGCGTGAGCTTCATCATGGCCGCGCCGCCGGCCCCACGGGCGAGCTGCAGCGACGGCGCCGCGCTCGCGTAGCTGCACTCGAAGCCCGACGACACGCACCGCTTGCATGCGGGCTTAGCCTCATCGCACTGCGCATGCCGCTTGTTTAGTCTGGGATTCGCAACAGGAAGGGGGAGGGGGGGGGGGGGCTTGCAAAATATGCAGCTTGGGATGCGGTGAATGGAAATGGTGTGTCTTTGGGTTTCGTCCGGGGTGTGTGTTTGTGCATGTGACGACTGATAAGGGAAAGGGACGGTGCGAAAAAGTGAGGGGACAAAGGGGGGGGTTGGGGCTGCTGACCTTGACGCCTCGAAGCTTGCAGTTACCGCATCCCAAGCGCGACTTGCGGTGGGTTTTGCGTTGGCGGATGGCCAGCTGCTTGGCATCTCTCTTATCGGAAGCCATCGCAGCACCGTCTTTTGACCGGGGGCGGGGAGCGAATAGGATAGTGACTGGTGTGTGGATGCAGTGAAAAGCAGCGCAATGGAGGTAGGTGCAGAGAAGATGGGAGATCCTATGAAGGATTTGGAAAGGACAATGCTGACCCCCCAGAACGGAGATAGCGGAGGTACGTCATGTATGCTCTTGTGTATGTATGCATGTGTGTGTGTATGCATGTGTGTATGTATGCATGCGTGTATGGCCTCCCTGACCGCCGGATGAACTACACAAAAAGAAAATCTGGTACACGTATGAAGCCTACAAGAATGAGATTGAAGTTGCTTCCAATACAGCTAGAGTAATTTTTCTTCTTTCTTCAAATAAACAAATACGTAAATACATCAAAGGTTGTAGTACAAAATAACTTGTTCCGCTCGGTTTAACTAGCTGCCCCCTCTTCAGCCTCGCGCCTTTTTTCTCTCCCGCCCGTTTATCTTACAGCGCGGCTCGGGCGAGTCGTTGGAAACGGGTGCCTGTGATCGTCGACCACACAAAACAGGGCCCTGGCGTGTTAAAGAGAGCGGGCGGGCAAGATTGACATGACAGGTCGGGGAAAACAGGGTGAGAGAGCATGGGATCAATGGTGACATCACTCTCGCCAATCATCAGCCCTACACGTCCCCCCGGTCGTGCTGTCACAAGAAGATCGTCATAGACCGGTTGTCTCGGCATTAATTTAGCTTCAGTCAGTCGCCCTTGTTTTTGGATGCTTCCCATGACTTTCTATTGGATGCGTTGTGACATCGCATTCTCTCTGCAGCGAACCGTGCTTGTCCCATGGTCTCGTTTTGTCCATCTGCATCGTCCTGGTTGGCCCAGAGCACCACTTGGGAGCAGTCACTCTCCGCCAAGACTCAAGATGCAGCGCCGTGGTGAACCCCGTTGCCATGCCTCTTGTCAATCATGTCACTTGTCTCTCGACTCGAGCCGAAAACACCTCATTGAATGCGTTGAGTAATGTATGCTTCATTCGTAATAGATATATAAGAAACTTTGCATCATGTGGTATCTGAGGGAGAAAAAAAAAGTAAAATCACCATGCCTCTCCAGGATGCATCCATAGTCCTTATGTTCGTAAAAACATCCAATGTACAAAAACCTCCCAGTGTAGATGTGTAGCAATGGCTCATGTACTGCGTCTTCCCCCTTTTATATGCAAACGCCAGGCCCGAGAACCAACAAGTAATTCCAAACGCCTCCAATGTCCCTATGCATTGGTTCAAACATTTCAATCCACCTCATTTCATCCAATGCAGTCAAGACGCTTACTTGGTATAATAAATACTTTAAACACAAGGAAATTATTAGCGTAGGTGCATGTACTTTCGAACATGCCCTGTGGATATGTTTGCGCTGGTCGGGGCGCACGTTCTAACCCGAGTGGTTGACCATCACATCGCGCACAGGCGGTCAGCGCTCTTTACACTGCTCTCGCGCCTCGGCGTGTGACGGCACTCATATCAAGGTTGATCATGGGGCGAGAAATCTCCAAGCTTCGGCTCGGCATTCTGCCACCAGGGGTGTTGGGGTGGGCCACGTTCACTCGGCCAGTTCGACCAAGAATTCTCGGGGGTGTGTCGTCCGAGTCAGATGAATCAGAATCGGCGCCATCATAATCCGCAAGCCTTGCAAAGTAGTCGGCAAGACCATCCACGCTGGGTGTGCCCACGACCACGTCGTACTGTGGAGGGGGTGTCATGATAGTCTCCTGAATCATTTCGGAATCAAAGTTACCAGCAGGTGGCGCAACATCATCGTCAAACGCCGGTGGGTTGAAACTAGGAGCTCGCAACAGATGCATTGGTCGAGGTTCCTGCTGACCATGGACGTGAGCTGCCTGAGGGGGTGCAGGAAGGTTCTCACGTCCGACATTTGCACCGGAGAGCGATCCAGTTGAAGACAGAGGCGAGATATCAGTAGGAACAGTAACAGCATCTGGGCATCCACAGCTGGACTGGAAAGTGGCCGAAGTGCGGATAGAGCCGGAATAGGCTGGAAGGTTGGTGTTGGCATGAGTGGCGCGGCAGTTGAGAACAGTGAATGGAGAATCAATGCTGATCTCGAAGTGACGTCGCTTTTTGCCGGTAGGGTCATCAGGATCTTGTCGGCTGATTCGCATCACGACCTGTAGATAGTTAGTTTGCAGGTTCAAATGCTGAGATATTCTTCACATACCTTGATCCAATGGTAGACATTGACATTCTTCCAGCTGCAGTCGGGGTGCAGTCTCAAATTCTTGTTCTTGGCCATCATTTCGCAAGTGGGGATCTGCACATTGGCTTCGATCTCGGTTGCACCCCAGAAGCTTTCTAGTCCGAGATCCAACTCTCCAAGCAGGTTGTCGGCAGATTCGGGGATAGGCTCGGCGATGGTGTGGCGTCTGGCGGCTTCAGAAGCCCGTCGGCGAGCAGCGGCCTCGCGGGCCTCACGACGTTGCTCGGGAGTAAGTTCTCCACCTCGGGTGAAGCGCAAATCAGACGACTCCCACTGCGAATCCAGAGGCTTTCCAGCAGACTTCTCAAGCAGGAGAATCTTACGGCCAGGTTCCTTTCGGGTGACACGCCTATCGTTAGTCCAGTACTCGATAGACTCGGTTACAAAGACCTTCAGTTTGTGCACCTGAACCTTGGCCAAGGGAGTGAGCTTGAAAGCGATGGGAATCTTGCTGCCAATAGGGAAACTCTTTCCAGAGATGATGATGTCGTAGTGCAGCTGGTCCTCCCACTGTCGGCTGATGGAGATGGGCTCCGACATCTCGAGAGACAATTGGTCGGGGACTCGGACAATCGATAATTCTTTGGCGCCATGGAGATTGGGTTTAAAAGCACCAGCTCTATCGACAGTAGCTTGCAGCTCCCAGGTGACAGATCCATAAGGCAGTTTCGTGGTCTCGAGTTGGTGGTGATCGATAGGGAGTTCGAACGTGTAGTCGTAGATGCCGGGGTAAAACACCTTGTAGCCCTTGGCCTGGGTTTGAGATGCGATCGGACTCTCCTCCTTTTGGAAGCTGCGGGACTGAACGCTTTGAAGCGACAGGCGCTTCATTTCCTTTGCGGTAAAGTTGTCGCGGCGCGCGTTACCGTGGCTCGAGTTGGGGGATAGGCTAATGGCGCTGGCGCTGGCATTGGTGTTGGAACCACTCTCACTGCTCTTGAGTTGGTAAGTGCACTGGTTTCCATATTCGGTTTCCCACCCATTGTTCATTGCGTTGAAAAAAGTGAGGACCTGAGTGCGCAAGCTCTCCTCCTCATGCTCGTCCTGCTTGAGGGGAGGGATGCCTTCAGGCCAGTCGGTGCGGGCGCGACCAAGGAGCTTGAGCTGAACAGCCTTGATCTTGACGTTCTTGGTAATGCGCAGCTGAAGTTTACCGCGCAAAAGGGCGGTTCCGGTGTTGCTATCGCGGCGGCGACTGCTGTCGTGGTCGAAACCGGACAAGAAAATGTTTTGTTCGGCCAAGAGGATGGAGCATGACACACCAGAGCCGGATGCGACGGGCTTGGGAACTTCGGAGACGAAGGAAGTGACGGAAGATTTGTTTGAGCGAGCGACGATGTTATGGGGGTTGGCCATAGGAAAGCCACCCGGCATGGGCGGATTTACAAAACGGGCGGTGGCCATAACTGATTCAGAGTTGTTGCAGAGAATTGGCGTTGTGGAAGAGTTCGTTGTGGTCAAGGTTAAATCATGTGCCGGGGATTCGGGGCGCGTGTCGTCATAAGGAGGCGGGGCCCCAATCGCACTTTCCCCAGTTGTGTTGGCGGCAGAAGAGGCAGGTGGCCAAGTCGCGCGACCTAGAGAAACGGTGGGCGGGGTGACCTCGGAGTTCTGATGTGCCGCACAAGTAGCGTCTCGGTCCTGTGTGGCTGCAGCAGCCGACGATGAAGACGACGAGGAAGATGGGACAGATGACGACGAGGACTCCGAATTGCTCAGGTTGGTGCTGCTTGTGAAGGCACCCAGCAGCTTACCAATTACAGGGCGACGCGTTACAGCACCGTCGTCTCGACTTCGTCTAGGCGACTCGGCTCGTCGGCGGCTCCTAGCCTTGGATGCTCTCCGCTTTTCGTTGTACCGACTGTCGCCCGGCTGCAGCGACGGCGTCTGGCGTGGTAGCGTGTCTTGTAGCGGTGGGCTTGAAGGTTGACACTCTGCGCGCAGTTCTCTGGGAATATATCCCGAGGGGTAGCTGACGATGTGAATGGCTTGAGGGCGAGCTCTTCGTGGCCCAATTAGAGGAACTGGGAAACGTGCGGTAGCCAGCGACGTCGACTTTTTTCTTGTTAGGCGAGGTCGGTAATAGATGTTTGCGTGGGCGGTGATCCAGTTGGAGCGACGCTGTTTCTCGGTGGACTCTGTCATGGTGGTTAATTGAGTGGCTACGGCCAACGTCGACGCTCAGCCAGTGAGCCTTTTGTGGAATAGAAACACCAGTGTAAAATATATAGAACGGAGAGGAGGAGGAAGGGACAGAGGGATGGATATCAAGATGGGTATCAAGATGTGTGTATATATTGCAAGGTCAATGCAAGGGCTGATGATGCTGGACACCTCACGCGCAGGGAGGGTGTGCTTGGACTTATAACTCAAGCCAGGCGGGACTCTTGAACAATCGAGCGAGCTATATCTTCATTGTATTGAAGGGTGACCGCGCAGACGAGGATGAGGGTGTGTGAGGGGGGCGGGGAAGACAGACGGTGTGCAGTGTAGTACAGATGGGGCGGGGATTAGAGCACAGGACAAACAAAGCAGCAAGACTGGGGATCGTATGTGCGCTGGCACATGAGGGTGAGGATATCCAGGCAAGCCGCCAGAGCAGTGACCAGGACGGGGAGACCAAAGCGCCGACGCAATTGGCCAAACCGGGCCTGTCTGGGCAGCAATGACGAGGTACAGGGGTCTGGGGCAAGAGGCGGCCTAGATGGGCAACGTCTGTTGGCGGCGTTGAAGAGTGGGGATTTAGTGCGGGTGAGCAGGGGTTGCGCAAGGCGAGGGAGCTGAGCAAGGATTGAATGGGAGGAGTCCAGTGTTTTTCCTGGCTGTGGAGAATAATGATGCTTAATGTGGAGGAGCGAGAATGACGCGGAGTATTTGTGTCTTTTATTCTTTCTTTTTCTTCGCGTCTCTCCCGCGCGATCGACAAAATGCGGCGTGAGCGAGTTGCGAGCAATGCGGATGGGAAAGACGAAAAAAGCCACAAGTAGGAGTTGAAGTAAGGAATTAGACCGCAATCTGGCATTGACGCGAGTATATGGCCGAAACTGGTAGCACGAATGCCATCATCATAGACGGGGGGTGTGGGCCATGCTTGCGTCGAAGAAGGGTGTGCGTGCAGGGATGAGGAAAGGAAGTCCAAGACAATGAATAGAAAGCATTTGTAAAGCGACAAAATAAAAAATAAAAAGCACGTACCTTTTTGGGATCCGAAACAGGCTTTGATGGATCAATCGGCCAGGGCGTGCTTTGCAGCTTGCCTGGGCGGGAGTGTGGAGCACTCGGGTTGGCTGTATGGGCAAGCTTTGAGAAGCGTCCTTGGGCTCTGAATAGCAACGCAAGCTACAAGCGCTCGAGCCAGCTAGGGGACTATTCACCGACTTGGTGCAAAACCTGACAAGATGTGTGATCAGGTTAGGCGCCCAAGATGAGCTCCCAATTCAGCTTCAGGTCGAAAAGTCACTGGACCCGGCGGGTAAAGGAACGGTGACAAGCGGTGCTTAGTGGGCGGCAAAGGCGGCGGGTGAGAGCCAAAAAGTTTGGTGTTTTGCTTATTCCCAACTGGGAGGTCCGCAAAAAGAACGACGCTGGCGGAGTCTTGTCTCTGGCGAAGTGAGACTAAGAAGGAGAAAAAACCAAAAATAGTGAAAATCGTTTATTCCGGCAGGCCAAAGCCACAAAGCCAAAGCCAAAAAGAGTAGCCGGCTGATGTGTTTATTGCGGCGTTAAAGGTCGAAAGCGAGCGCACGGCCACTGCACACGAGATGAGATGCTGGGAGCGATGGACGACAATTGCTTTGCAGTGCTGGGCTGGGCTGAGATCTGAGACCGGCAAGGGCGACGACCAAGCGACGGCGGAATGGCGCGAAACCGGGGTTTGTTTTGGGATCGTGCCAGGGAAAACGTCTAGAAGCCCTCGAGTGGTGGACTGTGCTCTGGCTGAAAACAGGACTTGAGCCGGAGATAGAGTGCTGGGATATGGAATAGCAAGCACCCGAATCCTTACTTGTTGTGGCGGCTAAATTGCCAGGTTTATTGAGGGAAGGAAAAATCGGAGGAAGGGAGGAGGGAGATGGGATGATGTAGGTACGTGGTTAAGGAGTCGAGGGGAGGAGCATGGAGGAGCATGGAAGAGGCGAAGCAGGAACGATGGCAACTATGCTCGTGTTCATGCCTTTTCATCGTCATATGCCGATCAAGCATTCTGCCTGTCCACCTCTTCCCAGCATAGCGCCGCCCCGTTCAATGAACAGCTCATCAGCCAAGCACAAAAGGCCAGAAGACAACACGACACCACGGAGCTGGCAGCAAGGTGGGATACAGAGCGGCAACACGGCAGAGGGGGTTAGTTCTGCATCTGGGTTCAGCGGGCCCGGAGGTCGGTGGTGTCCATACCGTTCCATCCCGTTCTTACCGGCGCACTGGGTTCCCAAAGGTTGCTCGGTGTCGTTTCTTTTGCCATTGTATCAGCTGACGCGGCGTAGGCGGCGTCGGCACCTCCCCAACTGGGTGTCGCTCGTCTCGTCTGGGTGATCTGACCTCCTACGTAATGCATCGAGACTGTGACCTTGCTTTTTGCTGCTGCAGGGCTTGGCCGGTGTCGGTGCCGACGCCGACGCCGTACCGTTGTTGTGCTGGCTTGGCCATGATTGGCCTGCTGAGCGATATCATCTAGGTAGGCATGTACAGACTACGTACGGGCACACAAAAATCTAGGTTGCAACTCCCCGCGATTTCTTTTTCCATGTGTGCTTTTTCATGGGTGCGCGTATGTACAGAGGGATCAAGGTTTTTGCTCGTGCCGCCGATCCATTGTGGCGCCCATCTATGTACTATCTGCTGTGAACGCCCAGTTCCTTGGTCCCCGTAGTTCCCTGTCAATTGGACGTTCCAAGGAAGATCAGGGCTGCGGCTGAAGGTTGCAGTGACATGCAACCAGTCATGATGAATTGTGATTATGGGGGCAAGAGTGCCAACTGGTGCGCTCCATGATCTGCCGTGTGACTGGCTCGCTTGAGGGGGAAGAGGGAAAAAGGCTGTTCCCGAATGGATGAGGGGACGGTGTCGTAGCGAAGACTAACTTGATGGCGCCCTGTTCAACAGGTACAAGTGCAAGCCAGCCGCCGACTACTCCGCAGTGGCGGTTTGAAATGACCGGTTCCGTATTCACGGTGTTGTTTTTGCGTGTTGTTTGCATCAAGCAGGTTGGCGGCTAACGGAACCGATCCTCACTGGTAACATTTGCCGGTGAGGTCCCGGGAGGATGCCTGCGAACAGAATTCAGATCGAGAGATCGGTTCAGTAGCGGTGCATCATAGTACAGTATGCCCAATGCTGTGCCGCCGCTCCGATGGCACGCTGCCCAACCAAAACAAACATTAACGAAAACTAATATTGAGTTGACGAGCCTCAAGGCTGAGCCGCGCTGCAGGGGTCATCATGCACCCATGAGCCAATGGCCCGGTTGTCTCGCCGCCTTGCAGCACGCAGCACGCTGTCTTGGGTCACATTGTCTGAGCAACCCCGAGACATCCGCGTACTAATCCCGTTCCTATCAATTGCAACCAGACATCCGACCCATTTGATGCGCGCCTCTCTACTCTGGACGGGCCGTTTGGTGCTGCCCATCGGAGCGACATCCAACACCAGGCATTCCGGCGGGAGGGGATCGAAATGCCGGGGAGACGCACAATGGGAGCAGTGTATCGGGCCCCCCAGCAAACGACGATGCGTCTCTCTTACGCTCTTGCGACTGGCTAGCCTCCTCATTTGACCCAACGCGCCATACGGGGATATGCTAGAGTAGGCGTCTATCTGTTGCTGGGGTTGCCTCCAAGACGGCAAGCAGGATTCCCATGTTTCAGAGTCGTCCGCCTGGTTACTTGTTGCTATATCAAATTTCCCCGTCATGAGAGCTCCAGGGACCCCTGAAGGGTTTGGTGGGGGCATGGTGAAGCATTGGCGCTGGCGCATTTATCAACCAAAAATAAAAAGAAAGATCACACAAAGTGGATACGCCACTAGAACCTTTTTGCATCGTGAATGCGAAAGAACAGGACTGGAGCCGCCTGGCCTTGTCATATCCAAGGTCGAATTGAAGGACCCTGACATGGTCATCGTCATGATCCACTCGATCCAGGTATGATGATGGTGCTCTATACCCAGTATAATGAGCTGCGAATGAATGCCAACTCATTCGCCTGTCGATCCATAACGTTTGTTTTCCTTGTCCTTGGATCTTGTCAATGGCTGACAGGCATCGCCTCGTCCGTCAAAGTCAACAAAAAACACTCCACCATGATCGTTTCCCGGCACCCACGCAATGTTTTCTCACGCCCGCGGGCATCTACCTTGTCAAATCGATAATCGCTAGCAGATCTCGTCCTGTGACTAGCACATTGATTACGCGACAAGGTCAGTGCGCGCACATTCTCATGCGAGCGATCAAGGAAGCACAATGCCTCCCGCAGAGATTTCCCAGCCAACTAGGAGAAACGTTGCGCCAGTGCGCGCTCAATGCCCTGGTATGGGTTGGTTATAATCTCGATCCAAAAGGAAGCCCGTAGAGAAGCCTTCTCGTTTTGGCTACAGACACATGGACTCAGTGTTTCGGTGATGACCGTGATTATCCATGGACCGCCGCGCGACGGTCTAGACCAGGGGTCCCCTAGCCGCTTTAAGGGTCCCTCCCCCCCAACTCAGGGTGCTGACGCCAGTGAGGTCATTCTTGCAGTTGGATTATGAGACGGCTTTTTTCTTCGAGAACATTTTCTAACTAGTAGCGCCCAGGCGACCATTGGCGGTCGCCAATCTCATTTGCACTTGAGAAAACAGGGCTTGGGCAATCGTCCCATTGTAAAATGAGGGCCCTTAGATGCTAACGGCAGGCCATTGGCTCCCGAGATGAACATCTCCCGTGAGGATCCCCTGTGTAGGACCGAGGAATGAAACAGCGACCAATCCCTCCACATCGAAATCGAGCATTGAAGTTGGATTTGCATCTTCAGCCATCTTCACCGTTGATTAAGCTAAAGCTAAGGTCAATCATTCCCCAGTCTCATGAGTCAAGTAACGTTTCCATGTCTCCGAAGCATCAATCTTCGACGTTGGAGTGGATCTCACGTTACTGAGTCACAAAGATTAAGAACTGGGCCCTGGAATTCCACCATGATGTAGCCCGCCGAGTTGTTGTCAGAGGGCGCGCCAAGAGCGCAATGAGCCGTGGAATGGTACGGGGTGCACGACATCCCCAGTGGTGAGCTGTAAACGGCCAGTGGCCCTGAAAATCCTGTGGCAAAGAGGCGTGCCGGAAGATGCGTGCGCGTATGGGATCGCCGTGAATGACCCTCCAGCGACAATTCCCTCTTTTCTGTGTGGCCGTGGACGTGCCGACGTCGGCCCGCCTCGGCGTCGAGTTGCATGTCAGGTCATACCAGAGGGCGAGGCAAAGAGGCTACGGTAGCCACGATGTTACGCTCCCGTCGAGAGAAGCAATCCGAAAAAATCCTTTGCCATCATCTGATCTATCCGAATTGCCGACGTAGATCCTCAGAGGGGAGGGGCATAGGTCGGTATTGCTCGCTCCTATCACCGCCCGTCCGCTGGCCATCTTGCCCCGTTTTCCGGGGTCCCACCCCCCCGGCCCGGGAGATTTCTCGCCGGGTGGGTGCCGAGCGAGCCATTTGTCCACAAACAAACGAGTGGTATTTTTTCTGCTTTTTTTTTTTCTTTTTTTTTCTTCCTTTTTTTCTCTCTTTTTGGTAGGTGTGGAGGATTCATTAGCTCAGTAATCAAGACAAAGATCCGCAGTCTGCCTCGTTATTTTTTCCATTGGCTGCAACAGCAATGGTGAGGCTGTTGCGGGAAGCGCCTCTGGCGCTCACCGTACTTTGGTCGTATGGTGAGGTAAAAGCGAATGGGCCCACGCCGGCACATGCTAGTGGATGCTTTTTGGCAGCCATTTGTTGTTGCCCAAAGAGCCCGCCAGCCTCACAATGGGCACATAGCTGACAAAGCTTGTCCCAGGCGGCTTCCGATTGGTTGCCCCAAGAGGGTCATTGCTCATAGCACTGGTCGGGGCTTTGGTTTTTGGTGCTTCGCAGTAAAGGAGGCTGGCTGAGCTAATTGGGAACCTCGGGTTACCATATACGTGAGGTATATCGGCATGGGCCAGGACAAGGACAGTGTCCTAGGTTCTTGGGGCGCAATGGCCAATGTCTCAGTGCCACATTCCACGATTCTCCATCTTTCCAGCCATGTTCTCGGTGGTCCTGTAACAATGGATTGCCAATGCCAAAAGCTGCATTCGGGGATACTGTATCTAGATTTTTCAAGTCGTGATGTTTGCCAATTAGAGCTTCGTGTTCTTGCATGTGGAATGAATAAACAACTTCCCCCCAACGGCAATGGAGGAGAGATATTATTGCAGTTGCAACTCGAACACGTGTCGATCCAATGGTCAATGCGATGGTTGTCTCGCAGACCACGCAAATATGCATACTGTTACAGTTTGAACTAGGAGGCTGTCGGGGGTTGGCTGCAGGCGGCCTGTGTGTAGTGTCTGTGTTAGACAAGTTACATATCTAAAAGAAGGAATCCGAAGGCCTGGTTGACTAAGACATCGCGAATTTTTAGGGCTTCTATGGGGAGTTTGCGAAGTAAAAGCATCATGACGTCTGGGACATTGCAGTCATTCCATACTAAAGGCTGCAACTCGCAGAACGGACTTGGCGACGATTTTTAGTTTGCCATATCAAGTTGGCAAGTATCGAATTATGCATTTCAAATAAACGACAAAACCCAGGGGCCCCTGATATCTCGTTGCTGCCTGTAAGTGGTGGAATTTCCACAGGGGCCAGCGCCTGCACTCTTGAGTCGATTGACCGCGCTCCTCAACCACATACGACCATAGCTCTTGGAAAATACCGGATCCCGTCAAGTTCCTCTAGAGTGCTTTAAAGCTTCCAGTTATGGAAGGTTGAGCTTCCGTGGTCGGAGATTTTAACCTCCATAAGTGGAGGCACTTGTATTTACTTTGTCACGGGGCATTTTACCTTATGCAATCGGACCTTTAATATACAAGTGTGTGTCACAGCCCGAGGTTTAACGTAATGTCACAGGCTGAGGCCTGGTAGAGGATTATGGCTGTGCCGTATCCATCAAGGTTCTAGATGATTGGACTTTTCATCTGTCAAACTCTTGCTTCTCCGACTGCAAGGGCCCAACAGGGTAGCAGCACCTAACTATATAGCTAGAAGGTCTGCCCCTCTGGTTGCCTTCCCTTCCTTTTCTCTTTAGTATTAGATAAAATCTAATCAGAGCACCCTTACTGTTGAACAAACCAAGGGCCAGCCCTTCACACATAATACTCTCGATATATCCTTCTTAGGACCACAGCTCTCTCCGCAACATGTCAAAAGAAGCATACTCATTTGGATATTCCTTAAGAACCTTGCCAACATACTCATGCCAGTCGTCCTTCCAAGCACCACAAGCAAACATAGCTAAGACATACTCCCAATACTCAGGATACCATCCTGCTGTTTCCCAATATATCAGCACTGCAGTTCCCTTTGATGTAAAAATAATATTTTTTGGTTGCAAGTCTCCATGGGTAAATACTGGCTTGTGATTCTGAAGAACAAGTGGAAGAATCCGACGATAACATAGTGCCTTTTGCTGCAGGCCACTGTTGTAAAGGTACTTCTCAGCCAAAGCAGTGTTAAGTTGTGACGCGGAATCGAAAGGTCCACTAATCAGCCCATCCTCAACCTCATCACCTGGTGCAGTCCAGAACATGGACTCTTCGAATGGCTTCTTTCCGATGCATCCAAAAAATCCTGATGAGGGAAGTTGCCGCAAAGCATTAAAGAAACCCCGAAGATTATCTGATACTTTGCCTTTTTCTGTTAGACTTAACCGTCCCCAAATATTATCTAGCCTATCGCCAATAACATTTTGCATGACGATATAAGAAACTTTTCGGCCGTCTACATTGCTCCTTGAATAAAGAGCAAATACCTTTGGTACCACAGTAGGGTCCGTTTTCCGGGTATAGATCATATTCAGTCCTTCTATAAGACTGGCAACTGGACTTCTTCCATACAATTAGGCGGCAGTCTTGAACTTCTCTTTGTAAATCGCTGTCATCCACTACCACCAATCTTACCAATGCCGGAACTTTGTAAATACCTCAATTATATCCTTTTAATTCTTTGCCCATTCTTATTGGAGTTATCTGATCAGTTGATTAACTAACTCCATTTATTTACCTGATCGTCAATTCGCCTTGCCAACCCAAGTTATTTTTACACCTACGGAGACCCCTACAGGGTAGCTGCTTGGGTGTCGGTTCAGCCCTTTCCTACCGCCAAACCATAGGCTCAACTAGGCAGTAGACCTAGGAACACCTGTATAGTATAACTGTTTTTTTGGATATAACTAGTGGCATTATAAATATATCCCTATGCTATATAACTAATTTTACTTTTCTAGGTAAAATAATCTTATAAAAACTTAAATAGAACACTTAATAAATCCAGTTCCAAAGATTGTTTATTAGTGTTCATTTATGCGTTTGAGGAAACTCCAAACACCAGAAAGTGTTGTCATTGAGATCATTTAATGGCTCACTTCACTGACACAATAAGGACCTGTCGGGCGGACAAATTTTGGGAGATCAGGAGACCGTCGCAATCAATGCTTGCATATTGCAAAAAGATAACAAGTCAAACAACCAATCGGCGGTTCTGGAAAACGGCACGCACCTGGATCGGATCTGAAGTCACGCTTGTATGCCGGCATGAATTTATTCCCGTTTAAGAGAAAGCTTGCAATCCCTGCAGCTGCTATGCTACCCTGGCCTCACCTTTGCCAAATTTTGTACTCCTTGAGGCGTTCAACGTCGGTTAGATACGCTTCCTGCGATTTGACTAGAATAGGGCGTGCGGGGACGTCCGGTCTACGGCCGATGACACTCATCCACAATCGAGGCTAGACTCAAACCCTCACAGACCAATCCTCGGAATTGTGACTAGATTATCTAAACTATTGACATGTGGTAGGAAAAAAAAAAAGAGTTATACTCCGATGCGGAGCTGACCCACATCGGGAGTAACCTATATCACGGTGAAGGATGCGAGGACGATGGATCTTTACGTGAGGGGGAGCAACTCGGAACCTGCTTTCACAAAATTCTCTTGAAGCAAGCGGCGAGGAGAGAAGTCGACAGTTGACATGGGATCCCCCGAAGAGACTCTCCAGATTGGCGAGCCGCCGGTTAATGTTCCGTTGTCTACCTCGGGATCGGACTCCGAATCCGACGCTCAATCTGACAATGGCCAACCCCGCGATACGGAACAGGCATCCGCATCAAATTTGAATGATCTCGAGTCGAATTGGAGAGGATGGGTGTGCGTGTTGGGGTCGTTTTTGTTTTTGGTGCCATCTTTTGGTAAGTCATTACTTTACTCGACCGCTAGACCTGCATTGACTGAGTGAGTGTACAGGCTTTATGAATAGTCTGGGAACCGTCCAAACATATCTATCTCTCAATCAGCTCAGGGATTACTCAACTGGAGACATCGGCTGGATCAGCGGTGTCTACCTGTTTTTGTCTCTTCTCCTCAATGTTTTTGTTGGACCGGTATTTGATGCTCGCGGCCCCAAGATTCTTGGTCCGGCTGGCGTCGTCGGCGTCATTGCCATGTTTTTCTTAATGGCAGAATGCTCAACCTATGTGCAGTTTATGCTTTGCCTTGGTGTATTTGGTTCAATTGGATCTGCAATGACCATGGTTGTGGCTGTTTCCGTCGTGGGCAAGCTCTTTGTTCGCCACCGAGGCCTTGCAATGGGCATTGCGTTAACTGGAGGGTCGCTCGGCGCCGTAATTTTCCCGCTGATGCTGCGCTCTACATTTACAAGTTTAGGATGGAAGTGGTCCTTGAGGATCATGGGATTTATTGCAACAGGCCTCATGGTTCCTGGCATGTTCTGCTTTTTGCCGTATCTGCGACATCGGCCGTCTGACAATGGGCAAAAGCTCAAAGGCTCCGTGCTAAACCTGGGAGCTTTTCGAAACCCGGCCTTTGATTTTGTCTCTGCGGGCATGTTTTGTTTGGAATTTACCATTTTCGCACTTGGTGCCCTCTTGCCAACCCTTGCAACTGGAGCCGGATTCTCCCCGGAGGACGGCTTCGTCTTGATCGCCATCATCGGCGCCGCATCGTGTGTCGGGCGAATCATCCCCGGTCTCATAGGCGACAGGATTGGCCACTTCAATGTCATTTTAATTATGGCGGCTATAACCATTGTCTTTATGGGCACCATGTTTGTTCCTTTTGGTTCCACGTCGGCTGAGATTCTGTACGCCTTTTCCGCTTTGTGGGGCTTTGGATCTGGATCTTTCCTGTCAATCACCCCAGGTGAGTTATAAAGTATTGCCCAACTATGAATGGGGAATCTAATTTGCCTTAGTTTGTTTGGGCAAGACATGCGAAGCAAAGGAATACGGAACATACTACGGTAGGGTTGGAATCCGCTTGTGCACATATCCTGTTGACACCCCCCTAGGAACCATGAACCTCGTTGTCGCCTTCTCGCTACTTATTTCCCTTCCGCTGAGTGGTATGATGCTTGATAGCATGGGCGCACAGGCATTGGCTGGGCTCTACATTGCCGTAATTTTTCTCGCAGGAGTGTGCTTCTTTGCAGCACGCGCACTCCTTGTCGGAGAATGGTTATCTCTGAGAAGTAAGATCTGAATTAGGTGAAATAGTTCTTCATCATTCATTGGGAGTTTTTCTGAATGACTAATGCTAATTGGGGGAATCCGGAAATTACTTGCTGGGTTAGGGACAGCACGGCACCATCTTTTATCATGATACAAAAGTTAACAAAGAGGAATTTGAAGCAGCATGCCATATAATTTCATTATATAACTGAGATGTTACGGCGATATTTCAGGACTAATTTGTATGATTTATATGAATGGTGGATCAAGTAATTGTGATGCCGATAGCGACGAATTTGGAACATGATTGTGCACATTAATCCTCTTGGGGGTGTATTAAATCCATTGCAGAAATCCTTCTTTTTGGGGGGAATCAAAGGATCTATGTGAAATATTGACAAAAACATGCATAAATCTCTAAATATATACTGTTTGGCACAGCCAACATTTAAGTCTTTGGCCTTCAAGGGGCCATACATCAAGTTGGCCAAAGGGAAAGTGGCATATTTCTCTCTGAGAAAACATTACGAAACTGTAGCAGTAAGGAAGCGCCATGATCGCCCACAGAGTATCCACACCGCTGACTGTTTGGTTGCACACCTCATTTTCTGACGCCGCCCACATCGCGGGGATTGGGTGGAGGTTGGTCGGCTTCGTCCCTCCTTTCCCACATTGCTAGATCCCGCCACTCCCCACGCTGTCGCGATGTTGAACTGCAAGGGCCATTTTGGTCGTTGCAAAACCACATTCAAACCCACAGCGACCAAATACAAAACTGAAATAAAGAACAATGTCCTTGCCTACCGCCCGCTTGGAAAACCTCCGCGCACGGCCGCGCCCAATGCGGTGAAGCGAATCGCCAACGATGCAGTCTTCACGTCCAATGATCCGCACGCTGCGACATTTCTTCGTTTCCCCCCCGAAATTCGGATCGAGATCTACAGGTTGCTATTAGTGTCTGAAATAGGCTTCATTCAATATAAAATATGTGCTACAACCCGGAGGCTCACCCTTGAAACCCTGACAATTACACACTATCCATGGACGCGACATGGGATTTTCCCAGCAATTTTGGAGTGTTGTCGAGCCATATACACCGAAGGGACGCGAGTACTGTATGGGGAAAATAATTTCATGCTGTCATGCATCCCCAATCATGTCGTGCACTCGTGGCCTATGGGGAAGCTGCCACTTCAATGCCTGACTCATCTGACAACGTTTCAAGATGTATTCAACGACCACCATCCATATAGTTTGGCCACGTTGTTGGAAAATCTCACGTACATCCGGATACGGTTTCTGGACCAGATGAATGATAGCTGGTCGCCTTTCATCAAAGAGCATGGCAGTGCTTTTATGAGGATTCCGAATATCACCCTCGAGCTGTATTTTCGATGGGGTGAATTGATTTCAGTATTTGAAAACTCACCCGCCGTGGATCGGGACGAAACTAGGGAACGTCCTGAGGCTATTAGTCGTGCCTTGGAGGTATATCAACCCGCGATCCAACCTTTTATCGGCGATAGAAATCTCAATGCGGAACTTTACGATAAAAGTACGGCGTGTCTTCCATATTGGATACTATATTTGTTTATAACATAGTTTTGAAAAATGTCGGGTTCGAGCTGAAATTTTGATCATGTTCTTGGACTGGGCGACCAGACGAAACCGCCTCATTGTTCACAGTGCGTGTTCTGCATCAACACCGTCTTTGAAGTTGAGAATTTGAGTTAATGAATCAAGTCCTCTAGTTTTACATGGAATGATATTCGCATTCATCGATAGATACAAATGAAACTGATCAATACAAAGTTTGAACTATTGGAAGAAGAAATCGAGAAGGACCACCTGAGTGTATCAGGATGGGAGCAGTGAAGTATGATGATACACATTAGAAATCCCATAAAAATGGATGCGTGTGCGATTGGTTATTTATCTAGAAGAGAAAAAAAAAAGAGTCTATTTTGTATCGTCCAATGTAATGTCAACAGATGTGGGTAAATGTGTTCGTCGCTTCGTAGAGTCCAAGCCCGGATTTTTACAGCTCCCCTGCCTCTCCTGTTTTCTCCTGGTCTTGTTTCCGGATACGAAAGCTCTCCAGTATGGCTTTTTTGGTTATGGGCTTGGTGATGGGAATCTTGCAATCTCCGATGGCCTCGCTTGTGACCTCCTCCAGCGATGCCCATACAAAAGCCTGGTGCTCATTGGGGTCTAGCTGCACGTCGTACCCTTCCACCTCGACCTCGAAGGAGAACTTGCAATAGAAGCGCTTGCCAGTGCGGTTTGTGAAGACGGCACCCGGCTTGCCGTTGAAGCCATCGGGAATGACGTGTTTGATGCGTCGGGCGACCAACCCTGCCTCCTCGTAGAGCTCACGCGCGCAGCCGTAGAGCACGCTGGGGTCTTCATCGTCAACAGCGCCGCCAGGGATCTCCCAGAGATCGGGCATACTGTCGTGTGACGCGCGCTGGACGAGCAGGACGCGATTTTGGTCGTCAAAGACGAGGGCGCCCGAGGCCAGGCCGTCCCAGGTTTTTTCCTTGTCTTTGATCCACTGCGGCCCTGGAATGTTCCATTCGGAAACGGAGTCGTCGAATGTGAAATTGAACTCGGGAAGAGTCTTGTTGTCTCGTCGTGCTTCTGCCATTTTGCGCGTTCTTGTTTTGTGAAACTTTCGGTTCGGAATGTTGAGGGAATATTCAGGGCCGCCATGGCCTATAATCTAGCAGTGTGGTTTGCTGCCTAGAGTCAGAATCGGGGCTTAGTTGCACCACCTCATTCCATCGCAACCGGCTGGATGCCACAAGCAGAGAGCCCATGGCCACACAAGGCATAATGTTTATTGTAACGAGGACTCGACGGTGAATTTTTGACATGTGTAACATTTGCCTGCACGGCGGAAATAAAACATGACACAAGACATGGTCTTTTGGCCGCGAATAACCCTCACCCACCTGTGCGAATTCTACGGTGCTGGTGCCTGAAAGACAATGGATGATTTAGCCTGGCATCACGACTTTGTGCCTTTCAACCACAGGTTGCTCTGGACGTGGTGGGCAATTGGGCACAATTGTGCACCATGCTACCTTGAACGCATTGGCACTGCGAGCGGGGCTGCCTTTGCTTGACGAAAAGGGCGTGGCACTTTTGCAATTAATATGCTGTACAAGAATGTGAACACGACTCTAAAAAGAAGTATATGATGTGTTGTTGCATTGACCTCTCTTGCAGTAAGTGTCTACACAACATCGTTGGGGTCTCGCAACGATTTAACAATCCTCGACTGCGTGATATGTGATTTCAAATCTACGGCCTTCATAAACCAAGTCATTTTTACCCTTGGACGGAAGAATCAGAATCCCGTATAAAACCGAGCGACATTTGGGTGTTGCGAAATCTCAATAAGTGATAGTTACGACTGGGCGCTGGGCTCAAGGGAATACATTTGGTCCGTTGAAGTCTCAGGGCAGGCAAAAGTTTTGTATTTGAGAGTCGGAAATGTTCGTAATACCCTATAACTGAAACTCGAATCATTGCGTAATACTAAATTTGTTTTTAATACAGAGTAGTTTCGCAAAACTTCCCGTTTGATCGTTGGGGTACTCGGGCGGCTGCTCGAAAACGGGTGGGTCAGTCGGAATGTGAGCTGGGGCATGGGGAGTGAAGTTTTCAGGGATTCTAAGAAGCCCCTTTTGAGCAATATTCTCCCTAACCCAAGCTCGATGCTCCGGAAGCGATGTGGCGGGGTTATTGCGCGTCTTCGAGGGTGGAACCACCAGCGTCTCAGCATCTGCAACCCGCAGGGCGTCGGCGCATGCTCTGGTGATGGCAAGCCATTCCTCATCATAATATAAATGGAACTTCCCAAGTTCATTCATAGCCATGAATGGCGAGTCATTGGCACAAGAGTGGACAGGAAGCTCGAGTTCTTGTACCTCCATGTAAAGGTGAGGGCTGGTCCCTGCCTTGTGCAGCGCAAGGAACTCAGTCTTTGATTGACGCCCTATGTGACTCGATGACGAGGGTTCTGGTCGATATTTGGCTGGGGTCTTGAAAATAGGCAGCGAATTTCTCAGCGATTCTGGAGCGGGCAATGCCTTTATGGTTTCTTTGATTGAAGCTTTCTCTCCGTGCTCGACGGTCGCGGAGAACCTGGCGTGCATATGACCCGAAAACCAATATGAAGGCCGTATGTGATCCAAAATCTCGGCCGCAGGCTTGCTACCCAGATTATCAATCTTTGCACTCTCCAGAAAATGTGGCTTTTGAGCATATAGGGACTTGTGGTCGCCAAACAACTCGATCCAAGCAGGCCAGTCGTGGCTGAGCCCGATGTCAACCTGGGACCGAATTTGTAAGAGCCTCTGGACGTTGTAGTCGCGGACATGGTATATGGATCGAATATGCTCACGCTCGTAAGGCAACCGTTCCTCGTGAGGTTTGTGGTAGTCAGCTTGGCTAAAAATGCCCGAGACACCAGCGATGCGCCAGGGGCCGTAGCGGACGACGCCAGCGGCCCCAAGGTAGTAAATATTTGGAGCGAGCCATCCTCCATGATACAATTCGAACAAGTAATTTGATGCTTCGTGGTTGCCACCAATGACGAGGGTTAACACGGGCGCTTTTGCTTCACCGCTGTAGTACTTGTGAAAATCCCCCAGCTTGCGATATCTGCGAGGCACCGACATGCAGTTCAGATCCTTGTAGTTACGAACTGCCTAAATTTGCGTGAGTCGTGGGCTTCTATCTAGCTTGCATTGTCACGAACCTGAAAGTCTCCGCAGATGATGAGAAAATCGAGGTCGGACACACCCCAGCCCTTGTCTGCGCATCGCATTTCTAGGGTCGCATATATTTCATCGAGCTCGCCATGTCCCTTTGCAGTTGTCAATATCCAATCACAAGGCCTGGGCCGCGGTCACTTACGCAGCCGACAACAGCAACCTTTGGCTGTCGGACTGGGCGGGGCGTTGAGGGCTCCTGAGTCGCCATTTTTGTGATTGAACCTTGGGTTAACAACTGTAAAAAGGCGAAGTGGAATTTGTGTCGATTAAAACTTGCCGTCTACTTCATCAATCTGCCTTGACATCGATCTAAACTGGAGGCTTTGAGTCATCGAATTAGGCTGAAGCGCCACCCACCAGTAAGCTGAAGTCTTTCACTAGAATTGTAAATTGGTGAGTCACATGGAGACGCTGTGTATATGATGCCTCTAAAAATTACGAGTAAAAAAACAACCCATCCCCCTCCAAAAAAGAGCGAAATAGCTAGTCAATGAACGAAAGCAATATTTGGCAACTTTCGATTTCTGATTGAGCATACCCTTCTAGTCGCACCAACGTGAGGCTAGCCACTGCAACACCTATTGTATTTGATCCTCCTAGTGCCATATACCACGTCATGAATTTTTTCCATAACCGCTCCCTTCCTAATTAAAATGAGCCAAAGTCGTCCCCGTGCAAATCATCAGATTCTGACTCATACGACATGGGTCGAAACGGGCCGAGGTCTGAGCCACCACCCCAAGCGTTGTCCCAAGTGTCGTCCCAGGTTCCGTCCGGAACACCTTCTAAACCATAGTTATTGGAAATGGTAAGCTTAATACTGTCTGGATGGTGGAACAACTGTTCGGTGAGAACGTTTGACTCGGCGAAAACGAAAGCGTCGGGAAAATAATGTTGTAGTTTGACGATCCGGGTTTCCGAGTGAACGGTTAACTCGAAGCCTTGCCGCTGCGCTACTTGAGCCCACGCGTCCATAATTTCAGGAGAAAGAAAGTATTTCCAGGTACTCATCCAGGTGATGGTTGCTGACCGATCCTCGACGTGATATCGAAAGACGGCAGCATTGCTGGACTTGAAGTTCCAGAGCTCCATGATTTTGAGCTGCGGCATGAGTGCAGCAGCTCGGCTAGCTTCCTGAAGCAGCTGCTCCACTACGTCGTCTTGGATAATTATGTATCCAAAAATTTCAGATGTCAGACTAACTAGGGTCAAGTTAGTCCATGGTCGCTGCTTTGGAGTTTGAAGCATCAAGGCCTCGCGGAAAAAATCGGCTGCTTCGATCAAGTTGCAAACGACTAGCTCCTCCAAATCGAAACTTTGACTTGCAAAGGTTTTGCCGATGCACTGGAACCCAAATAGTGGTGGGCGGGCCACCCAGTCCTCGGCATGGCGGTGCTCAAAGAAGACCACGCGTTTGACGGAAGGAGGCCACAACGGGGGGTAGAATGATGTTGCTGCTGCTGCTGAATTAGATTGGGTCCATGTCGTGTGGATATAGTTTCTGCTTCGACTTACCTAAATTGACTGAACGAAGATCACCGGCAAAGCCAGCGACGGTTTCAATTTGGATCCGCTCTAGGTTCGGCAGACTTTTGAGGATATTGTACAGGGTTTGGCGATAGAGGTTGCGGTTGCCAATCCGTGGGATCTCAAGTTCGGTTACGAGGTTTGACCAAGGTAGTTCAGACAAACTGGCTAGTCTTATACGAGAGACTGCGGTACAAGGCTTGAAGTCGACATTGAGGTCACCAAGCGTTATCCCTAGTGCCAGCGGCTGATCAGTGGGAAACCCAAGTTCCAGGCAAAGGCCCCCTGCACGGCTCTGCGATATGGCACCGTCCTCCTAGGACTGTAGAATACCAAACACGCAAGTTATGAATTTGGCAAACGTTTCTCTTGTCAGATACTCGCTCTGAGTTCGATGCGGGTAGAGTTTGAGTCGCTTGAGGGAGACCTGGCGTAGGAGATTGTTGTTGAAACATTTCTGGAACTTGCCAAGGCCGAGGCAGTCGAGTAACACGGTACTAAAAACCTCTTGCTCGACCCAGACCTGCCATTCCTTGCAAACGGTTGCGTAGGAAGCAGCTTTCCCAGTCTCGGAGGATATGAGATATTTGACAATGGGTTCCCTGAGCTCAGGAGGTAGACGGTTCCACGGCATCTTAGCGATTTTGGGACTATCCGGTAAATTGGTGGTAGAGTAGTTTATAATAGAGTGGTTAGAGGTGAGAGTTGTCCAAGTAAAATGAGGCGCTCGGGGAGCCCTTTATAGTTGGGTCACCATCAAACCGAGTTGGAGCCAACGTTGCGCTGATTTTTATCATTGTATTGTGCTAATAAATACCAGGATGAATTTTCGTTTGGTGTATTGATGAATAGGCGACCGTTTGTCGTGGTCATTTGCAATGACCAGCAGCACACATTTCATTCGGTGTTTGGCAACTGAAAACATGCAGCCCAGCGCACAAAAGTAAAACAGGGAGGGACACGCCCGGTGAATGATGATGACATTTGCAACACACAACTATCTTCGTAGTGAAAAATGAAAGCCATGAGAAGATTAATGGTAGATGGGGCATCCTCAACGCCAAGGGGCGTCCTTTCGGCGCTGCTTGATGGTGCTCCATTGTATTCGCCAAATCGGCCATCACACGGGTCAAGAATCACGCAGGACAGTCCAAGTAAAATTTTAATTTATGAACGAATAAAATAAATCTCGCATTGCATTGTTTAATATTGGTATTATTCAGCTTATTCATTGTCTTAATGTCTCATCACAGCTTCACTGGTGTGATCTGGCATGATCTGGCATGCTGTGTTTTCTGCCACCTGCGTGGTCGGCTCCACCAATTGCTCCCTCGATATCCGCGAGCATGAAGCCATATTCCGGGCCAGTACAGCCCATGCGGCTCGCGAATGTATTCCAAGACTCTGAAGCGCGAAACTGGCGGCCTTCGGGCTTGACTTGCGCCGATCGTCGCGCTGACGCCGCCGAGACGTTAGCGTCAAAACACTAAACTATTTGCCAAAAAAGGGAAATTCTGTACCCTTTGGCTTACACGCCCGGGGGGGGGGGATCGTCCCCATCCATCCGAGATGCAACGCTGACATTTTGCCGTTTGGGTGCATTTTCGTTCTCCGAGATGTCGCATTGCAACAGTTTCCTCGGGGTGAATGCGGGAGCTTTTCGTCACGATGGTAACTAGAGATTTGTGACAGGGTGGATGCGAATCGCGAGGTATATAAAACGGCTCGTGGAATGCAAAATGTGCAACCTTTGGATCACCACTTTACCTAGCAAACGCAAACATCCTTACCTTGGACCATACTAAAAATAAAATAAAAACATCAACCACCATCATCACAGCCCTTTGTCTATAACAAAAGGTTGGCGCTTCGTCTTCCAGCTTCTTGCCAGTATCATTCAATTTCCAGGCTCAGCCATGCAAACTACTGCCTCGCCCCATTTGCACAAACAACGACAAACAGCCCTAGCAAGAATGACCAAACCATCTTTCCCTTTCACAGTCCGGGCAGTCATTCGGCCGGAACTGGCATCAAACGAGCTCATCGTGTCTTCCACGCCATTTCCTGAGCTCTCCGACGCAGACAAATATATCGTCAAAGCCAAGACAGCCTCGCCTTGCCTCAACGAGCTTACATGGGAAAGACACTTTCTCAGTCTCTTTGACCCCGACCGCTACCGAGTTCCCTGTACCGAATGCTCTGGAATCATTGTCGACGGCCCCGTGGATGGCACTTTTAAGCGCAGAGACGAGGTTTACTACCGTACGAGACCAGGTCTCACTGGCACTCTTCGCGAGTATACTATCGGGAAGACATCCCACATGGCCCCCAAACCCAAGTCACTTGACTGGAATGCCGCTGCTGCTACGCCTCTGAGTGCTCTAACTGCGTGGCAAGGCCTGTTCGAACACGGCCTGCTCGACAAAGCCGCCATCCACGGCGATGCGACCGCCAAGGCGAAGAACTCCAAGATTCGCGTGCTCGTCACCGGAGCCGGAGGAGCTGTTGGGAGCAGGTCAATCCAGTTGGCTACCGCGGCCGGGGCAGGGGCTATTATCGGTGTCGCTGGTCCGTCCAAGGCGGTCGATGTCCGCGGGTTCGGAGCAACAGACTTTGTCGACTACACCAAGCAGTCGATTGAGAACTGGGTCGCCGAGAACCCTGACTCGCGAAAGGCGGACCTGGTCCTCGACTGCGTCGGCGGCGCGACGACGCGAAGCTGCTGGGCGGCCATCAAGAACGGCGGGACGTTTCTAAGCATTGGGGGTCAGCCTGGCGCATCCAAGCCGGAAAGCGAAACCAAGGTGGCGGCCAAGGCAGAATGGTATCTTGTGGAGCCTCAGGGCACCGATTTGGCCGAGATTACGGACCTGATTGACTCTGGGAGGGTTAAGCCGCTCGTCGATTGTTTGTTTCCGTTTGAAAAGTTCGCCGAGGCCTTTGGCAGAGTCGAGGGTGGGAAATCCAAGGGCAAGGTTATCATTGCTGTGTCGGAATAGTGTGCCACGGAAAAAAGAGGCGTGTACAACAACGAATGTTTTCGTCCGAAAAGAAATAATCTAGTGTAAGAGCATTGTAGTAGAGTGTCAATAATAATGTGTTTCAGCTTGGTTTGGTTCATTGGAAGCGGCAGCACCTCATACAAAACTCTACAACTTTTAAGAATCGGTGTTGTGCGCCAACCACCACGATGCCATTCACTGAGCTGAGCAAAGCAAACCAGGCCCTCACGATCACCTTTTTGTTCAGATTCTCTAAACCTAAAAACACTAAGACGAAAGGTAGTACAGTAAATACAAAGGGTGACCAATTGTTTATACATTCAAGAATAGATCACGCAGCCTGAAATCTCAAAAGAAATGGCTGCTCACTAGAGCGCGGTACACCCCAATTTTGTTTAAGACAGTCCTCAGTCACCCGCATAATTCAGGAAATCATCAGAAGTTCTGAAACTGCCACATGCATGTCTGAGGGCATGAATTGCAAGCAGTTGATGGATTTGCCTCAGCCATGACTTCTTGAACGGGGCTGCCTGACTGCCTGTGAAGACAGTGTACTTTTGCACTCCGCGTTTCTCTCCAAGATGCCAGTCCGCGCAGGCGAAAAGGAAATTGTAACAGGTCAAAAAATGGCCGTCCCAACTTGACGTAGCTAGTTGATAACACCTGGTCCCTGCTTTTTGTCATACTTCGAGGATTCGTAAAACATTCGACGACATTAAATAACCAAACGCCAATCATACAAGCTTTGAGCACATAAAATCATCCGTGTCACTGTGATTCCCACGCTTTTTTTTTTTTTGGTTTTTGCAAGTGATGTTTGGACCGCGTATCACTTGACGTCAGGGTCAACTCCATGTTGCTGCTATGAGTCATTGTCCCATAGTAATGGCTGTGGATAGGAGTCGCGGCCCGAGGCCGCGCCCCATGCTGAGACAGAGAACAATCCCCGGTTTTCTCTGAACTAAAACACATTGTTTCTTGTGGACGGATTCCAATGTGGTTGTAGCACCCTATCACGGCGCTCCATATCGGTCAGCAGTTGAGAACGGATATTCATGTTTCATTCCGATACCAATCAGCTCCTGAGACGTCCCGCGTTTCACTCAGATGCAATGACTGATTTCTCCGCTCTCGCTCGCATGTGGTTCGCATGAGCTTCGAGACAACGAGCCTTCAAGCGAGTCACGGGCCAGACAGCTGCCTTGTCGAGCATGAACGCGGTAATACGTAAAAGCTTGGCAGCATATCCGTTGTGTCCGTCCATGTTGATGCTCGGTTCGATACCACCGTTGACAAACTCCATGCTCATCTTCATTTCCGCAGATCGCAACACCTCTTGAATCTTGTCCAATAGCTTGACATCCTCTTCCTCCAGGAGCATGATCGCCGGGACTTGAGTAAGGTCCACTTGATCCTGGCCAAGGATGCCTAGGTAACGACCCACGCGATCCTGGAGAGTCGCGATCCACTCGGCGAGCACTTGGGCGCAATCGAATGCACAGAGTGCCGATTGGAGGGGAAGCTCCTTGCTCGTAAAATCGGCAAATGTGACGCCAAATTTATCCGACATGGCAAGGGAGTCTGCGGCATAAAACGCCGCCTTGCGCAGGTGCTTTTCCCGTCGTGAGATTGATCGATTGGACATGCCTGCACCAGCAGTCGGGGGAAACATAGCCCCAGAGAGGTCCGTCGGAGAAGGCTGTGTACCGGGAGAATCCACAAAAACGGAGCTGTGCACAGAGGGTTCTGAGGTCTCGGTGCCGGTGGATTCTGAATTGGATCCCGGCGAGTGTTCCGCGTGCTGGATGATCTCATTTCCACGAGACAGCTCTTTGGCCATTCCATCCCAGTCTCGCTGCCAGAACTTTTCTTTTGAGCGAGACAAGTTCACAAAAAGACGTATGTATGCGAGATCCAAGAGAGGGATGGCATCAGCCGATAGTGGACCCATGCCGAATGGGTTTGGTCGTTCCAGGCTGTGCTGCGGGTTGCTCGCCCATGCCGCCTGCCACGCCTTAAGGGCAGGTTCGATGTGTCGGTGCATCTTCTCCGTCTCCTCGTTGGTCCAGACCTTGTTGTGGTGCCGTTGTCGGGTTTCCCAAATATAGTTATGGAGCGCATTAATAAGGATTAGACAACCAAAAGTGCTGGGTTTGAGGTCCGTTTTGGGGAGCTCTTTGCGATCAAGCGAGGAGTCAAATACCTGCTGGCCGTTGAGGGCAAGTTGCTGTCGCTCATTGGTGCGGAGGAGCTCTCCCAGAGCGTCGTGGAATGTGATGCGGTTGTGACCAGCAGCCTCAACACCTCCCCTGGACATGAAGGCTGTGCTAGACTCTGCGGAAAAAATGTCCTCGTCGCATGGCAGATCAAGGTAAATTTCCGAGTTTGTCAAGGCCGGAGTGTGATTGTAAGCTGAGACCAAAAGACTAGAGAGGATAAAAACGGCGTACAGTGTGCGCTTTCGCTCTTCCGAGGCCTTCCAGCGCAGCCACTCTGAGTGGTCAGACTCGGACTTGGTGTTCCAGTTTCCGTCATCTGTCATGTGAGTATCTTGTCGCTCAGTGGTATTGGCACGATCGGGTCGGAGCAAGTCGGCAGCTTGGGCCAGACTAACAAGGGCGGCACAGTGGGTCGAGGCGATATCACTGGCAGTCTTATCGCCGCAATTATGGCCATAGACAACGTTGAGGAGCATGGCCTGGACTAGCCAGACCGGGGTGTGGACGGCGCTTTCGCTGAAACGCAAGCTCTGGTCAGCGACAGGGGTGCTGCGACGGATATCCGCTTTTCGCACATCGGCTTTTCGCCGTTCCTCGAGGTAAAAGAAAATCATTTTCTTGGCCATCTCAAACAGGTCGCGGGACTGGGAATGCTCCATCTCGTAGAGCGCGCCTATAGCGGCCATGGAAAGAATCAGACAGCCACTACCGCCTACACCGGGCCGATTATTTGTGGGAGGCAAATCGAAAGACAAAGTGGGGATATGCAAGAAGGGAAGATGTGGGTGGAAATAAGCAATATAAGCACCAACGTATCGCTGGAGATCCTGTGTACTGGGCAAATTGGCGGCCTGGGGGGAGGTGGTGATACCGGCAGATTGGACGTGAGGCGCTAGAGGTGAGCCCTGAGAAGTAAAGGAGTATTTACGACCGCCAAAGGGCAGGCACTGGGACAGGGTGTTCACAATGGCACTTCGGGTGGCATCTGTGATGGTGGTTACGGGTGAGACCCCGTGGTTTCCACCTTGGAGGGACGAGGGGGTCTCCGGGCCAGCGTTGAAGCCAAGGGTATGGTTAATAGTCTGCGTGCCCAGCCCAGATACGACGGACGGGCTCAGCGAGCTCAGCGAAGGTGGGGGCGTGGAAAAGTAAGGGTCATTGATCTTTTGAGTAGCTGGCTGAGGTGATAACGGCGCCCCATTCAGGAGATCTGGAAAGACCGAACCATTGAGATCCATCGCAAACGGGTTCGGCATCTGTGGGGGTCCCATCACGGAGGGTTGCCACATGGTACTCGTCCCGGCCGGCGCGGGGTGATTTGACCCATCCAACATAACATCGCTAATCCCACTCTGGCTTGTAGTACTGATCGCCGACGGGCTCGACCCGTCCACCACATTTTCGTTCGTGTTAAAAGACATCTGATGCTCGAAACCAGTCAACCAGTCAAAATTATCGTCGAGCGTTTGGCTCGAAGTAACATCATTAATAGATTGCGCAAACGGCGAGGTCTGATCCAAGGCCATCGACTGCGGGGAATCATTGTAGTGAAGGGCATTGGGGTTGATGGTGGAACCCGGCCCGAAAAGAAGACCTTCGAAATCAAAGTCAGTGTTAAAAGCCATCGGCGGCGCAGTGCGAAGGCCACTGGTGAAATCGAGGTTGGCCATGGTACCCGTCTCCAGCTTGGGCAGGCCCTGCTGAACCCCTCGCTGACCCATAGCGGTCGACATGCCGCCGAAAATGTGCTCCAAGTTGTGAATGGGCAGCCCAGCGAGGCTGGGGTGCCGGCTGTGAGTGTGAGCAGTAGGCATTCCGCGCGCGGCGGAGGCGGCGGCGGCGGCCGTCATAAAGTGCAACGAATTGGCGTCTACATGACTGATGGTGTTGGCACGGGGCCTCACCGAATTGGCGGCAGCGTTATTGCCGTTGTTGGCGGTAGAAGGGGTGCCTGCGATGCTGTTCTTGCGAACGCGGCTGGTCGGGCCGGCGCCGCTGGCCGACTCGCGGCGGTTACGAGGGCGGGAGGACGGGGTCGAAGTCTGGTGCAGCTTTTGCTGGTGACGAAGCAGAAGGTCGCGGCGGGCGAAGCATCGTGCGCATTCGGGACACTCAAAGGGCTTTTCCTTGGTGTGGGATCGCTCGTGGCGCTTAAGGTGTTCCAATCGGGCAAAGGAGCGCTGGCAGGTGCCGCAGACGTGCGGTCTCGGCTTGTCCGTCTTAGGGGGAGGGAAATTGGCAGCGGGAGCCTTAGTAGTGTTCACGGTGATGGTGGACGCTGGCAGGGTCAGTATGCACTGTCGGGGTAGAATCGGCGGGCAGTGCGGGTCGGGCTTAGGAACATGAGGGGCAGTGCCGGCCATGGCAGGAGGGCTCACCAGAGTCGTCGGCGGTGGAGGGCGTGGTGCCGACGGCTGCGTTAGAAGTGGCGGTATTGGACATGATGATTGAGGAGCGAGAGACTCTGGCGCCAGAATCGTTAATGACCATGGCACAATTTTCAGAATCGCGCGGGAGGGCGTTTTGTAGCGGGTGCGAGTTCGTTGTTGCTGTGGTGGTCGTCGACGTCGCTGTCGTCGCGGGGTGGCAGAATGGGCGACGAAGGATGGTGGGGAGCGTGCTGTAGCAGCGGGCGGTGGTGCTGGCGAGGGCCCTGGGTGTGGTGGTGGTAGTGGGGTGGAAGGGGAGTGGGAGGGAAGGCAAGGAAAAGAGGGAATCAGGTTAAAAGAAAAAGGGCGTGTTCCGTGGCCGACAAGAGCATGCTCTTCGGTGCGCAGCAAAGCAGCAGGGAGAAGTGAAGCAATTCAAGTCGTCGTCGAGAACACGCCGGCGAAGCAAGCGGGAGCAGTTGCTTGGGAAGGCGAGGAAGAAAGGAAGGACGGCGCCGACGAGGAAGGATGGCAAAAAGACAGAATGGACAGTGCCGTGCACAGTGCGCCGCCGCCGGGGTCCAGGTGGGCTCAAGCGTCTGGTCCTGTACCCTGTCCTGCTGCTCTGCTGCCCTGCACTTCGGCCCTGCACTTGGCTCCCCTGTCGATGGCGCCGGCCATGGGCGTCAGAGGTAGAGGTACCTGGAACGTCGTATCCACCGAGGTACCTTAACTGAGGTGACGCTGGCAGCCAAACAAGCCCCCTGCCAGAGTATCTTGTTGGTCTTGCCGGTACGGAGTACGCCCTCCAGCGTCATACGGACGTCCTGGAGAGTACGGTACGGCGCCTCTCTCTCGCCCACCTCGCCCCATAGCTCCATCGTGTGGTACGTCTCGTGGTGCTCACTCTGGCGGGCTAGTGTCCAGGCCAGGCAGTGCTGGGGCCATTGAGTCGGCTGTCAGAGAGCTGGACAAGAGGGAGGGCGAAAGGGAGAAGGAGAGCGAAATGCCGTCCGTCAGAAAACGCGTCGGCCTACGAGTCCCCGCCGTGCCAGCCGGAGGATAAGATTCACGTCGCAGGGGCATTGTACTTGATGCGCAGTCGGGTGCTACTTGAGATTCCAAACCTACCTACTACACTCGTATATCCAGTCTCGACGCACTCCGTCCATACAAGTCAGAAACTACTGGAGGGTTGCTGCTGATGGAGGGTGGCAGGGGGAGCTCTCTGAGAGTGTTTGCGAACCGCGACCAGGGGGCCCTCTAGCCCCGGGGACCGAGGGACACATCCTCCGGAGACAGCTTACAGAGTCAAGTAACATCGAGCGGATTATTCCACACTTATCGAGTAATTCCAGACCACCCCAAAAGTGCTAATAGTCTGATAGTGCCAGGGAAGCGTTGGTTCGGTTACCTCGAGCCCTGCTGGTGAAATGAAATGACCGCCACGCAACCACCAGCTAAACTCGGCGCCTTGCGTCGTGGTGCTGCAACTACGCTGTGCGTTTCCTGTACAATGCACCAGTGACGCCTCCTTGCCTCAGGACCAGCAATGTGAATCAGAGAAATCCTGCAACTCGGATGTAATCACGGCAATGCCCTCCGACGCCGATCGGCTACAAGTCTGTTTCCTCAAACAACATGGTGCTATGCGATGCGCGACAGCAACAAGGCTACGGCCTGTTCGATCCTGCTGTAGACAATCTATCTCTTCCCCCGGCTCCGATGCGGCCTCCTCCCGCTTCCGGCGCCCAGGTCAGACGGACGCCGCGCAGGCTGTTTCCGGGACGGTCCAGGAGCTTGCTCGCCCAGAGGCTGCATCCTGGGCGCTTAATCTTGCTGGAACGCTGTGGACCAGAGTCTCGTACGCCAGAATGTAGGATTGGGCCAGCGGTTAGGTCCATGGCGGATGCAAAGCTCCCGATTTGGAATTGGCACAGAGGCAGAGGAAGCCAGAGTAAGGATCCAAACACCAGATGGCATCTAGTTCCCACACACCGATCTTGGCCCGACGCAGAGCCCAAGAGAGTCTGACAACTATAGGTTGTTTATTTCTTGTAACCTGATGACGTTTGGCACCGATAAGAAACCCGGTGCGGCTGTCGTGTTTGATATCAATAGCGATCCATCAAGCTTAAGCCGCAGAGCCATGGCGTGCGACTGAGGCAATTAATCATGCCAAGTAGGGCCCTGGGAGATGAAAGGCATGGAGGATCCCACCTGAGTCGGGAACTGGCATTGTGACGCCCTGCGATGAATCAAAGCCCAACAAACATGTTCGGAAAAGATTCTGCGGCGTCTTGTTGGCTGCCTTTTCCTGGTACCGTCTAGGAGGGCTCGATGACGCCCGCCAACAATCAAGAAGTCCAGGACGACAGTAACGCGGCACAGTACGCATTGTACAGTCTCGGGTAAGCCTCACACTCCCGGCTCGCCATTGAAACAAATCGATACTCGGCTCTGAGCATTGGATGCATGCTTCCAACTGCAACCCAAGCATTGTTAACGAAACAGCATCAGGTATTTCGGTGCAATCAGTCGATCAATTCGTCGCAGCGGATGCTGCGTGCAGGGGCCTGCTCAAGGCCGACGTCTGATTGCTCAAGCTGCCTGGCGGGTCTGGCCTCTTTTACCTTAGCGCCTGCACCAACTCGTGAGTCAGGGCCTCACAATGTGCGAGCGACATCGTCGTCCACGGTGCGATGGACTTTAGTGCCATGCGAAGCATTGGGTTGCGCTGCGCTGCGTTCCTCCGCGTCGAGTTGCCTGGCTAGAATGAAGCCAGAGCGAGCTGCATCGCGGCAACTGTCGTCCCTGCATCAGCATCATTGCGCCCGTCCCCGGTCATCCAACAATGAGAAATGAGGGACAATTCGACATGCTCCCATAGGACGCAGTCTCTAACTTCTAACCGTCGCATCCAGCAAGACATCGACCCCCCGTGGCGGCCGAGCTGTGTGGATGGGTAAGCCCCGACCCTCGCACAGCACGCCGCTGCAGACTGCAGTTCCTGACGTACATACTGGAGGGAGATGGTCCAAGACGCTGTGCTGCACGCTAATTATGGATGTCCTGTCCCACTTTCACTGTGAATCTCGGTTGACGCCGCACCTATACATTGGTCAAGTCGACAGCCGTGTGTGCGCGCACAACCACACAAATGCCAACTGGAGCCTCACTTGGATTCGTGCCATCGGTCCGGGCACAGCCCAATGGCAGGAGGAGCTACCTTGCGGCGGACCTCTAGACACAGTAGATCCTCTCCGGCTGGACAGTGCCCCTTCAGTGTACGGGGCATTACCTCGTCCCGGGGGCCGCTATATGTGTTTCAAAAGCCGCACCAGGTTGGCCATTCCTTGACAAGCTCTCTATTAATAATACCAAGAGCCACGCTTCCCAGCTGGACGCTCTGGATACGATGCCCCATTGGTGATGTCGGGCATAGGGCCGTGCACTCGGCCCAGGTCTCCACTGTCCCATGCCTGTACGTGCCTCATTAGGGCATTGGGCCGCGGGCAGACTGCGTCACACACACTCACTCTCATGCTCACACACTCTCCCTTCACGATGGTACTGTCAGGGAAAATTGACGACCAACGCCGCCACGGTTAAAACGCCCCGATCCACATCACAGAGTCCACCCTGCAAGCAAGCCAGAGGACAGAGCCTTGGCTCATCGCCGTGTCGCAGCCAATCACACGGTGCTGCTGGGTATTAGTATCCCACCCGGCAGCGTCGCTCTCGCACACTGGGCCCGCAACAGTCCTGGGGGCGAGGCTATTTTGCCCAGGTCTCCCTCGATCTTCTACTAGCGCCAGCACCCAACTAGCCCGAACAGCGCCGCTTGCGAGTTAACGTGGTGAATTGCTCCAATGTCCTTCGAGGGAAGCATAATTGGAGTCTCAGATTGGCCCGCCATCATTTCCTATCCTCCCATGACCAAGCCGGTATCGCTCACCGCCAGATTGCTGTAAATGATGGGCATTTGATCAGTCGCGACCAAGATTCAGCCAGCGATCCGTCAACGTTTAGACAGATGGCGAATGGGGTTCAACGGCATAAACTCGAATCCTTGTCCGCCGCACCACGAGCCTTGTTCGTTTCTCTAGTCACAGGACCTCGTTACCAAGCCCAGCTAAGGAATGGGTACTTCGGGCACTTTGGCCGCCATGTAGCACTCTATGTACGCAACCCAAAGCCAAATATGAATGCCATCCCTGGCGCCGCTGCTGCATACTCAATTGACCGGCAACCTCACCGAGGATCCAGGAACACTCAAGCCTGGCTCAGGCAATCAGGTTGCACCAACCCGGCTTTGGGGAGATGTATGTCCGCGACGCCGCAGATAAGTATCGTCTGCTCTTACAGCATCTCGGTGCCGGGTGCTCAAATCCGTCCTCCAATACAACACCTCGGCACGTTCCCATAGCTATCCTGATTGGAGACGATGCCCGAATCCAATACGACAAGTCGTCTAAGCTCCCAATCTAGTCTCACTGACCACGGTCACCATCCAACAAGTCTTTTTGAGTTTTGGTGTGCGCGCGCTTGACAATCAGGGCGCATCCTGGGAGCAAACATAAACCATCAAGAGAGTTGGTCAACAGTCACTGATTTGAATCCGAGTTGAGCTCGCCCAGCCCATGCCTTTGTCCAAGTTTGACGTCCTCGTCATCACGGTTGGGCCAATGACCCCTGTCCGTGGCCAAGTCTATCCGCTGCACAGCCCCCGAGATGCACCTAGCATCACGGTGGGACGTGATCCTGGGTCCCCAGCCTGCACCGATGCAGCCTGATGCTTCGATACTTCCGTCACGGTGGATCCACACAGTCCTTTGTCCCACTTTGAGTCCAGCCAACTGACGCTCGGGCGTACGCCATGACGAGCAAAGTGCCTCAGTGAGAGATGAGTAGAGATTATCGATTTGCAAAGCTATCTTTCACTCTCTAGCAAAAGCTCGGTTCGCCTGTGGGCCGTCGTCTGCCTATTTCGAGCCGCAGTCCGCCACTCTGAGCGAGCGCTGCTGCAAATGGAGGGTGGAATTCGGCTCCACCCTCGTGCAGACCCAGCGCCACGAGCTTGAAGAACGCAAGCAAGACAGCTAGCTATGCAAGCTCCCAAGACAAGGTCACGGTGCGTCCTACATCTGGGGTACGTTCAGGACCCTAGGCTGGGCGAGCATCTCTCCGAGGAATGATATACTATTGTGCATTGGAGGCCTGTCTCCGCGGGAGCCGAAGAATGGCTACGGCGGCAATGCCAGGAAGTCGCACAATGCAGCGGCCCAGGGCCAGAAGAGCTTCTCCGAACTTCTCCAACACCCTTCTCCAACATTTGTGGCGGCCTGTCATTTTCCCTTTCCGTTCTGGTTCTCATGGACCCCTAGTTCAACGTTGGAGATCAGCACCCTGTCTCTCTTTGTTGGCTATAATGTCTCTGGCCGCCTCACAGGGACTGACACGGACCACCCCAGTAGGTAGTAGAGTTGCAGAAGGACAAAACGAGGCATATGCCCACGAATCCTTGGAGTAAGAGAGGTCAGGTGCGCCGGGGTCCACCCAGGAGCTGGATGGCCGGGTCGCAGTGTCCTGCAGCCACGTCTAAATGCCTGTCGGTTTGTTCGCGTTCCATTCGTCATAGTCTTCAGCAATGCTGGTTATTACCAGTGCCATCTTTTCTCAAGTATTGGATCACCATGACGAGAATTGTTTGCTATAATTTGCGCTCAGTTCCGGGCTAACATGACCCGCAGAACACAACCGGGCAACACGGACCGCGTCCGTTAGTATCTTACGCCGTACACCGTAATCCTCGAGGCAGCGTGTCTTGCAAACTCAGTTGGAGTTCTGTCAACATGTATCTGGAACATTTCGAGCTCAACGACAGAAGCTCTGGAAGAGTCGCGCTTATGCGTGTGAGACCAACACTAGGCTTTCTAGCAGCGAATCCGAGGCCGAAGCAGGGCTGCCCTTCCACGTTTTCCCTCCCTCCCTTGCAACTCTGCTTCGCCTAGCCCATGCAGCCACCACCTCTGTCTCTCATTATTTCCACGCGGGCTTTTGGGCATCCGCTAACCACGGCATTTCCAATTGGCTTGGCATATTAGCATTTTCGCACAGTACATGTCGGCCAAGTCGGGGGTGTGATCCATCCCCAGAATCCCCGTGCTTCTCGGCTACCCCAAATCCGTCTAGTGAAGAGCCCTGGCCAAGCACGAAAATCCCCAGACTCCTTTCTCCATCCACGCAGCAATCTCGGCCCCAGGCCCTGGTCTGGGGAAGTCACTGCGTTCTCCAAGCCCCCGGCCCCTTGGGGGGGGGACGGCGCACACACCATCCAAATTCCATCCCTGGCTTCCCCAGATTTTCCTCTGTCCGGCGGCGCCACGGGTGGGCAGCATTAGGGGATGGGATGGACAGTGCTCGTCCAAGGGTGGAGATGCTGTCTTCAGCTTCACACCAACTGGATTGTCGGCCTCGGGAACTGGACCTCATATCCCTGCTAGACACGGCTGGACACGAATGGATTGAGGCGACGTTCGCCGCGGGCGGACGTGACGGACTGCGGATATCACTGCCTTAGCCTGCGAGCTTCCCCTGGCGACCACAACAAACTTCAGGTCAAACAAAGCGTAATTTTGACGCTGACCTGTTATTGGTACGGCATTCGCAAATTCTTCTGGACGGTGACATGTCGGTTTTATCACGAGCTCCTAAGTCCTGGCCAGCGCCCATCGACCGACTCGGCTCGCCCTGCACTATTAATTAGAGCTTAGCAATTCATATTTGTGCATGAGGCTCGAGTTGGAGATGTCTTTACAAACGCCATCCCCGTACCTAGCGATTGCGCCGGTCCCCCCTACTAGCGTTCGGATGAGCTGCATCTGATGTCAAGCCTTGAAGCTAAAAGGTTCTGTTGGCTCGTATCTTTTGCCGCATCGACAACAAAGAACTGGCTTTCGGTGGATAAACCTGAATCAGCCTTAGGACATTTATTAATGCAAGGCATCTGGGCCGAATCTGGCCCGAGACGGCAGTGTCTGGGCGTCAATTAATCCATGTCATTTGACTTCGCGACAGGGAACGATGCAATAATTCACCAATTCAGAAGTCCAAATGATGAGCACTCTCTCGGGTACCGTCATATCAAGCTTGGCGCGCATGAAACGTGGATATGGACTGATTGGCGGGCGAATTTATTCAGGATTGGTAGGTCACGAGAGGAACATGCCATATAATTGGCAACATCGTGGAACCTTTGCAGCCACGATACCCCATCTCGGCTGACTTATACACAAGCGACGTTCCGGTTACACTGGAGCCCAGAGGAAATAGGCCCACGATGGCCACATGCCAGGGCAGACCTCGGTCTTTCGCATTCAGTCAAAGGCGAATGGAGCATTGACGCCACGACGATGCCCCCGTGTCAGTTTCTACACGTCGCCTGGTCAGGGCAGATTTTCTTGGGACTGAGCCGGTCACTGGTGGCGTTCCGGAGGCGGAAAGACTTCCGTGGGATTGGTCGTGACATATGGAACCGCCACAATGCTGGCCAAGGAGGTCAGCCCATTAGCTACCCATTCAGGCGAGAAATAGTTGCTTGATTGCACTCTCGATTGTGCACTGGGCGGCTAAGCTGCGGTAAGGAGCTAGTCTGAACAATGTAGCGAGTTGACAAGGATGCATGGGATCCTCTGTTACTAACGGAGACCCTCTAGGCTCCACCAACCGTCGTGCTAAAAGCAAACGAAGGCCAATCATTCACATGATTGGTGGCGAGGTGGCGGGTGCGAACAGTCTGCAAACCAAGGTTTTTTATTTTTGTTGTTATTTCTCTCTGTTTAAAGAACATGCAAGTGTTGAAAGCGTTATATGGTACTCTAGAAGGCTTACATGCAGACCAGGGGATTATAGGCACGTTGATCAGGGTCCTAGACAGCAGGTCTACGAGCGATCAAATCACAACTAGTGACGCCCAGAAAGAAAAAACTTGGGTTGGGTGAGTGATGGGATGGCAGATATTGTGAAGACTTTGGTTGGTGGTATCAAATGGGGCCGGTGAAGTGGCATGACAGCATAATGCCTGTCCGCATAGTGCCGGCATCCAGTTTGCCGTCAGGAGCCGCCGGATTGAGAATTGAGTTGTGGCTCGAGTGTCGTGGCTTTTTGCCTCTCGCTTGCTCCGAGCACGATCGGCGACGCAACTGACGTATGATGAACATATTTGTTGGGGGGCGAAGAAGAATTTTCAGCAAGTTAAAGAGAATAGGCGAAACAGCCGGTTTTCGGACATTGCTGATCAAGCTTGCTCCGGCCGCTGAGCATGATGATCAATCGATGCGACCCAAGATTAGATTTGACCAGGGTGTTTTGGGGGGAAAATAGTTGAAAAATGGGATGCGGGACTTTTGGCAAGTACATAGTTAGCGATCTGCACCAAATGAGACCCTGAAACCTGTAAAAGAAAAGCTCAACGCCTACGTGGCTAGGATCCAGATTCCAGAACTGGGCATTGGCAGAGCATAAGGGCACAAGGGCATAAGGGAACTGGCTGAGCCGGGGACGGTCTGTCTGTCTGTCTGTGCCATGCAGCGACATACATTGCCGCGCAGAAAACTCCCAACTTTGTGCGCGCGGCAGTGGAGCGGTGGGACAGGAGGGCTTCTAGAACCAAGGACAGAGAGGCTGTGACTCATGTTTCAGCGGGCGGTATCGCTGGTGTCGTGGTAACTGTATCGGTGTCTCTGCCGACCTTGCTTCGCTTGTCTCTCTCCCGTGTCTACATGCGACTTACGGCGGAGCAGTCTTGACACAGTGACATGGTGCTCTAATCATGATCCGCCGGTGATGCGATTAGGGCATAAGCTCCCGCAAGCGATCGCTGCATGGGTTGGCTTTAACACCTGTAGCATCTTCTCAATTCGTATTTAATCAAACTAAAGGTGAAACCCCTTATACGTGCATCAAGACTTGCAGGAATTTACGGCGTTTGTGGAGGTCGCCGTGCCCCGCTGACCGACCGACCCGACCCCTCCAGTTTCCAGTCAAGCTCTAGCAGAGGAGCTTGTGGGACGGAGAGCTCTCATGTGAAGCTTTTCAAAGTATACATAGTTAGGCACCTGGCTGCGTGAGGTCTGACGCGCTGCACTGCGCCATCGATGTAAATTCAATTGCTTCACTGCCGTCGAATTGCTCTCAGACACGGCGCCAAGTGACCGCTTGGTCATTGCCAGAATTGACGCCCGCGTGTAGCCACGAGGCCGCCAGTTCGGCCTTGTGCCCCTCCATGCCCAGACCAGCAGCATACGTCATTCGCTGGCCCTCAGCGCCAAAAACCATGGAACAGCAAGCTTGAAACAAGGCCACAGGGAGCTCTGGTTCAATCGGATTCTGGTGTTTTCATTTAGTTCAGGATACTCTAAAAGGTAAACATATTAAATAAAAATACAACTAGCTTCAAGCAGCTTTTTTTGTTCATAAGAAAAGAGAAGAAGAAAAAAAGGTGCGACTCTTGTGTCACAGCCCGTGAGCTCCCACGTTTCACCAGAGCCCGGCATACCCATGGAGCTTTGCCAAGCGCTCTTCCTTGTCCTTGCCCTCAGCGTCAGCCTCACAGCTGCCGCAGAGGACGACGTCGTAGTCGTCACCACCGTGACGGTAGGACCGACGATTCCGTCCAACGAGCCTGAGTGGAAGGACGGCGACAGCTTCACCTCGGCCGTCCTGAACAGCACAAACTTTTACAGGGGTGAGCACAACGCCACAGACCTGGCATGGAACAAGACGCTCGAGGGCTTTGCCGACGACTACCTCGACGATGTCGACTGCGCCTTTGAGCACTCGGGGGGACCCTACGGAGAGAACCTGGCCATGGGGTACCCCAACGCCACGGCGAGCATCGAGGCCTGGGGGGACGAGCGGGACGAATACAACTTCGAGGCCGGCGAGTTTAGCGAGGAGACGGGCCACTTTACGCAGCTCGTGTGGAAGACGACGACAGACGTTGGGTGTGGGCGCAAGCTGTGCGGCGACCGGGGATGGTATCTGGTGTGCGAGTACTGGCCCCGGGGAAACGTAATCGGCGAGTTCAAGGACGAGGTTCAAGCCGAGGAGGATGGTGACGAAGAGGGTGGTGTCGCAGTTACCGTGAAGCCAAGGGCTGGCTTTGCTCTGGCGTTTGTCTTGGGCATCGTACTGATGTGGGTGTAGTGGATTTCTCGCTATGGGGGCTGGAGTTTGGATCTTTGGTGGTTTTGTCAGTGTCGTGCTTTCATCATGCTGAGCTTTCTTTTTCCGATGGATCTAGGGAGTTGCCATTGTTGGTTTTTTTCTTTCTTTTTCTTGGGTATCATTGTTGGATCTGATGTTGGCGCTGGAGGTGGTGGTGTGATGGGCTCTCGTACGCCGCCATGCAGCATGCGCGGAAACTACTGCTGAGTCACTTGTTTCTCTTTTCTTTTTTCTTTTCTTCAATACAACAGTACGATGTATCATTCGTCACTACACCAAAGTGCAAATTCAAATGATGACTAGAAAATATTATCGAGTAAAAACTCCCATTACATGACGTTGGGCCCATCGTACAACCATCAGCTGACTTCACGATGGGCCATGGAAGGGGAAGTCCATGAAGGAGCAGAAAAATTAAACCAACAAATCTAAAGCCCAGCAAATCCTGAACTATTATTATCGTTTTAGCTTACGACCGCTGTTTGGTTCACCATGGATCTTTTTTGTATGCGGCCGGCCCTATGACGAACGCTGCGCCTCGCCTGTTACGCATCATCGTACCCACTTGCCCTGCGACAACCATGTGGGAAGCTTTCGAGCACTCCACGATATATGATGCAGTTTTAATGCACAGTGTTGATTCGGTGTATATCTAATTAAGTCGTTATTGAGATCTGTGCTCTAAAAAAAAGCTCTGCAATGGGCACCCGTTTCTGATAGAGTAAGGAGACTTGATAAAAGACAAGGCAAGGATGAGGCTTCGTGTAAATTCTTCAATACTCTATACCTGCGACCCGTTGAGCCCAACCACATGCAATTTCTCATCCACCATGCTCCCTCACCAAGTTTCGCAATGCGAACCGACCTGCCATGCCCGGGTACGACGGGCCGTAACAACAGTTTCGTCTTGAAGACGATATAATATCAATGGTGCGGGTATCGGGTATCAAATTTTGAACGCTTTGATCCCCATCCGGCATCTTTGCGGTGCTCGCCTCGCCAAGCCCATTCACTCAAGCTCCTTGAACAAGATGACTCGCGACTCGATTGAAAGAGAATTTAAAATGGGCACTAGAGGGTGGTCGTCGGGCTGTGCAAAGTCCTGTCGAAGGTAGCCGTCTCGGACAGTGTTGAAGAATACTGTAGCTTCCGATTCGAAACTCGAGAATTCGCCCAAAACAAGGCGGTCCTACTCAAAGTCAACAAATGTTATACCTCTCTTCATGGCTACGTACCTTTTCACGCCAGATTCCGTAATAGTCCGTAAACAATTCTAAATGCTCCCTCGCACCAGCTCGTAAGGACTCCTGCTTTCGCCGGGCCTCCTCCAGTGCACGTTGAGCTTGGGCTTCAGCATCATTGCCCTCTTCATTCTTGATGGGTCGATGTGTGGGAAAGGAAACAGGTGCAGGACGGCTGTTGCTGGAGGTTCACCACGTCAGAGTCAGTCGCAACTCAAGGTCCGGGGGCGCGTGGCGAACTCACTCCATCTTGCGTTGAATTCGAAGCATCAGGCGCGCAAGCACTTCCATGTTGCTGTGAATGCAGAGAATGTCGGAGGAGGCTGCATCGGGATAATCGAGCTGGGTCCATCCCATCGAGTCGAGAAACTCGGTGTCCTGGTCAGCAACCTCAGGGGGCTGGTTATACCTTCTCGCGCGTGCCATGGCGATTACCCAGCAAAAGCTTCCGGTGATTTTAATGCAAAGATTGGCTTCAAGAAGAGGAATGGTTGACAGACAGAGGTGAAGGTTGATGGTCTGCGCAAAGCGACATGATGAGGGAAATAAGGGTTAACGTCAGAGCATGTTGACCAAGAGACAGATAAACACAGACACAGTAAACAAACAACGAGACAATGCACTTTTTTCAGATACAAAGCACCAGTGGGTCACTATGATGTATTGACCGGCGTAAAGTAGTTGTTGCCGATGGAATACCATACATCAAACACTAGGTAGCCGAGCGATCAAACACATGACCATCGGTGGATAGTAATGATGAGCATGAAAATAAATACAAGAACCCAAGACCAAGTAATACCATGTGCGATTGATGCTTTTTGCCTATAAATGGTATTTATCCTTGTTCGGCTTTCCTCTTGCGGAATTCTAACGGCAGCTTGCGTCTTGCACCAAGCTTTCGTCAACCTATTTCTCTACCTCTCTCACGTCAACTTTCAACCTCAGGTAGAGGCTCTTCCTATCCACTTAAAACAAGCAGGTATACCGTTTTGATCGTACACATAATAATATGCACACAAAAACTTGCCCGTTTGACGTAGCTCACCAAGCCATGATCAATGCTATAAACCCTGTGGTATTCCGCTTGCAATACTCGTACATGAAATACATACGATAATGAACAGTTTCAGGGCTTGCAACAACCCGAATCGATTTGGTACCCGTCTAAACAAGGCATCAGCTTGGTAACAAACAGAGTTCAAACTATCCCCATACCTACTGTGTTCGGTATCAGCAGCTCTACGCAAATCCCCAACCCTGCCATTTCACAATAGCACCAGTCTGTTAAATAATCACCCATCAATCATCATCGGTAGCCAGTCAGGAGGCCAGTCAGGGTACTCGGCCGCATCAAATTTGTCATCTCGGCCGGGTCGGTGATGGTATTGATCCCGGTCGTCACCATCGTGCAAGGTATTCCATACGCGATAAACCAGGACGACAAAAAGTCCAGCAATGACAGTCCAAGTAATGAGATTGATCTCGTCCGACATAATTGCGCTACAGATTGTGGACATCTGCGAGTCCATTGCAAAAGACTCCGGCTTCTCATGATTAAATTAACCAATGCTTATTCTCTCCATGATAAATACAGTAGAATCGGCCCCCAACCCAAGTTATGACACAATCTCACCCGTAAGACAACATTTGCATTGGGAAGCAAGCCTTTTGTCAAAGTTGTCTTATGGCTTTATAACGACCCACGGAACTTGGGTAAGAACTAGCCTAAAGGGAGTCATACTGAGCGGTCGCTAAAAGTGTCGCCTGGATTGGCGGTAAAGATGTTCCAGGCAAACCTCACGGGGGCCGGAGCTTGGCCTCCTCCACATTTACAAGAAGGAATCCTCGCACCACGCCTGCATGCTATTCAGACCATTACACGAGCTTGACAGATAACGTGGTGTTCCGAGACATGTCCCGCAAGTTCCCATTGGCCCTAGTCGCCCCGCATGGCATGCGACTCCACAACACCAGCCCTCATCATCCTCAAGTCATCACCACCTTCCATCGGCCGCGTGGCCTAATGGCTAAGGCGTCAGATTTCGGTTGTGTACGAGATCCTCTGAAGATTCCAGGTTCGACTCCTGGCGTGGTCGGTTTTTTTGGGCTTGGGAGCAAGCTGTCGGGTATCTTTTTGGTTTGGAGCAGTCCTGGTCCAATTTTAATTTTTTTTTCCACACTGGGTGCCTTGGTGTTGCGTGCGGGTAAATTCGTGCAGAAGAAATAAGCAGCCACGGTGACATTGGGTGGCTGGAGGTGTCTGATCATTGGCACCGGGTCTCTGGATGTATCCCCCGATAGAATACCCAAGCGGCCGGTCGACAAAAGTGCAAGTTGCTGTTCTTCTTGATCTGGACCTGCTCAAGAGTCCCTTGTTTCTATGGCTTTCATTGAACGACTGGGCAGGGGCAAAGAGATTTAGGCTTTGACACGGTTTAAGTCCAGCTTAGTTGTCAATGACTGGTATCAAGTAGTTACAAGGTCCTTGCGGCTTCGGCCTGTTTGGGTAAATTGACCATGGTTTTTTTTAAACGTAGTAGTTTATCAAAGGGCAGAGCTGCAAATTCCAATCGATTTTACGGGGTTAATTATGGCCTGTTAAACATGGCTTCGTAGACAATCACAGATATGCTGCTGACTTGGTAAGTATTAGGCAGGGTCAGACCAATTGGTCCAGACTGACCTCAGTGAATTGCATCTTGACGGACTAAACAACGTTTCCATAACATTTTTATCCTATTTTACACTTCCTCCTGCGTAATTTTTCCATGTTTCTCAAATCGCACATTCCAGACCTCTCACTGCCTTGCCTGGCCCGGAATCCACTTGCTACCCAAACGGTGGCGCATTGGTTACTCATTTTGTGGATAACTGGTTATTTTGATGACCAATTGTATAGATCATATAAACTGGTACACAATGAGCAAGAGAGGCCAAGTAAAGTTATTTGAAACCAAATAATTGTATCTGCCCACTGGTTGGCTACCTATGTGTAGGCGTGCTCTTGGGGATAACTTGTTGAACCTCCTACTATTTTGTACTCTTTTTTTTAGACTAAACATAAATTAACCAAAGCATAATAACTCTCAGTTATAACAGTGATTAAGGCGTTTTCTATTGCTCTAGCATAGTGAAACACTTACCTCACAATTATGCAAAGTTTGATGTACCCACACTGTACATACCAGTTGGGTGGAATTAGGAAGTGCATCTAAACACCTCACTCTTGTAAGATATTGCAGACTAAAATTCTCAAAAAGGGGAGTATATTTCAAGAAGCCGCTAAAAACATGATTGGATTAATTTTCTTTTCTTTAGATGATAAAACATCTTAATTCATGGCGAATGATTGTAAATTTCCCTGTGATATCACTCGCATATAGGGTAGCGGAACATAAATTTTCCTGCTCCGCTAAGTTTTCGGACAGGCAGATGGAGCTCCCACATTGATCTCGCGACAACAGAATCGCGGTGACACCCATTCAACTCAGCCCTTTGCGATCCCGGCTGACTTCACCCGCCCCGACGACTTTCCCCTCGACTCTATTCCCGTCGCGCATACTGAATCAACATGACTGGTCGTGGTGGTGGCGGCGGTCGCCGAGTTCTGCTCCCTCCCATGTAGGCAACCAGCTCCCCATCGCAGGCAGCGCGCGACAGCTCGCCCTTGCTCGGCTTGTGCATGGTGCTAACACGTCCCAGTAACTTCATTTTCCAGCTCCTTCAGTCTGTGAGTTTATCCAAAAACCTCTGCACGACATGCACCCCCACATGGGCCCCCAATCGCCGTTGGGCTTCGAAAACACAAGTGGCTGGGCTCTTTGAGCTCGCAATCGATCGTTCTGAGACGCACGTATGGCACGGGTCCGAAAAGATTACGCGCATGGGCTGCATGGATATGGACGAGCCTCAAAATTTGGCCTCTTGCGAGCTGGTGGGCGACGAGGCTGGCCTGGAACATGCAAAATACCCCAATGATGTCTTGCGGCAGAATGATGAACTCACCGCAAAATTACACTCCTCATGAGACTCAGAGCCCAGCCAATTTTTTTTTTGACGACCGATGCACTGATCTTGCTCATTTTTCTCTTTGTTCGGAAGTCTAACTGGCTGTAGCACGCGACAGTTAGTGTATGGCTCTACGAGCAGCTCTCCATCCGCATTGAGGGCAAGATTCGAGTATGTATATGATCCTTTATGGTGCTGGTTTACTTTCTCACGCTTAGAAGGGTTTCGATGAGTTCATGAACCTCGTCATTGATGATGCCGTCGAGGTTCGACAAGTCACCAAGACTAATGAGAAGGAGTCTCGGAGATCACTAGGTACTGTTGATTGGTGTCTCAGGGCTTTGGGTTACGCTAACCAGCCGCACAGGCCAAATTTTGCTGAAGGGTGACAACGTATCGTTGATTCAGAGACTGTCTGGTTAAACGATTACGATTAAGGGGTGAGCGTAACGGCCCGAAGGAATGAAGGGGTTTGGAACCAGGGCATGACACCAAGCCAAACGGCTTGTTACTGGCGTTTGGCGCCGGGACACATCAAAACATGGTTTGCATAGGTTGCCGTTGGCGGAGATGGCTAGGTAGCTGAGATACTACAGCTCGAGAGGCCCTGCACCTGAAGGAGGGTATCTGTGCATAATCAAGACCTGTTAATCTGCTCTCAAGAACTTTCAGTTTCGACGGCAGCGAACTTTTAGACCTGTGCTAAAGTGGTGATTATTGGCGAACAATCGTATCGGGAAGTCGGAGGGACCTTCTACTCGGGGTTCACCGACGACGCTTCAACGCTGGATGTCGGTCTCAGCTGAAGACTCGCCCCTAGCATCGCATACTCTTCATGTAAGCCGACCGGAGTCTGCCGCTTCGGCGCCCATATCACGGAGATTCGTGGCTGCTTCTCGCCCGACGCCATGTCGGCGGTGATGTGCGAGTTTACCGCGCCCATCCTTGGCCAACAGTGTTGTAAATGGCTGTTATCTCAACCGCCTTTCCGAGAGGTGGTCTGATTTGGTCTCGATCTGAAGGATAACGGCCTAGACTGCCGGCACCGCCCTGTTGTGTTTTGAGGCCCGGTGGCTTTTAGGACTGGTGGTGGTGGGCGTGTTTGTGTGTTTGTGTGTGTGTGTGTGTGTACCCGCATCCGAGTCACGGGCGGTAAAAGTTACCTGGGGCATGGCAAAAATCCGTGCAAGAGTTATTATGGACGAATGGTGTAGTGCGATAAGGCGGGATCTGTGTCTCACTGGTTGGATATGGCGTCGTCAATTTGCTTCTTCAGTGTTGAGGGATGCACAAGCTGCATCCACCCTGCACCGTCTTTCCGTGCGTGCCGATTTAGAGTCTTGATACGATTTGCATGGTGCTTCAGTCATAAGCCAAGGCGGCCCGTCCTTTGGATAGTTGGGTCAATCGGCCGCTTGACCAAGGAATGGGGGGTCATCACACATCATTCCTTTCGTTTCCTTTGATGAGGCGTATTACCAAAGTCGTTTGCTTGCATATTGCGGTGAATTATGACAGACACTGTGCTGTAGGCCAACATGCGGCTTTCAACAAAAGCAGGCTGTCTACGAAGCAGCAAATCAACCACACCTGACGTTTCTTTTTCCGCCGTGTCCAAGACACACTGAGAACCTCGGGTCTGGGGTGTTCCCCGCACCTTGGTGATATGTCACATCGAGAAGAAGAAAGTAATAAGATGAACCCCAAGCCAAGAGAAGTACCCCCCCCCGAGTGGCTGCATCTGGGGTTACTCCGCATACTGCGGGAGCCAGTAGGGAGAATGAAGGAAGAATCCATACCCACGTCTTCCACACCATCGCACTAGCTCTGTGATTGTTTCACGCATCGCCCCCAAGAGCCGCGTGTCTCGCCCGGCTTGGGTGTCATGCCACATTAACCCCGTGTAACCTAGATTCCAGGAATACAAGCCACAGAATCGACAGAACTGGCCAATTAATGCAACAGCATCATCTCACCGATAAATGATGGCTCCGGCACGTTAGTACGGCCTTGGTAGGCACTGTGCTAGGAGTGAGGATATCATGCTGATACTTCTTGGGTCTGGATAAGGACTAACCCCACGTTCTGTCCACCTCCCCCCTGAGCATAAATGTGAGACTCGGCAAGGCGAGAACCACAGACTAGTGAAGCGCATGGACAGAACCGGAAGTGAATCTGAAGCAAACAATCAAGTGACCAACGGCTGAGCTTACTATCCATATTAGTTCTACGTTGAAAATTGACATCTAAGAGACTGTTGTCACGCTTTGTTGTCACCTCTACTTTGCCAGGTTTGAGAAGTTTGGTAGTTTGAGGTTGTACCTGGCAGTGCCAATTTGGCGCTGCAACTTTACAAGATCTCGATCTTTGCCAGTGGAATACTTTTCAACCATTAGGGCCAACATGATGAGACATACTAGCTGGCGGATGATATTGCTTTTGGAAACTAGGGCTAATTTGGGCCTCAGCTGCCACCGAGATGGAATTTCGGCAGATGCCGGGGAAGGTTAAAAGTGACAACACGAGCTGAAGATTTGGGGACGGGTCCCACTGCCGACTCTCGCCACTCCTCAAGTGCCGTAGAGAGCCGGCGGCGATTGGTATCGAGGGTGCGGTGTAGCTAGCGTGTCGAGTGTCTCTCACACATGCATACGAGATGTTGGAAATGGCCTGAGCCAGTGGAAATAGTAATGTAATTTGTTTGCTTGTGCACTGTCCCCATGATTAGTATTGTCTTGGAATATCGAGGCATTGCTGGATGGCTGAGGTAAACTCGCACACTTGGACACCCAAGGCTTGGCAGAAGCAGCCAGCCACCAACGCACAAGTAACTGGTTTCAAGGACCCACCAATTAAGCTCATTGGCAGTCAAGTCATAGAGTTGTATACTGCAGGAGGCTGAAACTAGGATCCAGAAACGCCCGAATAGGACAGTGCCACTGTTGGGATAGCTAGTGGAGATGAGTCTTTGGGAATCTCTTGGAGAACCATAATCGACCCTGATCCAAGCTCTCGATCTCCAGGTCCTTGAGCTGAACACATGATTCATCCCGTAGCCTCTTTCCCCACCATTGCAGTGAGTTGAAGGCGAATATTGACCGCCGCTCGTGTGGGTGAATCTGGCTGGCACCTACTTGCTTGTTGGCTTTAGGAGAACACTACCTTGGCCACGTTTCAGACACGGGAATACGGCTGACAGTTTTGTTGGCGGTTTGCAAGTGTAAGTGAGGCCATCTAGCTACACCAAACTTTCCGTTCGCCCTAGGGCGTAGTGGCTGGGAGATTTACGTTGTTGATGCAGTTGCTAGACTGGAACATGGGGAAACTACTAGAACTCTATTCCTAAAAACTAGAAATGGACAATACTATTTCGCTATAGACTTTGCACAGCTCGGACTAAAGCGTTGGCGAGGACCGGAATTAATTACCCCGAGGGGGAGGGAGGGCCCCTAACGAAGAAGCCCAACGTTACAAACGCAATCCGCCTAACCGTCGGTCTCGAAATAGCTGGCCCTTTCTGAAACTGAGGCTAATGACAAAGCTTGGCCTTGTGGCTGTATGTCGGTTCCTGAGCTAGCAGGGCCTTATTATGAGCAGTCGATTGCATGAGCTGAGGATAGACGATTGAGCCACAGGGTGCAACGATGAGATACCACTATTACTGTAAGAGAAGAGAGAATAGAAAGGCCATGGGGTTGAGACAGCTGATGCCAGCAAGTCAGACAAGGAGGGGCTCGGCTAGACACAAGACTCAGACGGATGGGACGGCAAGCAAGGCAAGATGCTCATATGGCATATGCAGATGGGGCGAGACGCAAGGACGGCGAGGATTGCGATGGGTTGAGATGACGGCATCAGATAGGCCAACAGGGTGAGAGAAAGCGGGGGCGAACACGTGGGTCAGTGTGTGAGCTGCAATAGATCTATCATCTATGTGATCTTGCATGAGGAAATTATGGACCCCTTCCTTGTAGGTACAGTCGGCACGATATGATAACTGAATTTTTTTTGGGTGATGCATTATTGGACTGCAACCACTGATAGGCACAATAATGGATAATGGGGGGGTAGCCCCTTTGGGTCCGAAATGGCAGGTTCGCTCAGCCGTTTATGCAGGGCCCGGTGCGACACCTCGCTGTGCTTGTGCTGCTTGGGGAGGGAGGGGCGCGATTCGGGGCAGATCGGGGCAGATCGGGGGCCAAACTCGACGAGCAATTTGGGGGGACTTGCACTAGACTCCCCGGGACACTGCTGGGTTAACTGGGTTAGCTGGGTTAGCTGGGTTGTGGTAGTGATGAGCCGTCGCGAGGCCGGGGCGGCGTGATTGGCTGCGGGTGCCACGAGACGCATCCCCACACCCCCGGCTCTTGGGTCATCAAAGGAGGGTTGCAGTGGTGCCAGTAAGTAGTGAGTAGTGTGTAGGCGAGACAGGGACCCCAAGAAAGACCCAAGAAAGACCCAAGCCCCAGGGAAGAAAAGACGAAAGACATTGCGTGTGGGCCGACGCTGAAGCCCACGCGAAAGAAACGGAACATGGCCTGGCTGGCCATGGGTCCCATCCTGTCAGCCCTGCAAACGGGCTTTGGTGTGCGCCGGAGTCGCGTGCGGCGCGGGTTTGGAGGTTGGGAGCCGACCACAGCCATGGATGGATACTGACTCAAAACCTGGCACGTTAGGTAGGCTGCTGGCGGTTGCTACTACGTACCAGTGTATTGTATTACACTGCACTGCCGTGGGGATGCAGCAGGAGCTCTGATGCCCATGCTTTAATTGCTAGCGCACTGTCCCGTGGCCCTCATGCTGGCGTCTTGAAGCCGCTCCCAGAAGACGTCGACATTGGCCTGTCGCAATTCGCTGGCCCACGAATGTGTTCCACCCCCCCTTTTCTATGCTGTTCCACCCCATCTTATTTCTTTGTTCTAGAGATTCTGAGGTGGCGTCTGACTTGATTCGAAAAAAGCAATCACTCAAAAAGTGACCGGCGGCTCTGGCTGGGGCGGGGCGGGGCGGAGGGGACGCCTTTCCAGCCATGGACCCGCCCGGGGAGGGGACCAGCTGATGAACAGGAACAGCTCCTCGCTCCGTTCCGTGTGCAGCAGGCTATGGGGGAGTCGAAGGACGACACACGCATGAGCGACTAAGCACCAGGAGGGCGATCCGGGGGTGGTTCTCGTTGCTTCTTTTGAGTCTCTGTGTCATGATACATGTGCGTTGGGCAGGCACGCGTAGTTACTGCACCTCACGGACGGTGCTGGGCAAGAGTGAGCACAGCGCACGGCGCACAGCGACAACACACGTCCACGCACAAACATACGTACACATGGACTCGTACAGCCCGCACTCACGACTTGCTTCTCTCCAGTTCTCTTCTCGTACAAGATTGATTTACGTGCTGACCTCAGATGATTCGCGCATGTCTCTGGGGAGCATGTGAATTTGGAACAAAGGAACCAAAATAAGCAAAAAAGGGGCGCAAATAGTGAGATCCAGATCTCCCACCCCTCCTTCTTCCTCGTTTCGACAAGTTGTGCGAAAACCCCACCAATTTTTTTTATAAAAAAAAAATGCCACTATGCACTCATAAGTCATAACAGCCAACCAACACCACCACTGGCCTGCCAGTGGTGGCTTGGTGACAGACTGTGCTGCACCTTGTCATTTTAGAATGGGGGGCGTTTCGGCGTTTGGCAGGCGTCGTGGGTGTCGCAGATGGGGCGTCCGGCAGGCGTTCAGCCCTTGGGGCTATAGGATGGGGCCTGGACCGACTTAGGTATTTAATGTTGGGTTGCGTCGGTCGTCGATCCCGATGCGACCCGCTCACTTCCCTGAACACATCAGTTTTGCTTGGCACAGTCGCGCTTGGTGGCCCAAGAGGGGAGTAATCATACAAAAGTCTTTCGCGTCCTCGCCCCCCCCCCCGCCAGTCCAGCAAATTCTCGCCGTCCTGTCCTGTCCACTGCCAAGCTGAATTCTCTCCCCCGGCACAGCTTCCCAACACGCGCTAGCCCCAGATTTAGATTAGCGTGGTGCGGGGAACTGAGACCCCTTGGGAAAAGCGGAGAATCTTAACCCCCAGAGGCCCAATCCTAGCAGCCAAAGCCGACCAGCCTGTCGAACCCTCGCACCGCAAAGCAGAAACAGAAACAGAGCGAGAGGGGCGCCGCAAATCTCATCTTTCGCTCAATATCCTTTCATCTTCCACCGTCTTTCTATTCCCGTTCTTTTTTCCATTCCCCATCGCGTCACCGAACCCACTTCGCTCCCTCTCCACTGACTGCTTTTGCTCCATCTTCAACCCCAGACAGAACCGCTAAAACTGCCGTGTCGCCTCTTTTTTTTTTTAACCCCCATCACCTCTTCTTCCCAACCATCTCCCCCTTCTGCACTGCACTGCACTGCGCCGCATCGACAAATCCCGGCCACACCCGTCGACGCCCAGCATGAGGCGCCAGAATCGCTCCTGTGACCAGTGCCGCAAGGCCAAGCGGGCATGCGACGCGCCCTCTCTTTGGGACATTCAGCGCAATTCCGACAGAGTGCGTTCCGCCGAAGGTGCCTCTGCCGTCTCACTTGCCGAGGAGCATCTTGGTGAGTCTCCAGGCAACCCCCCCGAAACTGCCTGCGCCCACTGTCTCGGGAGAGCGACACTAACCGGGGCCGCCCGAAAACCTCGCAGACGAAATAGATTCCCGCGCACTCCGATGTTCCTACTGCATGCGAACCAGGAAACAATGCACCTTCAACTGGGTTCGAAGCCAACTGCAGACCGGTCCTGCCAACGCTGATGGCTCTGCTCGTCGTGTCCCCGATCCTGCCAGAGCAAAGGCCAAGCGCCAGCAACGCCCGCGCCAACAACCCGGCCCCTCGCCACCGCAGACTAGCCTACCGATCCAAGGCCTCGATGTCAATGCCACCGCGCTCCTCGATATGCTGCAGGCGCAACCGACTGCCCATGACTTGACCTCGTGGGGACCCATGGAAACGGGCTTCGCCAACTTTTCGGGCTTCCCGAGCTCGACTTTTGATACAATGCCTGTCAACGGCGTCTATGATTCTTCCTCCTTTGATGCGAGCCTTCACCCCAACATAATTGGCACCCTCGATGCGCATGCGACCCCACCACATCCTCAAACAATTGATTGCTCTCCCACCCCGGAAGTTTCTGTTCAGACCGGCCTTCACCAGTCTAGACAACGCGCGACCACTGAGGAAGACAACGGAGAGAATGGCTGGCCTTTATTCCAGACGCAGTCGGCACCTGATGTCCCTTTCCAACCTTCTCCTTCAGTCTCCAATTCCTACGAAAGCGACATTTCGTCTCGCTCCCTAAGCGTGCGTGCCTACTCTGACAGCGTAGCGCGTAGCTATACTACTTCAATTTCGCCATTTTCCGTATCCCATGCCATGGTTGCGAATACCAACAAGAGCCTCATTTCCGATAATCTCATGCGCATATACCACGATGTTTTGGAACACGCCTTGTCGTGCTGGCTATCCGAAGAGACTTGTCCCTATAGACCCAACTCTATTGGTCAACCATCGTCCAATGGTGTCAGCTGGTTGGCATCCAACTTTCAGAATCTCAACGTCCTCGACCACTATGAACCGAAGCAACAGGATAACCGCATCTACCGCCGTGTGCTAAAGCTAGACAAGGTTGCTCAGGCAAATAAACTGGTTAAGCTCACGAAATCGGAAGACAGGGCTGCGTCAAAGGCACTTCATCTGGCCATTATGGCGTTTGCCACTCAGTGGGCCCAGGGCAGCCAACGTGAGAGGGAGAGATTTCCCAAAAATGTCGCATCCATCGACGGCTCCCGGTCGGGTTTCGAGGATGACTTGAATGCCGAGTTTGATCGCACGCTCCAAAAGACCTTTTGGGCTCAGGCCAAGCGAGCCCTCCAGGATTGCTCGGACATGGAATGTTTCAGAGTGGTGTGCGCGGATTTAATCATGGGACTAGCACAGAAGCCTATGGAAGAAGAGGATATGGTCTTTGACCGGAGGGACAGCTTCCCGATGGGAAGCTGTTTCGGTGAAACAACCCCCATAGTTGGTGGGGAAGACTCGATTGCTTCTCAGATCAGCGATATTATCTCCGCAGAGGGACCCCCGGTCTTTATGGAAAGAGCGGCCCGAAAGATGCACGCTCTCAAGTTTCAATACGAGGCTCGTGAGACTGGTGTCCTAGACTTATCCAAGAGCTCACTCGGCTTGGAAAAATCTACCGTCGCTGAGCGGTTGAGCGAGGAAGACAGGGGTACTATTGGTCTGGTCTACTGGATGACTGTCATGTTCGATACTGTCTCTTCGTCTATGAATGGCAGACCTGTTGTCGTTTCTGACGAAGAGTGCCATCACGATCCCACCTATCCGGATCATCCCGAACACAAGGTCTTCAACATTGAATATAACCCGCACAACGCCAGGTGGTGGGCGGGGCTCTTTGACCGAGAGGACAAGGAGGGTGTTCTACGCTGGCCATGCACCTTCGAGATGGCTACACAGGGTGTTGTGGCAGCTGCACCAACCAAGGTAATTCTCTTCAGGCATGTGTCGTACCTACAGAACACTGTCCGAAGCAAGTATCGCGGCGAGGCTGTTGAGAAGGTCATCTCCAATGCAATGGCTGTCTACAAGCACTGGAATGTGAAATACGGCGCCTTCTTCCGCGATCTTGTTGATCAATATGACACCGTCCCCTCACACATCCAGAGCTGGTTTGTGTGCGTCGTGGCGCATTTCCATTGCGCCGCTCTTCTACTTGCCGACCTGATTGAATTAGTCGACGAGAACAATCTGGGCGTGGAATACCAGACCCAAGTTCGATTGAGTGTGGACGTGGTCAGGTGCCTGCGAAAGGACAGCGCCGCGATTCTCTCGGACCTAGCACGCGTGTCGACCAATCCCCGAGCCGGCGATGTTCCTGGCACTCACGTGTCTGACCTTCACTTTGCCGTGGTCGAGGGCTCTATTCTGACGGAGCCTTGGACAATGATTCTCATCCGAGCGTTTACCAAGGCGGCTATTCTCCACCTGACTGAAGTGGAAGAGGCGGTCAGACACAACCCCCATGCTCTGGAGAACCCCGCGTTGTCGACGTTGGCGCGACGGTGCGAGGACTGCACAACGGCACTATACTGCTTGGGCAAAAAGTCTGACATGGCACGCAACATTGGAACTATTCTTTCCGGGGCTTTGAACCCGTATGTGATGCGGTCGGGCATTGCGATTCCCGTATGATTATTGTGTATTGGTGCCACGGTCTGTTTAACTATGCAAAGATTGAAATTTAGCCTAATCTGAGGCTTTGGATGGAATTGGGATCTTCATTGGGGGAATAGCGGGATAATGGGCGAATATTGTTATGGATCTGCTGGATATCTGGCATGAACTATCCGAGTTACTTACTATGCTTCCGGCTGAAGCTTTTGGACATGAATTGTAACGATTATCATATCACACACCTGATCTTCTTGCTACTTCACCATTTCTCGTGATCTATTGCTGCCTGCTCGCACGCCCATTTCAGCTGGATCGCACGGTGTTGGCGAGTTACCCCTCCCCCATGATTCGATCAAGACTTTCTTGGTCCCGAACTCAGTCACGAGTCAGAAACTCCGGGGAGAGCTGCTGTGCCTCCTGGGCCTCTCATCTCCACCCCGCCCGCAATCCAGCCCAGAGGTCACGAGGGCACCAGACCAGTGGCAACAACGAACGGTCAGGGCTACGCGTCGGGCTCACCCCGCGCCCATCATCTTTTAGCCCCGAAGCCAAAATACCCATAGAACAAAGAGGCTTTTTCTGGGCGTCTTTTTGTTTTGTTTGTTTTGCTTGTCCCTTTGCCAGCCGAGACGCATAAGAATGCGCCAGCCAACTGGCCGGATCTGGGCGACACACCGCTTGGCCCGCTGTTGGAGGCTGTGGCCTCGCCCCAGGCCTAGGGCCAGCCAAATGCTACTTGAGTTCGGCCGACGGCCATCTCTGGCACCAAAAAATGGCAGTCTAGGGGAGGACCGGCTCTGTGGGATGGAGTATGCCGCCCAAGCTCCTCCCCACCTCACAGTCACCACGACACTATGCCCGACCCCCAGCGCTGGTGATCTGTGGGAACGGTGGCCTTACCGGCGGGGTAGGTTGGGGCTAGGCTTTGTTTCACATGATAAAACGGCCTGATAATGACGGGAGGCATCCCAACGTCTCTCAAGATCGAGCCCTACGCATTGACTCTATCAATAGTCTGTCAGCGATGGCCAGGCCGACTCCGGGATGGCGCAGGCAAGGAGTGAGCTGTGCGCTTGGGACGCTAGAGGTCTGGTATGGTCGGGGGCTGTGAAGACGAGGCTCGAGATGAGGGCACGTGCTAATATATTCCAAGTGAACATTGCGTCTCATCATTTTGGCGTGATGGCAATGTTGGGGGGGGGGGGGGGGGGGTGGGGGGGGGGAGGGGGGGGGTGGGGGGGGGTGGGGGGTTGTGTCAGCCCAAAATGGGTTTTTTCAACCGCTATAAAACCACCCGGGGGTTTGTTAGGTGTCTGTTTTTTTGCTTAAGGTATTAAGTGTTGTGGAAATGTGATTTGTCTTTTTGTTAAAGGGTGTTTGTTACACATTTTTCTACTAAAAAATTGTCCAATG